>SPJY01015826.1:598092-779175 GCA_005191435.1 Raddia distichophylla
AGGACGTCAACACGGGGGCGATGTTCCTCGTCATGGAGCTGGTCGCCGGGGACACCCTCCGCGACCACATCTTCGGGCGGGGACGGCCGGAGGACGGCACGGTCGTGATGATGCGGACGCTCATCGGCGCCGCCAAGACGATGCACGACGCCGGCATCATCCACCGCGACCTGAAGCCGGAGAACGTCCTCTGCGGCAGGTTCGGCGGGCAGAAGGTCTGCGACTTCGGCAGCGCGACGCCGGTGAAGCCGGCGGGCGAGCCGTACGAGGAGGGGCGCGTCGGCACCGCCATGTACAACGCGCCGGAGCTGATGATGGGAAGCCGGCACTACGGCACCGCCGTGGACATGTGGGCGCTGGGTTGCATCATGTACGAGCTCGTCGTCGGCATCCCCCTGTTGTACGAGGAGGACGACCATCTTGCACAGGTGTGCGATCTCCGAGACAAGATGGCCGAGCATGGCGCGTCGGCGTTCGAGCACCTGCCGCCGGAGCTGTCGGAAGCCGGCCGCGAGGTGCTCGTCGGCCTGCTGGCCTTCAACCCCGACGAGCGGCTCACGGCGGCGGCGGCGCTGGAGCACCGCTGGCTTTACAAGGAGAAGCCAAAGCGTCCTGCCTCTGCCCTTCCCTCCTGAGCCCGTTGATAATTGCAGAAATTGTGTTATGTCAGTGGCCATAGCAGCACCATGAACCAATTCCTGTAAACAATATTCCTTTTTGTACGCCTGTTACTTAATTGCTTTGTAGAATTGTAGTTTATTGATCAATTTTGTCACAGGAACGAAATGTTATCCTGTTCTAGAAAATAATGAGTTTATTCTGTAAATATGTGGTTGTGACTATGCTAGGGTGAGGGCTAACTTGTTGATTTAACTAGCAAGCGTGCAAGCGCAAAGCACGTTGGATCAATGCTGACATTGTGGAAAAAATAACAAAAAAAAGATAAGAAGCAAAGTTTCACCCTTAGAGCATCCCTAGCAGAGCCCGTATATACATTACTGTAGCACGAGATGGCTAATCCCGTGCCGCTGGGTTAATCACGTCTCGATGCTCCTTCGTAATCAAGATTAGGAATACTTTTGTAAAACATATATGTCAACCGACTATTTAAATTGACTCATGAAATGGTAAACAAAATTTGTGAAATATATCTGCAACCGTCGTATTTTTCATCAATTCAGTCGTTAAGAACTTGAGATGCCCAGATGTTTTCATCACTTCATCTTAGGAATGCCAGGTTGTTATAAGGTATCCGATGTCATAGACTTTTTTTTATTAAAAAAGATGGGGTTTCATTTTCTAAAAATATTGATGACAGGGCCTATATGCTCGGACAGAGAAAAAAAGGATAATCCATGAGCGAGAGAACAATCCATGCCTCAGTGTCGTAAACATTTCAAGACAACGGGCGTGTTTGGATGCCGGCCGTGGCTTGCCGTGCCCGCGGTTGGCTCGTCGTGCCAACGCTGCTCGAGGGTGAGCCAACGATTCCTTCGCTCGCGCCATTGCTCGATTTCATGTTAAAATTCGCTGGCTCGCCGATGGATTGGCGTGGACGCGCGTTTTGGTAGCGGCAATCCAAACGAGCGCCCAACTTCTTGGCTCGCCGATGGTTGGCACGGCAGCCTATGGCCAGCATCCAAACACGCCCAACCTCTCCCAGGGGCTAGGAGTACGGCCAAATGTTCCCCATCTCGTACAACAAATGCTAGTATCACACTCCACACTCCACACCTTCTACTTCTATCCTCCTGTGGACTGTGACGTCGCCCAGATTTGACCTTGGTCGAGTGCTTTGCTCCAAGCGAGCGGTCGCGGTAGACGATGACCACGCTAAGCAAGAAGCTGGGGGTAGAGCCGTCTTTTCACACCAGCCGCAGAGGCTGGGTACTAATGTTTTGCCCGCCTAGGCGCCTCTCTCTCCCGGTCACAGTGCAGGAGCAGCAGCTTTTGCTTGCGTGCCTCGAGTTCTCCAACCTCCAGGAGAAGAGCAGCGATGGGGGGCGCCAGCCGCCTCGCGCAGACGAATGCTCTCTTCAGGAAGAATCTTGTGATCCAGGTGATGCGTGCCTTGAGCTCTCGAGATCTCCTTGTCCCTTTGGGTTGTGTCGTGTCGAACTGTGTCCGCGAGGTTATGGGTTCTGAATCTTTGCCTATTCTGTTCTTGCCGGAGAGAAGGTTTCGTGCATCAGGATTCAAGATTCTGTGATTGAATATGTGCATCTTTTTTTTTAGTTCTACGCCTGTTGATTTTTGTGAAGTTGAAGAACTCGAGTGTTCCTTAGATTAATCCCGATTTGACGAATGAGTTTGCTAAATTCTTTTTGAGGAATGAAGAACCCAACACAATGTTCTTTGGTTATTACTTCCCTTGTTCTGTTCTTGCCTGAAAGATTCACTATCTGAGGGGTATAGATCATACTGGTAGAAGTATAGAATATTCTAGGATGGGCATCTTTGGAATCCTTCTTCTGTGGATTTTGATTAAAACGAGATAATTTTGTATGTCTGATCATGTAGTTCTTGTTGGAAATAAGTGCACTTTTAGGTTTAATTTAATCATAAGATAATCATGGCACGCAGATTAACCGGCTTAATCAAGCCGTACATGGTGAAGCCGCAACACCCATATGGCCATATCTAACAGCAACATGCTCATGCAAAGTCACGCCAGGATAAATCGTGATCAGAAAATAATCCGCAAGCACGTACTAATCTTCCTGGAACATGGAAGAGATGACGACGAGTCGATGACCCCATCGCGGCAAATACATATACATGGCTAATCCCATTTATTCTAAAAGTTCTGATGCAATTATGGATGCAATTCATTGTGGTCTGGTTCCAAAATCCGGTTTTTGTACCCCGCAGTCCCGCACAGATGAAAAATCCATAATTCTAACTTTAGTTCGCAAACATTTTAATTCCCCTTTGTTCATATCACTCGTCTTGATCCTTAATTGTTGATATGCTTAAATTTTTAATCTGCAGAGGCGCGCTTGCAAGACGAACTGCTGCCTCGTCTGCTTCCCGTTTCTCATATGCTTATTGTTCGGAGGGACACAAACGCTGGTAGCAATCTTATACATGCGTTCAATAGCACATCTCCCTCCTATCGATTGCCAATACTGTACTGCTCATACCAATGCAACTGTGAGCGAGGACACAGTAGGGGGGCTCCTTTGCCCAACACAATGCCCTCAGCCTATCTCCCCGAAATGGCCCCCTTTGCTGCAGCTGCCGAGAAGCGCAAACCGGGCCATCAAAGATGGTCTCTTCCCGTTCAATGATCTTCCGGATTCATCATGCAGAAGTGCAGGATCCTGTGCGGGGACGTTTCTCGTAACTGGCAGCAACCAGTCTTTTGCAGGAAGTATGCAGATCTTTTCAGTAAAATTCATGAATTCCATGGTTATATAGTTCTTTTACCAAAAAAAATGTTTTTGTAGTGAGTGATTTTTTTTTACCAGCTTTTGATTGTTGCAGCTGTCATGGGTAATATGTTCCCTGAACACACTTCGCTGAATTTGGCAGCTGGAATTTCCACTTTGGCTGATCATGCTCTGGTTGGTTGCCATGAGTTCTGTGTGATGTTTGTGGAGTAGTCCTACTTCCATCAAAGTTCTCTTATTTATTTGCTAACTTCTGCAGGGGACAGACTCATGGCCTGTTTCATACTTTGATCCTGATGGATATGGTGCTGACTTCAACAATAAATATGATAGGCCTATTTATTTTCTTCAGAACAAATGCACTCCAAACTCGACATTATCTTTTGCAGTCCAAGAAGATCTTATCAACTACACCAAAAGTGAGATTCAAACATCAGTATTGTCAGCACTGAGCATTATTCAAAAAAAAACTTCAAAAACACATCTATTTAACTCAATGCTGACATACAGATTTGGCTTGTTAAATAGATGGCATAGCTTATATAAAGAACATTTTTTTTTTGTTAAGCAGTACTGTGTCTATCATTCAGTTCTTTGTTGTTGTAGCTATTTGTCACTGTTATGACAGAAAATTTTTAATATCATCTCAAAAAATACACATGTTGTATTAATTTTTTTACGTAAACTAGGTGTTGACTAAGACATATTGAGATAGGAGGAATCCTATCTGCTATTATTATTATCTAAAAATGGTGAGATAGGATTAGGGGTACAAATGGGCCATCCTTAGGGTACTCTTTGACCCACTAGAGTTCATTTGTTTGTGTAAGAAATTTAAAAGGTGTAATAAAAATTGCTTTTAGTGCATTTCTAATAAACAAGAGTCGCCCTAGGGCCTACCCATTTGCACCGTAAAAAAAAGGAATCCTTAAAACTACTGTTATCTGAAAATCCTGAAACAGATGCAAAATGTACTGAGGGATTGCTTCTCTGGCGTGAGAATTCGTCAGTCATGAATAATGAATTGTATAGAGGTTACTACCTAGGAAATAATGAGAACAAGACCAATGAAATTGCTTCAGGTATTACCATTCCCTACCTGTTCCAGTTTTGTTCTTCATTAATATGTCTACCTGACAATGTAACATTTTATTCTTCCATTTACAGCATATGACCTCACAAGATCAGATCTTAGCAATTTTAACTTGGTTGTATCATATAACTCAACATACAATGGTGGAAATCAAATTCCAGCTATGATGCTTTCAGTTCCACCAAATTTACTTCGAGTTCCACGGTTATTGAACTTGGTAATTTTTTTCTCAAGTTATGTGTCCATCAAGAAAATATCATTTTTAAACCCTTTAGCAGGCTCTATGAAAATATGGCAATAGGTCAAGATGTAAACTTCTTGCCTTCCATAATGAATTGGCAAGCTCTAGCCTTTTTTAAAAAGCGATCTCTCTCTGTGCGCACACATGTTGCTACTAGTGCATACCCAGAATCAGATCAGCGCCGGACCTGCATCAGAACATGTCCGCCATACATGCGATAACCAAGAGAAAAGAAAGAAGAACTGAAGAGATTTGTGGAACAGTTTTCTGTGTATATCTTCAAAACGGGAAAACACACAGCAGTGAACAACGCTGTAGCACACTGCTACTTGTACCCACGCATACCGTGTGAACACACACCGCGTTGCGCTTAGAGATCACCTCACCGATATCTCCAAGGCATCGTTATTCAGTGTTTATCTAAACACACACATAGTTTATCTAAACTCACGCATAGGACTCAGGACATCAATAATATCATGATTAAAAACTCTTAACAGTTGCAACATTAAAAGTTATGTGGAAAGAAGAAATCTGTAGTACTAATCGAGTTTTTTTCTTATGGAGGTTGTCATTTTTCTACTTGTTTATGATTTGAGATTAAATTTACAGGTCTCGAATGCATACCTTCAGTTGTGGGGAAGCGGTACTAAGATGCTATTTGACTTTGTTAAAGATATGCCTAGAGAAGCTCAACCTGGGATGCCTCTTGATATATCTTTCTTTGTGGGAAAGTTGGTTTTTATATGGATTATAATGCTTCTTTTCCCGGTAAGATATGTTTTGCAATAAATCCACTCTGTCTGCTGTATTATTTCTTTTTCTTTTTCTTTTTTCCATACATCACTTACCCTTTGGAGCAGCTGTTGTGGTGCTCTCTCTCTTTGAGCCGGTGTCTGAATTTTCTTCTACTTAAATGAAATGACAGAGCTCCTACCCATTAGTTCAAAAAGAAAACATCACTTACCCTGGACAACCTGTAACATTCCACCTTATTTTGTATAGACTCTACAATACTTACATATCTCTATTGCAGGTCATTTTGAGCAATTTAGTCTATGAGAAGCAACAGAAGCTAAGAACTATGATGAAAATGCACGGTCTTGGAGATATAGCATACTGGGCTATATCCTATTTTTATTTTCTTCTTCTATCACTGTTTTATATGCTGTTCTTGGTTCTATTTGGTTCAGCTGTTGGTAAGATTATACTTCATAAAAGTTTAGGATATTTGTTTCAGAGTATTCCAAATAAAAATGGTTTTAATTTTTGAGTAGTTGTGGTTTCACTTGCACAAGCAGTTGATATCACACTAATTTAAGTATGTTTTGTATTATTCTAACAATAAATTTATCAAAATTTGTGAATTTTTTTTTGGAATATATTGGGATGGAAGCTCACCTGATAGACCAAATTACCTCCTTTTGGGAAATGAGCAAAATCTTATTCCCCTTTTTGTTTCCAGGTATAAAATTATTCCGACTGAACAGCTACAGTGTACAGTTCGTATTTTATTTTGCCTACATAAACTTGCAAATTTCATTTGCTTTTCTTATGGCAGCATACTTTTCTAATGTCAAGACAGCTACTGGTATGTATGTGCCCAAGCTGTTGATATTTTTTATTCAGATGGTAGTAATGAACTATGTACTCAAATTGTGTGTAACTTTCTGGTGCAGTGACAGGATATCTCTACATAATTGGGGCTGGCTTGTTAGGAGAATATTTGTTCAGGCCTTTTGTTGAAGATATTTCTCTCCCAAGTTTGTACCCTACCTTATTTTTGTAATACTAGTCGAAACCCCATGACTGACAAGTCATGAATGACTTGTAATGAATGACAAGTCACAACAGTACCATTTTACCTCCCACCATACTGTGACTGACATGCTTGTCCCATGTCCTTAGCTTCGCTCCCTCGCTTGAGTGCACCAAGTCTCTATACCTTTGGCTTTGCCACCCACCTAATAAAGCTACTTTTTTTATTGTTAGATAATATGAGAAATGTTCGGTTGAGTTGGTTTGGGCATATTCAATGAAGGCCTCCAAAGGCACCGGTGCATATTGGAATTCTTAGGCTCACTAATAATGTAAGGAGAGCGAGGGGTCAACCAAACATAACATGGAACGAGGCATACTCACATGAAGATTAGCGATCCACGTGGCCGAACCAGGACCTTGTTGTTGATCCTCAATTTTTTCCTTTTAATAAAAGTTGGTGGCTCTTACTGGGTTTCATATCTAACCTACCCCAACTTGCTTGGGTCTGAAAGTCTTTTTTGTTGTTATAGATAATTTTTAGGGAGGTGCAATATGCCTATTTAGATTTTTTTTTTATGGTTTTATTAGAACTTTTAGGTAAGTGAAAAGGGGGAGTTGGGAGGAGTGACTTACCACCAGTCCACCACTACCATGGTTGACATACTTGGGCCACACCCTTAGCTCCACTTCTGTGCTCGACCGTGTTGCACCTTTTGCACCCTAGTTTTCATCAAGCACCCATTATAACTGCATTTTTTATTGTTATAGAATTTCTAGGGAGGTGAATTTTTCTATTTCTAACTCTACCAACAGTTACTTTTATTTTTTATTGCTCAAAACTTTTATTGCATGTATTGATGTGGTAGGTCTAGTGCCAAATATATATTGCACATGGAGGACAATATTCTAATCCAAAATAAATATAGTGCTAAAAATTTAGACTCCCCTAACATGAACTCTTTTTTTAATATATTTTTTTAGTAAACGGGTAGGAGTTCTGCCATTCCATTATAAGAAGGTTACAGGGTGGATGTATGTTTGGGGAGACCCATACCTCTAAATAAATCACGCTTGCCTAAGCACTAAGAAAAAAGATCAAAGACTATGCCCCTGCAAGGTGAGCAACAGCCATGTGGCCAAAGAGATAGATCCTCTTTGATCCTGATAAACAATTGTTGCTGGAACATGCTTTTTTTTTTTAAAAAAAACGAGTCCATGTTAGGAGAGTCTAAATTTTAGCACCATATTTATTTTGAATTACTATAATAATGAAAAAAATTGTTCTCCAGGAACCTGGATTACACTGATGGAGTTCTTCCCCCCATTTTCTTTGTATCGCATACTTTATGAGTTCTCACCACCTATACCAACTGGAAATTATACGGACTTTTCTGGACTACAGTGGACAGACTTGAGTGATCTGCAAAATGGAATGTTAGACGTTTTAATCATAATGGTACTCGAGTGGTTCATGTTCCTTATCTTAGTATTTTGTTTCGACGAATTTGGTTGCTTCCATAATGCAATTAGAAAGGTGGCATTGATTTGTCACTTGCACTCGGATGGGAAAAGTTTTCGAGCTGCTCAACAGCAGACTATACAGCTTCAGGAGTTCAAAACTTCAGTTGGAATGGAGAGTGCAGATGTCATCAGAGAGGTAACCCCTAGTACAGTTATTTGCACATATCAGAAACCTTGTTTTTCCTGCCCGTTTTGCTCAAAAAAGAAAACATTGTTTCTGTATGATATTTGTTGTTAAACTTATTACAAATTACAATTACATGATAAAGTGGCCCATGTGTTAATTTGCTCTCTTGAACAAGGAATATTACACCCAGACCCAACCATCATTGCCAGCTGCAGATAGTGTGATACAACTTAGTTAACAATAGAATCATAATTTACTCCTGCATGAAATGTATGTTATTAATCTTATGGCATAATATTTTTGGTTTACCCCTCATTTTTGCAGAGAGAGAGAGTTGAGCAGCTCTTACAAGAACCAAATAATAGTTATTCTGTCATATGTGACAACCTTAAGAAAGTGTACCATGGAAAAGATGGAAATGAAAAGAAAACTGCTGTTAGAGGGTTATCCCTTTCTATGCCACGTGGGCAGTGTTTTGGTGTTCTTGGTCCAAATGGCGCCGGAAAAACCACTCTCATTAACATGGTAAGTATGTATATAGTTTCAAAATCCAACAAAATAGTAGTTTGTAAAGCATGTTTCACAGTTCGTGCAGTCAGTTTCTCTTTCCATGGAAACATGACCAATTTCAAGAGTATAGGTATAGCCATACATTTCTTAAGAAAAGAAACAGTGCCTTTAAGGGTTCCATGCACCAATAGAACTGGATGACATAATTTCTGTTTAATTTTTTAGATAATTTTGTTGATGTACAAATAGAATTGAGCCATCATATAGTCTGTTACATCAAAGTATTTGATCCTGATTATTCTTACTTAAATTGACAACAGCTGACTGGATTCACTAAACCTACATCTGGTACGGCGTACGTTGAAGGAATGGACATACAATTAGATATGGACAAAATTTATACAATAATTGGTGTTTGTCCGCAACACGAGTAATTCTTAATCTCAGATGTTTATGAACTAGTATTCTAGGATATTTTAAGGTGAGGTATTTGTAAACCTGTGATCACTAACCCATTTCTTCGATTTCCATTGTTCAGCTTGCTATGGGAAACACTGACTGCTCGAGAGCATTTGATGTTCTATGGCAGGCTCAAGAAACTGAAGGGTGCGGCATTAGCAGAGGTATTGTGTGACCATTTTGTTCATGTGGTGCTGGTTTGTTTTGACCATTTTCTGTGTGTGAGCCTAACAAATTCCATTTCCATCAATGAGTATGTCATTCAAATTTATATACATCCTATATAATTTCATTTGTCTCGCGCTGATCCAGAAATTGACATATCTTAATGCAAACGCAAGGCTAGTCATGTTACCGTTGTATCTAATGTTCAGGAATGGAAGTTCACATAGGGACAATGCTACCATTTTTAAAATAAAAGGGAAGTTCACATAGCTAGTAGTTATCATACTGTTCTCATGGAGCGCACTGCGCACCTGTTACAGATATACATTTTACCAACATTTTTTTTAGCAAGAATTTTACCAACATATTGATTGCCTTTTTAAGGCCCTTTCTCTAGATGTAATGAAAAAATAAATATCCGGCACTGAAGCAACCACCATATACTCGCAAGGCCATAATCTTCTGTTTCTTTCCCCCAGGCCATAGAACAATCTCTGAGAAGAGTACGCTTATTTGATGGTGGTATCGCTGACAGGCGTGTGGAAAAATACAGTGGTGGCATGAAACGTCGTCTTAGTGTTGCTATATCTCTAATCGGTGATCCTAAGGTACCTGTATTTATCTACTAATTAATAGTTGAAGAAATAAAATATGTTTATACAGTAAAGAAATAAAAAAAAATTACGCTAAGTAGGCGATATTTCACCATGTGAGAGAATATATTTGGAACATTACAGGTTGTTTACATGGATGAACCAAGTTCTGGATTGGATCCAGCATCAAGGAAAGACTTGTGGGGCGCTGTTAAGGCTGCCAAGCAGGATAGGGCAATAATTCTCACAAGTACATCGTTCCACCTATATTTTCAGACACTAGTCCATTATCATTTCAGTTGCACTGCATTGTCTTGACTTTCTTTTTTAGCAAAAAGTGCATTTTATTGTTTCACTAAACTGAACCTCAGATCACAAAACTACCTTGTCAACTTTCAGCGCATTCAATGGAAGAGGCTGAAGTTCTCTGCGACAGGATAGGAATAATCGCAAACGGGGGTCTGCAATGCATTGGAAACTCTAAAGAGGTGTACCATCTGTACCAGTTGATTGTGTTTTCAGGCATGAACATTGACTGAATTTGCTAAATTATCCCCCATTATGTCTTCCCAGCTGAAAACCAAGCATGGAGGCACATTTGTACTCACAGTAACAACCGCGCCGGGTGAAGAGAAGGAGGTGGAGAGGCTAGTCCGGTTCATCTCGGCTTCCGCGAACAGGGTGTACCGCATCTCCGGGACGCAGAAGTTCGAGATGCCAAAGCAGGAAGTGAGGATCTCTCAAGTGTTCCAGGCCATGGAGTACGCGAAGAGCAGGCTGACCATCCTTGCCTGGGGTTTGGCTGATACTACGCTGGAAGATGTCTTCATCACAGTTGCCAAGCAGAGCGAGGCGTCCTCTATGACCTGATTCCAGAGAATCACCGCATGCAAAAACATTCTGAGAGGTTTGGATGTAGAAGTTGAACCGTGCTTCTGTTGGTGAATTTGCTCTTAGTGTAAACTTTTGAGATGAACGAGAGCTGCGTATTGAGTCCTTGTACTCGGGGATTAAGCTAGCTAATTGAGTTGCCCGAATTTTATTCTTGCTAGCTTGTTTTTTTGGCTATTAAAACTTCACAATTTTTATCTTGTTCATAGGCCAATGTTCGCTGATATTTATTAATACTCGACAGAAATTAACAGGCTAGGTTTGCACTCACAAATTAAAACAAGAGGTTTTTATTAGATAATATACCATTACAACGGTATATGTGTTTCGTGTGAAACAGCTACGATGAAATACTGTAGAAAACAGTAAACACTATATGAAATAAATGAAAACACGTAAAACACGATGAAATACTGTAGAAAACACTATATGAAATAAATGAAAACACGTAAAACAATCGTAATAAAATACAACACACATGAAAGCGAAGTAACATCTTCGGTTAAAAAAAAAAAAGCGAAGTAACATGGTTTTGCAATATCACGCTGACTGATTTCATCTGGTTTTGCATAACGAGGATCAGTTTGGTGTGAGGCTGAAAGTTGAGAAACCAAATGGCATTTTGTCAAAAAAAAAAATTTTGAAGGCACCACAATTTCATTTCTCCCCCTCCTCAGATGGGAAATTATGTGCTCCAATACCAGTCGGGAAAATGCACGACAACAATCCCTTGTATAAAATAGGAAACGAAGTTGCGTGGAATGCCCTTATTCGGATGCACACGCGCGAATATCATTGTTTGAAGATACTTAGCAATCAGAGACGCTTGCAATGAGATTCATATTGTCTGTGCAGTTTACATGATTTATTTACAGAGGATGGAATAAAGGCTTTGGGTATACGATCAAAACTGTCTTGGATGATGGAACTACTAAGGTGTGCTTCCACTGAAGTTGTTCCCATTTAGATAAAGATGGGTTAGCCGGACAAGGTGGCCAACAGAGTCAGGGACATGCCCTGAGAGATTTTTTTTTTTTGAACAAAAAGGAGGGAGTTCAGCCGCTCCATTAATAGAAAAAGGGTAAAAACAGAGTCGTATGTACAAGAGGAGCCACAACCCTAACCAACCACTAGCCGGGATCTACTGACGTTGAACGCCACAACTGATAACCATCGGTCGTGTCCCTAGCCGTGAGCTTTGGGATTGGGAGGCTTGGTTGAAGATTCAACGGTTGCGTTCCTTCCAAATGTTCCAGAGGTAGTAGATCATTTTGCCATTCAGCTCCTTACGCGAGGCAGGAGAGAGTCCGGAACTCATGCGTTCCCACCAAGCCCAAAGGGGGGCCGTCGGGGTCGAGGGCTGCCCGAAGATGATGCTCCAAACCTCAATAGCATAGGCGCACTGCTTGAAGAGATGATCTTGGGTTTCCGGCATCAGGTTACACAAACAACATAATTGTTGGTTTGGCCACCCCTTTCTGACGAGAACATCTGCCGTGTTGAGCCCTCCTTGGGCAAGGGTCCACGCGAAGAACTTGCACTTGGGTTCCGCGTGGGCCTTCCAGACGAAGCCCGCCCATGCCGATCGCGAAGCGCCAAGTAACTGGATCTGATAAGCAGACTTGGTCGTGAAGGATCCATGTGGCGTGAGTTTCCAAAGTAACTCGTCCGGGTGATCTGAAAGGGGTGTGGCCTAGCTAATTTCCCCCCAAAGCGTGATATATTGAAGAAGCTACTCCTCAGTAGTCAATTGTGCCAACAACCGCATCCAATTATGATTTTGAAGCCCGTCTCGGAGTGATCGATTTTTATGTGTGGCAGTGGCAAACAGGAGGGGGGCGACCTCCTTGGGCGAAAGGCCATCTAGCCAGACGTCTTCCTAGAAACGGAAGTGCTCTCCATTGCCAACCACCACCCGAGTGGACGCTCTGAAAAGGGCAATATCTGCCACGTTAAAGTTGATGGCGTCAGTGGCGCTCTGAGAGCTCACATATCTCCAATTTTTCCAAAGCCATCAGAGACGTAGAGCACGACCAAAGCGGTGTAAGTCCGGAATACCCAATCCCCCGAGGTTTTTGGGTCTATAGACCACATTCCAATTCACCAGGCATTGGCCTCCGTTTGCGTGTTGACTGCCGGTCCATAGAAAAGTCGTCTGAGTTGGTCAATCCTATCGATGACCCACTTGGGAAGGGGAATGGAGGCCATCAGTAGGTCGGGATGGCCGAGAGAACAGCTTGAACAAGAACTAAACGACCAGCCTTGGAAAAGACCCTGAGAGGTTATTTGATGCAAAACTCAGAGCCGTTAAGCTCCTCAGGTTTCCGATGGTACTCAGGATTCTACCACATAGTAGATTGTGATCCATATATAGAGTATCGAGGGTCCTAAGATTTCCAATCTCTGACGGAATTGGCCCAGAGAGGCTATTCTATGCAAAGCTTAGAGCCATTAAGCTACTCTATTCCTTATAGTTTGAACGGAAAATCACACAAGGTAGTTGCAAAATCACTCGCTACCAAGTACCAACAACACTACACTTGTTCGGATTGAATTAATCTGGCCAAAACATGAACGTGCTCGGATCCAAAGTCCAAACCAGCTAACACACTAGTGAAGGAGATTCATGGTAGTGCTTGTAATGAAATCTAAAAAAGTGTAAACTAATTAATAAAATGACTTTAACTACCCTAGGTATAATAGAGGATGTGTATATCATCCGGAAAACGGAGCTCGAGCCACCGAACAAGGCAAACATCTTCTTTTATAAAAGGCTAGATGAACATCAGGATAGGTATTACCTTCCTACATTTATCAAAAGGGCAACCATAACTAATCCTAGCCATGTAACTGGCAACCACATTGAAGCAGTAGCCTTCGCTCGGTATACATGGAGGACCAAAATAATCACCGCCTATTGTGATAATGTCACCTTGAGTCTTGAGAAGCAACAATCCTAAATCTTGCTGATAGGCTACTTCTATTTCAGAACTGTGAGACGGAATATTTTGTTTTTTTATTTACTCTTTCTTTATTTTTGGATTTTATTTCCATTTTTCTATTTAAAGTAGATCGATTTAGATAACGTATATAAAAGAAAAGTAATATACTTCAAACAAAATAGAAATTCGCAAGATGGAAAAAATCATTGCAGTTATTATAGGGAAGTCTAGGAACTTAGAGCATATCCTATTTGAAGGAGGATAGAATTCAAATCAGGTAAGGGATCCTTCCTTCTATTGATTTGCTAGAAATTCATTTTTCTTTTCTTGATGGTGATAGGCTACTACTAAATGGTGAGGAGTGGGCCACCTCATCTCCATCAACTCTCAATACCTCGACAATGTTGAGGAGGGAAGGAACTCTGTGGAGCTAAGGGGGCTAATGGATTTGTCTAGTGGAGCTAGGGCTAGAAGCCTAGGAGTCATGAGAGTTTTTTTTTCCTTTTTGAGAGAAGTCCCAAGAGTTTTTTGAAGGATGCTCTTACCAAAGTTGAGGGGAGAGACGAGAGACTCTATGGATCTTGCCAGTGGAGTTTGGGGCTAGAGGAGTGTCAAAGCTTTCTAAAGGGTTCTATTTCTATGCTTTGATCAAGAAGAGTCAACCTTTTCTCCAAATTGTACAGTGGACTTCACATAGCAATGATAATTGCCTTCTTTCAATGATTGAGATGTGAAACTACACACCCGCTTAGCTTGTGAACCGACAGTTCAACTGGTTGAATTGTTAGTAAAACCACTTAACTATGAAGTCTCGAGCGCTATTCATTTGTTTTGTTTTAAAAGCAAGGAGAAATTTGCCGCATCACACTCCAAATGTGGTGGATATGCTGAACCACCCAACAATTCGTATCAGTGTTGCACACTATAGATTTGTTATATAGTTTCAGTAACTTTTTTTAGCAAAATAAAAATAAATACAAAACAAGCCTGAAAAAAATCTAGCTTTTTTTAGGTGTCCAACACATTTATATTCAGTGGCTCAATTTATAGCATACACAATTTAGCATCTAAAATGTGAAAGTAAAATGAATTCTTAAATGCTTTCAGTGGCCGTTCATTGAGGAAGGGACGGTCCGGATTAATAGGATGCCACCCCTGAATTCAGTGAATTGCAATATCTGGGAAAACCCATCTTCCCAAGTCCCACCCGGCCACCCCACCAAGGTCACCCGGCGGCGGCGGCGGCGGCGGCGGCGGCATGGCGAAGAGCAGCAAGCCGGCGGCGGCCGAGGAGGAGACCTGCACCGCCCCTCCTACTCCCGCTCCCGCTCCGGCCGCGAAGACGAAGGCAAGGGCGCGGCTGGAGATCGAGGGGTACCCCGTGGAGGGCATCTCCATCGGCGGGCACGAAACCTGCGTCATCTTCCCGACGTTCAGCCTCGCCTTCGACATCGGCCGGTGCCCGCAGCGCGCCGTCTCGCAGGAATTCCTCTTCATCTCCCACGCCCACCTCGACCACATCGGGGGGCTCCCCATGTACGTCGCCACGCGGGGGCTGTATAGACTGCGGCCGCCCACCATCTTCGTCCCCGCGTACCTTAAGGAGCTCGTCGAGCGGCTGTTCGACGTGCACCGCGCCATGGACCAGTCCGAGCTCAAGCACAACCTTGTCCCCCTAGAGGTTGGTGAGGAGTATGAGCTCAAGAGGGACCTCAAGGTGAAGGCTTTCAAGACCTACCATGTCATACCCAGCCAGGTGAGGAATTTTAGCTTAAGTTCTTGGAATTTTGCATGTTCGTGATTAATTTGTGAGAACTCTGCAATGGCGTGATGGAATGTGGTGTGATGTGTAGGGATATGTGATATACTCGGTGAAGCAGAAACTCAAGCAGGAGTATCTTGGTCTTCCGGGATGCGAGATCAAGAGGTTGAAGTTATCTGGTGTTGAGGTTTGTCTGTTTTGGTAATTGTTGGTCTAGATCAAATCGAAATAGTACAAATGTGCAATCCAGTAACGGATGAACAGTTGTTGATGTGGTATGCAGTTCAAATTTACCAATTTGTATTTTCAGATTACAAATACAGTGACAACACCAGAGGTTGCTTTTACAGGAGATACAATGTCAGATTTCATTCTTGATCCTGATAATGTGGATGTCTTGAAAGCAAAAATTATTGTAGTGGAGGTATTGCTTCTCATAACTTCAGAGTGGATCTGATGTCATTGCTACCATTGTGTGCCAGTATATGATTGACCTTTTCTGTACAAACAGCAGCAAGCAACATATTGTACCGGAAAAACAAATTAAGAACTTATTGGTTACACATGGTTGCAATTAGTGGAATTGTGACGCTGTTAGAAGCACCTGTCACTTCTTGCTCTGAAAATGTGTTAATTTCTATTCTTTTTCCTTCATGAGATTCGATCTATTCCTATCTTTAATCTAGCGAACCCTGTTTAACACATTTCAGAGTACTTTTCTTGATGACTCTGTTTCAATTGAGCATGCAAGAGAATATGGACACACACACTTGTCTGAGGTTGTTCCAATGTCATTACTTTGATTATTTCATCTGTCAATGAACAAATGTTCAACTAGTGTTAGTAATAATTCTCACCCTTCCCTATATGTTTGACAATGTTTACAGATTGCGAGTCAGTCCAACAAGTTTGAGAACAAAGCCATTCTACTAATTCACTTTTCAGCACGTTATACAGTGGAGGTGTGCTATCTCTCCATTACTTTAGTTCTCTCTATTGAAACTCTATTTCTAGCTGTTCAAATTTTACCTGTTGATTCAAGTTCATTTTTACTGTGTTTTACTCCCTCTGTCCAGAGTTGATCAGCGTATTAGCAAAATAAAAAAATCCAATATTGATCTTCGTATTAGCGTTGGCAGGCCATGTTTCCTCGGTTTGGACGTTGTTGCCTCTTCGTAAACCATGCACTCTTAACTGTAGCGTACTTCTTTGCATGCATGCTTGCATTTTCATCTCTCCCTTGATTGGTCACCGAGTAGTGCATGCGGATTGTTTCAACGCTATTGGGCAGGAGCATGCCACGCGAGATGAAGGCGCTGCATGCCGCGCAATCACCTGGTTTTCAAACGATGCAGAATAAATGGCATACGGGAGGAATTTCGCTCACATTGGTCTCTGTGTCCAAGGCTTAGACGAAGACCATTTCTGGACGGAGGGAGTACATGGCTATTTTGTCCCAATCCTGCTCTTAGTAACCTCACCAACTTGATAAAGTCTTTCCTGGTGTCTTCTTGTAAGAAAAGCCTAATACTATAACTGGTTTTTCAGGAGATTGACGAAGCAATAAATAGATTAGCACCATCTTTTCGAAGCAGAGTTTACGCATTGAAGGAAGGTTTCTGAAGAAAAGAAACAAGGAATTGACAAGTTCACAATAGTTGAATTTTCACCCACAACCTTTCTCCCTTGTTCTTGACATGTTGCCAGTACGAAATACATGATACATCTGTTTCGGTCTTCCTGAACATGAATGTGTAAAGTGTGATTTTGACATTTGACAAGCAACGACGGTTAACCTGCATATATATGGGGCGATTGGTGCTACGACACCGCAAATTTTCTGCCATGCTGTAGACCACTTAAACGTGTCGCTTATATGTGGGCCCTAAAGTGAAATATATACACTGTCCCATAGCTAATTTGGTGAGCCTCGTGACATAGGTCATAGGTGCGCGACAAATAATCAAAGGTTGTGCCATTCAACACAACTTCCTTCACGTGTAGAACGCCTTTCAAGACCACCAACGCAGAAAGACCTTGGCTATCTTTCTTAAAATTGACTTTTCCATTGCCTTCAACTCAGCCCATTGGGGTTATCTTCTAGAGGCTCTACAGCGCCTAGGATCCTATCTTATCCATGATGTTCATTTTGACCATTGATCATATCCAGCGGCTCTTTCTTCGGACACGGAAATATAATGTTCTCTCTGCTATCAACTCGCGGATGGTCTCCATGTGGACATTCCTCTACGCTGATGACGCGGTCATCCTTATAAATCCCGTGTGCAGTGAAATTGAGTCGGCTATGAATATACTCGAATGCTTTGGGAAGGCCTCTGGACTCCGCACAAATCTTGCCAAGAGTGCTGCCTACCCGATCCACTGTAGGCCGGAAGAGCTAGATGTCATCTTAATGTCCTTCCTCGGTAGGAGAGATTCCTTTCCCTGCACGTATCTCGGGATGCCTCTTCACTAACGAAAGCTCAAGAAAGTCTAATTTCTCCTCTTAATCGAGAAAGTGCAACAACGGCTTCAAGTATGGAAGGGGAGTTTCTTGAGCAAGGTCGGTCGACTTACGCTTGTCAATACTGTCCTCTCAGCTCTACCTACGTACTTTCTGTTGACTTTCCTAATACCCAAGTGGGTTTCAAAGAGGTTGGATAAAATACGTCGAGCCTTTATCTCGCAGGGAGATGAGTCATCAAGTGGTGGACACTCACTTGTCAATTAGCCAACTGTGTGCCGACAAAAAAAGATGGTTGGCCTTGACACCCTGGATCTTCAGAAATTTGATACATCACTTCGTTTGGGATGGTTATGGCTCGATTGGACTGATCCAAGTAGACCTTCGAATGGCTCTCCGGTATCCCGCAATGATGCTGACAGAGCGCTCTTTCACATGGCCACACGTGCCACCGTTCAGAATGGTCAGAAGGCTAACTTTTGGCTGGACAACTGGCTACAGGGGTCGGCACCGTGCAACATCGTGCCCCACCTCTTCGACATCGCAAGAGGAAAGGATTATATCGTTGCAAATTTAGGGCCTTAGTAACCTCACCAACTTAATAAAGTCTTTCCTGGTGTCTTCTTGTAAGAAAAACCTAATACTATAACTGGTTTTTATAACTGGTTTTTCAGGAGATTGACGAAGCAATAAAAAGATTAGCACCGTCTTTTCGAAGCAGAGTTTATGCATTGAAGGAAGGTTTCTGAAGAAAAGAAACAAGGAATTGACAAGTTCACAATAGTTGAATTTTCACCCACAACCTTTCTCCCTTGTTCTTGACATGTTGCCAGTACGAAATACATGATACATCTGTTTCGGTCTTCCTGAACATGAATGTGTAAAGTGTGATTTTGACATTTGACAAGCAACGACGGTTAACCTGCATATATATGGGGCGATTGGTGCTACGACACCGCAAATTTTCTGCCATGCTGTAGACCACTTAAACGTGTCGCTTATATGTGGGCCCTAAAGTGAAATATATACACTGTCCCATAGCTAATTTGGTGAGCCTCGTGACATAGGTCATAGGTGCGCGACAAATAATCAAAGGTCATGCCATTCAACAAAACTTCCTTCACGTGTAGAACGACTTCAAGACCACCAACGCAGGAAGACCTCGGCTATCTTTCTCAAAATCGAATTCTCCATTGCCTTCAACTCAGCATATTGGGGTTATCTTCTAGGTTCTACAGCGCCTGGGATCCTATCTTGCCCATATTGTTCATTTTGGCCATTGATCATATCCAACGGCTCTTTCTTCGGGCATAGAAAAATAATGTTATCTTTGCTATCAACTCGCGGATAGTCTCCATACGGACATCCCTCTATGCTGATGACGCGGCCATCCTTATAAATCCCGTGTGCAGTGAAATTGAGTCGGCTATGAATATACTCGAATGCTTCGGGAAGGCCTCTGGACTCCGCACAAATCTTGCTAAGAATGTTGCCTACGCGATCCACTATAGGCCGGAAGAGCTAGATGGCATTTTAACGTCCTTCCTCAGTAGGAGAGATTCCTTCTCCTGCACGTATCTCGGGTTGCCTCTTCACTAACGAAAGCTCAAGAAAGTCTAATTTCTCCCCTTAATCGAGAAAGTGCAACAACGGCTTCAAGTATGAAAGGGGAGCTTCTTGAGCAAGGTCGATCGGCTTACACTTATCAACACTGTCCTCTCAGCTCTACCTACATACTTTCTGTCGACTTTTCTAATACCTAAGTGGGTTTCAAAGAGGTTGGACAAAATACGTCGAGCCTTTTTCTGGCAAGGAGCTGAGTCATCAAGTAGTGGACACACACTTGTCAATTAGCAAACTGTGTGCCGACCAAAAAAGATGTGTGGCCTTGGCACCTGGATCTCTAGAAATTTGATACATCACTTCGTTTGAGGTGGTTATGGCTCGATTGAACTGATCCAAGTAGACCTTCGAATGGCTCTCCGGTACCCTGCAATGATGCTGACAGAGCGCTCTTTCGCATGGCCACACGTGTCACCGTCCAGAATAGCCAGAAAGCTAACTTTTGGCTGGACAACTGGCTGCAGGGGTCGGCACCGTGCAACATCGTGCCCCACCTCTTCAACATCGCAAAAGGAAAGGATCATATCGTTGAAAATTTGCTTCCCAATGATAGATGGATAGGCATGGTGCGATACATCAACACGGTGGAGCAGTTTCAGGACTAACTGCACAGTTGGAGCCAACTTCGTGGTGTAACAACTCACATATGCGGCCGATGAGATCATTTGGACTCTAACTTCGGATGGTCAGTTCTCCACTAAGTCGGCCTATCATCTTTAATTTATAGGTAGCACGGACTGGTCCCTTGAAGACACCATCTGAAAGGTATAGACAGAAAACAAATGCAAATTATTTGCCTAGTCTCTCGCCCATGGACGCATTCATACGGCTGATGTCT
This sequence comes from Raddia distichophylla, assembly GCA_005191435.1. Classification (NCBI taxonomy): domain Eukaryota; kingdom Viridiplantae; phylum Streptophyta; class Magnoliopsida; order Poales; family Poaceae; genus Raddia; species Raddia distichophylla. The sequence continues at coordinate 618,475 of SPJY01015826.1, forward strand.
TAACTTGAAAAGGATGACCACACCAACCCATCTGTCCTTTATGACAAAATAGTCCGAAAACCATCGCGGTCTCTTCCCAGAGAGCCAACAAAACGACTAAGAGGACCCTAAATGGTTTCATAGTCTGTACTAATTAAAATCTTTCAAATGAAAGAAATAGACGTATTTCTCATCATAAGAATCTTCCTTTTAGAACGTTAATTGATAGAATTTTTGGATAAGATAAGAGGATGGAGCATAGGTCTCCTTGTTGCCTCAATGTAATTCTTTTTTGTTTCCCTAGCCATGGCTAGATTCTTGTACATTTCTCTTCTGAAATGATAGAGCGCCTGTCCTATTTGTTCAAAAAAATAGTTATGGATTTAATTTCAGCCAAATTTCAATATACTAGGTTTTTTTCTGAAAAAATTGGTTTTTTAATGATATTGTGACATTTAGAATTGCATTTAGAAAAGATAACACTATGGAGCAGATCTATCACTCTTTTCTCCTTCCTATGTGGTACATCCTCTCCAATGAGTCATCTGATGAGCTAAGTGTCTGAATCTAGCAAGCAAGACGAGAGGCTCACCGGATTCAAGAAACAAGATGGTGATGAGAAGGTACATCATTTTTTTCCTCGAAATACTACACTTATACGTATGGAACATTCGAGTTTGCTTGTTGAAGCATCATCTATCTACCTTTTGTATGGGATTTATTAAAGTTCCTTGTTCCTGATACATACCAAGGGGATGCAATTAAAATAGCAAGCCCCTGTGCAATAGCAGGAAAAAAAAAATGGCATAGCCGAGAACCCTCAGTACAACAAAGTGAGGAGCGATCAAGCTTCCCATTACCTTCTTCCTATGGGCCGAAAGGAGCACAAACGGCACCACAGAGGAACTAATGCTTCCCTCTGATTGTGGAAACAGGAGGCAGCATAAAAGAAGCTTGGGTTGAATCTGAATCTACCAAATACCCGAGCAACAAAATTGTGCTGGAGCAAGAGCACCAACAAGACAAGACGGCGACTTGGAGCTGGCTGAGCAGATAACTGCAGCCCTGCAGGTCAGCGGAATGCCATCAGAGGCTCATCTTTCAAAGATTACTCATCATCTCCATTGTCGAAAACCCCAATGCGCTGCCTTCTCTTGTCAAAAACTTCCCTGAAGGATTGACCTTCATCACGAAGTTGATCACTAAATCGTCTTTTTGTTTCATTGTTGACTTTATCCTTCATCCCTGTGGAACTATCTACAGCCAAAGGGTTGGACACCTGCAGGGAATGAATTTCACTACAGCAAATTGACATGAATTCGAAGATTTATGGAAACAAATAGAACTGCCAAGGATTTGGGGAATGAAATAAATAAAACTAAATTAAGTGGTGTAAATGCAAATCTACCAGACGTTAGTGTACTATGTGCACAAAGGTAAAACAACAGAATTTCACTCGTAGATAGCTGCAGTGAAGCAGGCAAGAATGGGCAGGTCCTTAAAATTTATGCATCACAAATTTCACCAACAAGAGATTGTATTCTCTCCAAGAGTAATGAATAATATTACCAAATAAAAATCCAACACCTGGGAAAAGAATGCATTCATGTATCAACCCCCCCCCCCCCCCCCCCCCCCCCCCCCCCAAAAAAAAAACCACAAACAAGAAATCACATAGTTCCTCCAAGTGATTGACTAATGGTACCGAAAAAAATCAACACTTGGGAATAATGCAATCGCTTGCTTGCGTAGCCAGAGCTTCCAACATAAACAAACATGCAGCTGCAGGAGTATTCTATTAAGCAAAATTATACGTAGAATTGTTTTTATCTAGAAAATGCAATTCTTTTTTAGGAGTATACAGGATTCTTTTAGAAAGTTTTATTTATTTCAAAAATTCTAAATGATTCCCAAGGCCAACATTTTCTGTGGGAACTAGATTGGTCCCCATCAAGTGTTATGTACAAATATAAAAAGGTATGTCAAAATATGAAAAGAAAAAGAATGGAAGGGATGATAAGAGTCACAGACTAACGTAAATTCACGTAAATGCCGATAAGGTAACAGTGAGCTGATACTAACCAAATTGTACCCTGACCCAGGTCCTATGATCAAGGATGAAGTGAGTCTTCTTTTGGCTGCACCAATAGAAAACCCACCTTTTTCAAGCTGCAGAAGAGCAAAAAAAATGAGTGGAAGTGCACAGGTAAAAAATTGAGGAAAGATGCATTACATGACTACAAAGCAATAGGGAACTCCAAAAGTACAGGAGTTCTATCAACTTTTCTAGAAGTCAAGTTATCAAAGATATCACATTGTAATAGTAATGAATCAATATATTCAGGGTTGTTTCAGTATGAAAATACAAGTGGATTTTAATAATGAGGTTGATTTTCTTTTACTTGAGAAAAACAATATGTAGCCAAGCTTAAGCGTAAACAAAGCACAAAAACAATATATTGGATTTTCACTTAAGCCAAAAAGCATACCCGATCACCCCAACTAACTGATTTTCGACGAGTGCCATATGTCTGAGCCAGCCCAGAAAGAACATGTGAACTTCCCTCTGCTTGTTCAGACTTCTCTGTATCTTCATCATTATCTTTTGACCATTTACTCTGTCCTAGCTCTTTATAGCCATCCAGGTCATCATCTTCTGATGAGCCCCACTTTTCCCCTGGTTTTGAGAGGCCTAAACAGACATAGTTAGTACTGCAAAGTGTAAATATGATATAACTATGTTAATGAATGAAAAAGAAAGATAAATACGTTCAGCAACAGAATACATTAGATAATGCTAAAATATAGTCGAAAGGTAAAAATAGATTATGCACAATGTTGACATCGATGCCAAAAAAATGTATTTAAGATTCAGCAGAAAAGGCAGTGAACTCAAACAACTATTGTCAAAAATAGCACCTTCAATTCTACAAGTTATTTGAGGAAATCAATTCTACAATAGTGATGCCATGATGGTGGCTGCAAGTTCATAACCATTGCTTGTAATTAGTTATGTATTTGAGGTTATTTCATTTGCTAAAAAGGGGGGGCTAGCTTCATTAGTTGATCAATCAGCTGATTCCTACATACTCCACTCACCACAGCACATAAGTATTACCAATCAAGTGCTCATGTGGACCTAATTGCCCATTTTGCTTGCTAGAAAAACTTGAGGATATTTCATTTTGCTAAACATAAAGAGGGGCTTATTTCATTAATTGATCAATCAGTTGATTCCTACACACTCCACTCACCACAGCACATCTGTATTTCCAATCAAGTGCACATTTGGTCTATGTGCGCACCGTGCTTGCTAGAAAAACAAAAGGATGAACTAGCTCATGAGAGGAATAGCTACTGTGGGAGGGTTACAAGCACATATATTTGGTTCTTTTCACCTAGGAAATATAAAGTAAATTATTAAATATCTTGCATAATGTGTTTGAAGCTATTGAGTGCACCATAATTTGAAGAGGCAGTTTCGGTTTCTAAGCCAACCCTGCCCGCATGGGAGAACCAACATTTGGTGCTCTTAACCAAACATGCTTTTCCTTGTCCATGCGGGAGTGGGACATGATTTAGCACTCCTCTAAAGAAGCTTTTCCTTCCCATGGAGGAAGTTTGCTACAATGCATATCTTCAAAAGTTTAGCTGAAGTAGGCTAGATAAGCAATTGCTTGGATCGGCAAGAGATCACAGGCCCACACAATTAGGCCAGCTCAGTAAGATTATATGACCAAAATTTGAGATCTTAAATGTTAAGATAAACCATAATTAATATGTCATCAGTATGTACCTTTATCAAGTCCATCTTCTGCAGTCTCAAATGTAGCTTTCTTTGAATGTTCAGCCACGGTGCTAACTGATGATACGGCCACGGTGCTAACTGATGCGTCATTGGTATCATCAGCATCCTCTGTGTCCATATCCACCTGTTTAACGTACAGAAATCATGAGCATGCTAATCCTTTCAAAAGCGACTGATATAGTAGTGTTACCTCTTGTATAGAATGCTCACGGAGGTTGTCGTCATGGAATAATGACTGAAGATAAAGATTAACAATGATTATAAAAATGATTAACAATGTATCTAACAGGTCTGATTTGCAAAATATATCAATATACTACTAATAACATACATGGATGTCTAGCCGTAGATATTGGGGTGGAGCCTCCTCCCAATCTGATGCCATCTTTTTTATATCATCTAATGTAAACCCATGAACGTTCCTAGCAGCACAGCCCTATTCGCATTTTATAAGGATGTCAATGGCATGATATGATATGGATTATGAGTAATGATAAAACAGTATAATGATATTAATAAATAAAGCAAATTATTAAAAATGAGATACCAAACTAGGAATCTTTATATTATATAACTAAAACAACGTTCAAAGAACATGATGTTTGCACCGACACTATAAATTACCACATTAATTGGAGGAACAAGAGAAAGATTTATACCACTTATAAAATGGGTCTGTATTATAACCATCCAGAATAATCGGATGTAGATATTAGAGCATAAAACACATAAAACTATATTTTTAATCACATAAAACTATATGACCTATACCACAGATTTACTTTTATAACACATAAAACTATATTTTAAATCACAGCATTACTATTTTTCCAAAACTACATTTGCAATCTACCATGCAACAATTGCACAAACAACTAGGCTGGCTGCTCTTATAAAGAGAGATTCCATTCAAACACGCTAGGCAAAAATGTTCAGATACATCCTTTAAAATAACTTCAGTGGAAATAAAATGTCCATTTAGTAGCTAGCATGAACCTATAAAATATCTTCCTTTCTGTAGGAGTGTATGTATTTGGCCTGAAGTCAACACAGATTTTTATATAATATATGGTTTAGATATCAGAAAGCATTATTAAGGGAAATGCAGGCAAGATTTCACCAGCCTGACGTCCATCTAAATCCCAGAACTTTAGATACATATTTCATCAAGACTGCCTATGAATAGTCAATATGTTGCAAATAACGCCAAGAAAGAGAATTGCCCTGATTTATTAGTACTGACATTTCATGGTTTATTCAAGAAACATAAAACAGGTGGCTGTACAAATTACATCCATGCATATTTTACAACAAGGTAAGCCTGACAAATTAGTCATATTACAAGAACTTACTGTCGGATCCTTGTATGGTGCCTCCAGCAAGTACACCTCATAGCCTGATTTCTATATAAGAAAAAAATAATCAGTACATACATTACTTCCCAAATACCATCAATAATCCAGACAATGAAATTTCAAACAGTAATTGGGGGTAACAGAATGGTTCCTCAAATGCCAAGGACATTAAGCAACATGATTTGCGGTTTTGCACGAATTAGCCTACTGAAAGTGGTAATCATTTGAAGGAGTGTTGCTCCTGAACCATCTAAAATCTGAACAATGTCATAATTTGTCAAGAGACTGCAAGTCAAAGAAATATTATACTAACTGAAGCACCAAGAACCATACAAATATCCAACAATAAGTCAGCAAACAAAACTATTGAAAAAAACGAGTTTAATGGCCACTGGACGAACCATGTAATGATGAATAGCAAGCTCTTGTATGCAGTTTATTTTGTACAGGAAACAGAAACTAAAAACAGATAGCGTGTACATAATACATCCACAGTAAGAAAGATCCACGTGTGAATTCCAACATTCCATTGCTGGAGAGACATACATGCACATGCAGACACAGGCAGAGAAAGATATAACAGACTGTTTTAGACGTGACAAACACACAGTACCAAATGCCTAATTCTAAGCTTATGATAACTACATGATGTTATGCCTGTCAAGATAAACCAATGTTAATAGGGCCAAAAAATGGAATCAAAATAAATCTAGTAGGATGAAAAACACATTAAAAGAATAGGGAAGAAAGGCAAAGCAATAAGATTAGCCGTTGTGGCAAACAAAATGTATTAAACGTCATACGGACATACAATTTGAAAATAGGAGAAATATATTTTGGTTGTTTCCTGCTTTGTAATTTCCAATTGGCACTAAACATGGTTTCCAAGCACAGAAAACCCCCCATTCTCAAAGAATATAAGGCATAGAACACCTCATGAGGTTCAAATTCTTAACAAAAATCTCCGGGTAAGCAAAGTAAATTCTCACAGTTCACGCAACAGAGTATTGAGGGTTTACCTTCGCGCTTGCCCAAAATTGAGCAAAATCTGCTACTCGCAGATTGCGGTCATCCACTAAAAACGGGCAGGCATACCAGCAATAAACAAGTCAGTTACCAAAATCCAGCATCAGCCATTGGTAAAAATGAAGGCATCTTCTGGCGTAAAACCACCGTACATCGCAAGGACAGCTAAAATGCTGCTTAAGTGAACGTTTAAATAGTATATATAATATGAGCTGCCAATTCAAATATGCACCATTCCAATGTCTAGGAAACCCATATCCTAAGTCCCACAATCTGATCACCAAATCATTCAGACAGAGGACTCTTTCATCACTCAATGAAACTTACAGGCAAAGAAATAAAAAACAGAATATAATAATCATCATGTAAGGTAAAACCATTAAAACATTTCCGAACAATGTGAACTAAATTGTTAACTCATAAAAGCATGTTGCATAATTTTACAATATTCAAAATAACCTCATACCAATCACAAATGTGAAATTTCCTTCATCAAGGGTCTTCTTAAATGCGTTCAACATGCTTGATCTGTAAGTCTGCCAAATGGAAAGTAAAAATAACGACATTAATGCTCTAGTGAATGAGGAATAACTAGGTAGATGAAATATTACACTTCTGTAAAATTGTGTCAATGAATAGTGCTCCTACAATCCAGCTAAGGATTTATATGGGAAAGCCAGATTCCAGAACAAAAAACATCTTGATGTTGATGCTATAAAGTACAGTATCCGTAGAGCTGATGCTAGCATCCACTAGTATCATTATTTCAAGTAGCATTAAGTGTGTGCCTGCCTTCACCAAAGTTTGCATGGCTACTGCAATTCAGTAATAAATACTTATGTGTATTTCATAAATTGCAACACACTATGGTATAGTTTGCTATATTAGGGTTCCAATAATTAGCAAATACAACCATAATGAAAGAAATGAAGTGATCTACAAGAACAAAGTATTGTGTCACCTCCTCCATTTCAGGTTCATAACAGTACTCAATTACTTTGGTCAACTGCTTCCTTCCTTTGGATGCACCAGAGGAATTAGACCGTTCACTGTCTTTGACCTTCCAAGAACAATTTAGTGAATTGCAGTTAGGAGAAAACAATGATCATTTCTAATAGTTTAGGCTGACAAACTAATGTTCCAGATTCAAGTGTATACTGTACAGGATAGGCTGAGTCCAGCTTCTACTGACCTTCTCAACCTCAATCATAAAATAGTCATCCATCGAGTGAATTCTAGGTGCATTTCCACCATTCTCGACTTCAAAATCACGCAATGCCTTAGCCAGATAACTCTTTCCACTACCTGCAAGTTCTGAGTGTGTGAGAATTATAACAGTAGTGAAGCACATATGAAATAACCTCGCAGAATCAGAAATGATGGTAATCTTGCATACAGTTAGATCATAGTCATTATGTATAGTGCAAATGCAATAGGAGGTTATTCCAGACAGTAGAGAATGGCCACTAGAAATATGTTCCATGATTTCAACTACCCATCCTGTGACAAATATATTTCTTTTGGGGAAGTGACATGACATGGTGTTCAAGATGTAACTTTGACTAGCGTTTTATAATATTATGTTTTGAAATAAGATATATGAGCATGTAAGTATTTTTATGACTAATACATTAGTATTTTTTTCATTTTCATACAACAGATGCAGGTACTTTATTATTAGTAGTGATCAAAGTCATGGAAGTTTGACTGCACTTTATAAAAACAACATATCTTCATGAACAGAGGAGGTACTTAAAGAGGCTCATCATGCTGCGCATTGGCTCATCATTCTGCACATTGTTTGGTCTATAGAAATTAGACATTAAATTAAATTAAGTATAATTTAATTTTAAAAATGACAGGAATTTCCAAGTAAAAAACGGCACAGCTCCCATGTATTTAGAAAAATACCACATTCACTCTCATTCCTCAACAGAGAACAGGTAAAGTAAGGCCACCACTTATGAAAGTTGAACACTTCTCATGGCATAGTATCCGTGAGTTTTATCAGACAATTACATGTGCCCAGCATAGAAATTGTCAACTTTTTTTGGAAGTTATACTTTTAATTAGTTGATAAATAATAGTAGGAAATATTAAGAGTGGTTGTAAGAGAACCTGGAAGTCCTCGGAGAATGACAACAATGTGATCAGGGCGTGAAGCACGAAGCGGTAGCTTAAACAAGTCACAAGCATTAACAATATTGATTTTAGCATTGTTGAGAGAATGCTGTGTTTGGTTTGGCCTTGCATCTCCCAAATGCTGCTCTGGGTGTGATTGATTTGTCAAATTAAATCCCTGAAAAAACACATACACTGTAAAATTAATTTTCTGAGTAAACGCTACGCATCCAATCGTAAGCAAAATGTACAGGTTGATGGACAGGGGGAAGTGAACCTCATTGTGGATGGGTCCACTGTAACATTTTGCATTCACCGTTGGGTAAGCTTCATTAAATACATGAGCACTAGGCGGAAGTGCTGTCATAGACGCAGAGCCAGAAAGAACGGGAAACAATGTTGAACTTGCTGCCTGCAGAGGTGGCATGGCATGGTAGTCTGGGGAATAAGGCACTGGAGGCTCTGGTGGTGGTGGCACAACACCCGCCTCGGGATGCCAATTGCGGGAATCATAACAGTTGCCTGCCTCAGCAAACCGAGGCAGTGCCTCTGGGTGGAACTGAAGATAACGGTGATCACGGTCAAAGTATTTTTCCTGAGGTCCTCCTGCCGGCACAAAACCCGAATAATACGCATTATGCCTGTCCTCAGGCGGCGGTGGAGGTGGCACCATTCCGGCGTGATCGTGAATAACAAGACCACCTCTCTGCGCATAGGGATTGTTATAATTTGGAGGAGGATATCCTCTGCCTCCTCCATAATCAAAGCCATCAGGTGAATATGGCTCGCCATGCCACTGTGTAGGCAGCGGCGGAGGCCGGCCATGATCCCGGATCAGGCCGAGCAGCCGCTCGCCCTCCACGTAAGCCCTGCCCGGCATCGGCGGCGGGGGGAGCGGAGCGGCGGCGTACGGATCGAACGGGGGCGGCGCCTCGCCCAAGCGCATCCGCTTGTGGGGGGCCTCCCTATCGGGGAAGTCATAGGGATGTGGCTCCGGAGGGCCCCAGATCGGCTGGAAGGGGGCGTGGAACTGCGGCAGAGGAGGAGGGGGCGGCGGGTGGAGATCGTAGGGGAAGGGGTGGGGCGGGAGAGGCGGAGGCGGGCAGAAGGGGAAGTGGGGCGCGGCGCAGACGGGGCATAGGTCGCCGCCGGCGCCGGCGGGGAAACGCCATGGATGGTTCATGAGGAGGCGGGGCGGCCGTGCGTTCAGTGAGCTGGGGACCTAGGGTTTTGGGGAGAGGAGGGTTGCGGACTTCCGGTCCCTTTCGAGAAGGTTCGAGAACTTCTCTGTGCTTTGGGCTTTCGAGGAGGCGGTGAGGCCGGGCTGCGGGCAGCGCCTGAGCTATTGGAAATTGGAAAAGATACATATGAACCTTAGGAAAAATGTTAAAATTTATCTGAACCTTAGAAAAGCACCGTTGAAAATAGAAAAAGCTTCTGGTAATCATTGAAAAAAGGACCATTGAAACTTGAAACTTTGGTAAGTGCTGAAAAATCTTTGAAATTGTGGTGCAACTTGGCAAACTATTAATGAAAGTTAAGAAAAAGCACAAGTGAAACTTGCAGAATGTACTAATGAAACTTGATAAAAGAATCAGTAAAATATGGCTACCTAAGAATGAAACTTGATGATTAAACACAAACACAAAAGTTTAGCAAGCAAAATCTAAGTTTCACACATACTTTGATGAGGGTTTCATGCGAAAATGACGATGGATCTTCCAATGCAAGTAAGTTTCGTGAAAACAAAATACAAAAGTCAATAGGCAAAAAAACAAATTTCACACATGCGTTACTGAAGTTCTATACGAAATTAGGGGATAGACCTTCTTCTTGTCATCTTCTTCTCTAGATCCGGCGAGCTCCAATGTTGTGCTCGCCAAATATGGCCGTCAACGGCCACCAAAGCTCAGCAAACATGATCACCATGCCATGGCACCGTCATGCCAATAACCTCACGATGGTGAGATCAAAAACCATAACTCGTGAGGGGCATCGCATGTGGAGCCATGATGGCCACAAGATCAACGACAAGCGGATCTCGTGGAGTAGCTACAACGACAACATTCATCCATATTGCTAGCGGTTGGGCATTTGGTGTTAGTGCTGTCGGAAGTCACTATGTCTCCCCATCTCTCTTATTATTCTCATTTCTCATGTATATCATGTATCCTTGTTACTCGCTATCGTTCTGCAGGGTGAACACCTTGGTTGACCTTGTCGGATGAGGGGCATTGTTGAGGACGAGGCCAATGTGAAGGCTTCTGACGATGAGAAATCTCCGTCCAAGATAATTCTTCCTCCCTCTTCCATTTCATGAACTCAATAATCCATTTTGGTCCGCCATCATACCAAAGAGAGAGATGAACGGCAAAATCCATACGAATAAAATGGGCCTAAAAAATGTGGCAAAGAGTAATGTACCTTGAGAAATTTGCAAACCGAAACGATTGCTCCGTGAGGATAGAGATAGCAAAAGCTGAAGCATATCCACCTAGGAAGGACTATAAAATAGAGATTAACAAGTCATGCGAATGTTAATCTAAAGAACAACTAAATGTTGCCACCATCTAGAATGAACCCTGAGAGGTATTTGGGTCATAGTCAATAGAGAGATTGCATCGTTAGCCAACTTTAGAATGACTAGGTCGACGAAAGGAGAAGGGTGGTCTTGGTGGGCGAAGGTGAGGATGTTGTGTAGAGGAGTGGAGTAGAGGTTGATGACGACGAAAATTTACGAATACACGGACAAGACAACGAGGGAGGATGGATGGCGGAATTGTTGGTCCAACCAAGGAAAGTCAGGTTTGCTTCGTTGGAACCAAGACAGGGTTGGAAGAAACAAGTTGGTTTTAGATCATCTTCAACCTTTTTTTATTCATTACATTCCCTTCCCACATTCTTTTCTTTCATTTGATCATTTCTTATCATCTCAAAGAGCATCCCTTTGAAAAAATTGCGAAGAAAGGAAGAGAGAATTTTCTTTAAAGGAAATGCACAAAAAAATTATTTCTGTTGAAAACCATAAAAAAATCTATTGAAACATCTAAAAAATCAGAATTTATTCACGAAGTAAAATGGCCAACGGAAAGAAACCATTGTAGATGGTATTTTTTTTTTGAAACTGGAATTTCCATTCCATACTCAGACGTAGTCAGATCACTGACCACCAAGTGATTAATACAACTTGGGACATTGTCCATAAGCTTGACAACATCCATACGAAGAGAAGAACCTAGAGCAACAAGTTCATGTGCTACTGAATTACACTCCCTCGGTGCATGCACTACAAAAACGACAGCAAAGGAAAAAAGAAGTAAATCATTCAGTTCCCAAACTAAAGCACTTGCCGGGCTAAGAAAGAAATTTTCTTTCATTTGATCATTTCTTATCATCTCATTTGATCATTTCTTATCATCTCAAAGAGCATCCCATTGAAAAAATTGTGAAGAAAGGAAGAGAGAATTTTATTTAAAGGAAATGCGCAATAAAATTTATTTATGTAGAAAACCATAAAAAATTCTTTTAAAACATCTCGAAAAATCAGAATTTATTCACCAAGGAAAATGGCCAACCGAAAGAAACCATCGTAGATGGTATTACCGTGGTCGCGCCATCTCAAATCTCGAAACCTGAGACTCTCTCCAACAGGAATCCCTAAATTTGATTCCCTATAGCCTCGTATACAGACTCCCTTTTAAAAAAAATCTCTCCCTATATTTCTCCCATCTCCAACAGCGTTCCCTATATGGAGAATTATATAGGGGATGAAAAGAGAACCCCTATATATAAGGGAATGAAGAGAAAATCTCTATTTTAGGTAATGGAATAGGGAATGTTGTTGAAGTACATAGGGAAAGAATTTGTCCTCTATTTTAAGATAGAGAATGCTTTAGGAGAGCCCGTTGAAGACAGTCCGAGGGGGATCGAGAGGCATCGGGGGGCAATGGACGGCGAGATGAGATCGGAACGCCCATCGCCCATCGGACAGCCCCCGCAATCTCTGGCTGCCGGGCCCGGGTCCTTCCTACATTTCCCTTCCTCTCCCACCCGCCACCTTCTATAAATTCGTCGTCGTCGTCGCCGCCTAGCCTCCTCTCGCTCCCCTCTTCAACCGAACCGAAGCGCGGGCGCAGTCCCCATTCGAAAGCAGCCACCGCGAACAATCCAATCCTCCAAACCCCTGAATCCCCTGCCCCAACCCACCGCCTCGGCGGCTACGCGCGATGGACCCCTCGTCGGCCGGCGCCGGCGGCAACTCGTTGCCGTCGGTGGGGGCGGACGGGCGGAAGCGGCGCGTGTGCTACTTCTACGACCCGAAGATTGGCGACTACTACTTCGGGTACCGCCACCCGATGAAGCCGTTGCGCGTCCGCATGGCGCACGAGCTGGCGAAGAAGTACCGCCTCCTCCGCAAGATGGCGGTGCTGGGACCCTGCCCCGCCGGCGGCGCCGACCTCCGCGGGTTCCACGCCGACGACTACATCGACCTCATCCGCACCGTCACGCCCGAGACGCAGAAGGAGTACGCGAGCGCCCTCAGGCAGTTCAACGTCGGCGGGCTGGGGGATTGCCCCGTCTTCTACGGGCTCTACGACTTCTGCAAGTCCTACACGGGGGCTTCCATCTACGCGGCCGCCATGCTCAACAACGGCCACGACATCGCAATCAACTGGTCCGGGGGGATGCACCACGCGAAGAAGTGCGGTGCGGCCGGCTTCTGCTACGTCAACGACGTCGTGCTCGCCATCCTCGAGCTCCTAAAGCACCACGAGGTGATGGTTCCTCACTTCCTCTCTTCCCTTGCCTCACCTTTGTGGCCTCACCCAATCTGTTGCTGTACGCTTATTCAGTTTAATTTCTCGATAGGTTGTGCGCACTTTGGTTCAACAAGACCCAGAACTTTAACTTCGCTTCTTAAAATATATGTTTCCCAGATTGAGCTTATGATCCATCTTCTCTCAATTCCATGCAGATCCTTATCATTTGAACTGTACATGTTTCGTGAAATCATGATAATTTACCGTTGATCCAAATTAAATAATTAATTAACATCGTGCCACGTTAATTAATTATTTGAGATGCATATGAGTATATCATGAATTGAACATTTTTCATGGAGCCCAGAAAATAGTAAAAGGAGTGAACTACAGGAAGCCCTTGTGTATATTGATCAACAAATTATTGTAGTAATTGATGTCACAAATGAGCCCAATATATATGTGTTACTTTTGTATTTTATAGTCCATGTCATATTGTCATATGGCTTTTAAATGGTATAGGGACAGTTAATTCTCATCGGACGGTTATCTTATCTGTGTGAGAGAGATGTGACAAACTGATTTCAAATAGTGGGCCCTGGCTGCTTCGATAAAAATTATCATAGGTTTCTGGTTTCCTTTTAGCACCTACGGTTTTAAACTGAATGGTTTCCTTACCTTCAGTTTTAGCTATTTTTGTCATGCCAATAAATGTTGCCTTAACACTTGCAGCGAGTTTTGTATGTCGATATCGATGTCCACCATGGAGACGGAGTTGAGGAGGCATTCTACACAACAGACCGGGTTATGACAGTCTCATTCCACAAGTTTGGCCAATATTTTCCAGGAACAGGCCATATCGATGATATCGGGGTCTCAAAGGGGAAGTATTACTCCCTGAATGTCCCATTGGACGCTGGGATTGATGATGAAAGCTACCAATCCATGTTTAAGCCAATCATGAGCAAAGTTATGGAGGTTTTCCGCCCTGGTGCAGTTGTGCTTCAATGTGGAGCTGATTCATTGTCTGGGGATAGGTTGGGCTGTTTCAATCTCTCTGTCAGAGGTCATGGGGAATGTGTGAAGTACATGAGATCTTTCAATGTTCCATTGTTGCTTCTTGGTGGTGGTGGATATACCTTAAGAAATGTTGCATCGTGCTGGTGTTATGAGGTATGATAAAAGACCATCTCATTGAAGGAAAGATGACTTCTGTTTCAGATTTCTTCTTTGTCCTGTGCATTATAATGGTCGCTGAATTTATAACTATAGTAGATAATGTAACGGTATGAGCTACAATGACCTTAATGTGATTTTATTCTTCGCTTCAGGCCATACTTCATAATTCAAATATTGGAACCTGGATTCTAACTTGTACCTTCTGTCTGATGTTTTTTAGTTGATTTAAGTTGCTGTTTTGTTCTGAAATCAATTAACTATGCCACTTTTGGTTACTGTTGTTCAGATAATACTACAACTTACAGAATACTCACGGGCCATTATTTTAGTAACACAAGTACATGTGTCGATCTTGGGAAGTCATTGCCATGGCTTTCTTTAACAACTATGCATAGAGATAAGATAATAGAATTTGTACTGCTTGAGATTTTGCGCAATATTTTTTTAGGGTTGTTTTCCTCATTTTCAGCTTTAATTTGGTTGAAACATTTTTGGTGTTAGGGCTGTGTACATCTTGTAGAGACTGGAATGTTTTCAATGTTTTTCCATTACCTGAAAAATTGTAATACTTAATCTACTTGTTTGTATTTCTCTTTCAGATATTTATAATTATTGAGTTCATCTGTAATAACTAAACACCTTGTTTCTGCAAGTATTAAAATGTTATTTCATTTGATTTACAATCATATTGGTGTTAGTCAGTCTACTTTTAGTAGTATTGCCAAGCTGAGAGTACATAAGAAAATAAGGTAGCCTGTACATTAATCCATTGTAGATATCTAGATAAACCACGTGCAAACACCTTGTAAAATTATATCTCCAAACCAGCCAGAGTCTCACACTTGTGTTCAGTCTTTCTTTGCAGATGGGTTCAAGAACAAGAGAAAACCCAAAGTCTAGGCCGCTATTTGGATACCTTCTTACACCTTTCCTTGCCGAAATTATAAATCTTAATACACCTGCACTTTAGTTGCTGAATGTTTTGCTCAGAAAATAGGCTTGTAATATGTGGGTATCCACTATCCAGGCTTAGTCAACATTGTTCCTCTGTATCAGTATCAGAGGCTTTTGTTTCTACATTTGCACGTTTTTAATTGCGATAGAGGTTGGAAATGCACATGTTTTTCATTGTTTGAATTTTGATCCTTTCCATTGTTTGTTTCATCTGCGAGCAGACAGGAATTGCACTTGGTCAAGAGCTTGAGAACAATATACCTATGCATGAGTACTACATGTACTTTGGTCCGGATTACACTCTTCATTCTTCACCAAGTAACAAGGAGAATAAAAATACAAGCCAGAAACTAGATAATATAAGAAGCAAAGTTCTAGACAATATTTGAAAACTTCAGCATGCCCCTAGTGTCCAATTTCAAAAGCGAGCTCCTGATTCAGAGTTGCCTGAGGTGATCAACTGAACCTCCTCTTATAAACAATAAGATAACTTTGTGTTCACTTCTGTTAATCTATAAAACATGATGAGGACGAGGAATGTCCGATATAGTTCTTGGAAATTTATATCCATGATCATCTCATACTTTTCTTTGGTATATAGCAAGGAGGCATAGTCCATTGTTAGCAGTAGCCTGCATTGATTGATATTAGTTTTATTATTTTTATTTTTGTCAAATACTGAAAGGTCAATGAAAGCTCGATTCCTATTTGCTCAAAAAAACTTGAGATCACTCGAAAGAAAAAGAAATCTTGCTTCCTACAGTTTTTTTTTACTGCAGGGCCTTGTTTGTTTCAGATTAAATTAAATTAAATTAAATTAAAATTTGTTATTTTTGTATAGGCCAAATGTTGTAATATTTTGTAGTTATTTTTGTGGGGTTTTAAATAGTTCTTCTTAGAGTTCGTAAAATATTTTTTCCATAATTTTTTAAATTTTTTTAAACGTAGTTCGAGTGGGTCACAAATTTGCTACAGTAAAACACAACTCAACATTAATCTGAAACAAACAAGGCCAAAATAATACCACTCTCCTGTTTGTTAATTAACTAACGTTTAAAATATCTCCCTGTTGTCCACGAGCTATTTTTTCCTTCAGTGATATTTTAAAATACAATTAATGATACAATGCATTTATTCATTTTCCTTTAGTGATCCTGTTAATATTTACATCAACATTGTATCATTAATTGATAATTCATAATGTGGCTGACGTCAAACTTCCACGTACATAGTTGGATGATCCTTACTGTGCAGTAATATTGACTAGATTCCAGATCATGTGTTGAAGTGGTAAGTTAAGAGCTTTTACCCAAAAAAAGAGGTTATTAGATAATCAGTTCCTTGTGTATATGTTATGCAGCTTGATGAACATCAAGAGGATCCAGATGAAAGGCACGGCCTTGATTCTTATAATGAATGGGGTGGCCACAAACCTTTGGAAGCCTCAAGAAGGTATTTATTCATTTTCCTCTGAGGTGGCATTTTTTTTTCTGTATGATTGTTTTGTCAGTTCTGATGGTTTTTCTGTTTGCCCTGCCTCATATCTTTTTCGTGAGAAGCAGTACTGTAGTTATCAGAAATAAGAGAGATTTTGCTGAAACTGAGAACAACAATCAGGTACCTATCTTTCCCATTCATACATATCAATTGTTTTTTGTTCTTTCTGATTCCTTCGATTTAAAACATTAGATCCAACTTTACATATCTTCCGGTGTCTCCTTTTTCTATCCCATTCCAGAATAAAATATTAGATCCATCATCGTTTTACAATGTGCAGTACTGTCCTTTCTTTGGTGGAAGCACTCCTGCCACATAATGGGCTTGTTTATTTCAGGATAACTGTTCAGCCTGGGTGTTATAGTTTAGGCATTTTTAAGTGTTTGAAATAGAGTTGAATTTATTGTTTCAACATTAAAAGTTCGTGTCTCTGAAAGGCAGAATTAAGTAGGCATGGCATCAATATAAATATCTCATGAATATATAGGTGGATTTCTAAACTTTCTATACTAACTATGTTTTGCTCTCTCGATATACATGAAAAATTCAAGGATCGGAAGGGATCAGGAGTATATGGTTCTTTCAGTTATGCCCCCAAAATCTATGTTTCAAAACTACAGCAAGTCCCTAGTGTCCAATTTCAAGAGCGAGCTCCTGATCCAGAGTTGCCTGAGGTGACCAACTGAACTTCCTCTTATAAACAAGAAGATAACTTTGTGTTCACTTCTATTAATCTATAAAATATGATGAGGATGAGGAATGTCTGAAATAGTTCTTGGAAATTTATATTCATGATCATCTCGTACTTTTCTTTGGTATATAGCAAGGAGGCATAGTCCATTGTTAGCAATAACCTGCATTAATTGATATTAGTTTTATTATTTTTATTGTTGTCAAATACTGAAATGTTGATGAAAGCTCAATTCCTATTTGCTCAAATAAACTTGAGATCACTCGAAAGAAAAAAGAAAACTTGCTTCCTACAGTTTTATTTACTGCAAATAAATTAATACCACTTAATTAACTAACGTTTAAAACATCTCCCTGTTGTTCACGAGCTGTTTTATATACAGATTCAGTTTTCCTTTAGTGGTCCTGTTAATATCTACATCAACATTGTATCATTAATTGATAATTCATAATGTGGTTGACCTCAAACTTCCACGTACACAGTTGGATGATCCTTACTGTGCAGTAATATTGACTAGATTCCAGATCATGTGTTGAAGTGGTAAGTTAAGAGCTTTTACCTAAAAAAAGAGCTTATTAGATAATCGGTTCCTTGTGTATATGTTATGCAGCTTGATGACCATCAAGAGGATCCAGATGAAAGGCACGGCCTTGATTCTTATAATGAATGGGGTGGCCACAAACCTTTGGAAGCCTCAAGAAGGTATTTATTCATTTTCCTCTGAGGTGGCATTTTTTTCTCTGAGGTGGCATTTTTTTCAGTATGATTGTTTTGTCAGTTCTCATGGTTTTTCTGTTTGCCATGCCTCATATCTTTTTTGTGAGAAGCAGTACTGTAGTTATCAGAAATAAGAGAGATTTTGCTGAAACTGAGACCAACAATCAGGTACCTATCTTTCCCATTCATACATATCAATTGTTTTTGGTTCTTTCTGATTCCTTTGATTTAAAACACTAGATCCAACTTTACATATCTTCTGGTGTCTCCTTGTTCTATCCCATTCCAGAATAAAATATTAGATCCATCATCGTTTTACAATGTGCAGTACTGTCCTTTTCTTGGTGGAAGCACTCCTGCCACATAATGGGCTTGTTTATTTCAGGATAACTGTGCAGCCTGGGTGTTATAGTTTAGGCATTTTTAAGTGTTCGAAATAGAGTTGAATTTATTGTTTCAACATTAAGAGTTCATGTCTCTGAAAGGCAGAATTAAGTAGGCATGGCATCAAAATAAATATCTCACGAATATATAGGTGGATTTCTAAACTTTTTATACTAACTATGTTTTGCGGTAACGAGCAGTCCAATCCTACCCTCGTCCGACTTGATCGGGCCTTCGCTAATGCCGCGTGGGAACTCCTGTTCCCATCTTGTTCCCTCTTGCCTCTATCTTCCTCTGCCTCAGATCATTGCCCCCTGCTCCTCACTGCCGAAAAGCTCCCCGGCCTCCGCGTCGCTTCCGCTTCGAGAACTTCTGGCTTTCCTTAAATGGCTTCCTAGAATTCGTTCAGCAGACCTGGTGCCATTCATCTCCATCGTTGCCCTCCCATCTGTTGCTCCGCCTGAAGCACAAGCTATCTGCCACTGCCTCCGCTCTGAGGCCTGGAGTCGAGCCCAGGTGGGAGATATTAAGCTTCAGCTCTCTCTTGCCTCTGAAGTGATCAGACTACTCGACGTAGCCATGGAAGCTCGTACCCTGTCGGTCGAGGAGGTCTCCTTCCGAAGGCTTCTCAAAATTCGTGTCTTGGGCCTCTGCGCCATTGAGAAGATCAAATGGAAACAGCGTTCGCGGCTAACCTGGCTCAGGCTCGGCGACGCGAACACCAAGTATTTCCACCTAAGGGCTAATGGACGTCGTCGAAGGAACCTCATTCACTCCCTCCAGATCCAGTCTGGCTTGCACACGGAGTTCCAGGCTAAGGCCCGTGTCCTCTATCAGCATTTCAGTTCAATCTTTGGTGAAGCCTCCTCCGTGACCCACCTGCCCACGCAGCGCGCCTTCGATTGGGACTTCCATGGGCTGCCGTTCCTTGACCTCTCCTCCTTGGAAAACCCTCTGTCCTTGGAAGAACTCAAGAAGGTACTCTTCTCACTTTCTAATGACAAAGCTCCCGGACCAGATGGCTTCACCTGGAACTTCTTCAAGGCTTGCTGGGATTTCATTTCGGCTGATCTGCTCGCGACGCTTCAATGCCTCTTCAATCTCGACAGCTCTGGGCTAGCTGGCCTTAACTCTGCGCTCATTGTCCTTCTGCCCAAAAAAGACAGCCCACTCTCAGCCTCTGATTACCGCCTGATCAGCCTTATCCACAGTGTGGGCAAACTTTTCACCAAGATACTAGCTTTCAGGCTAGCCCCCTTCATGAATGACCTCATCTCCCCTTATCAAAGCGCCTTCATTAAGAAAAGGCAAATCCAAGAAAACTTCCTTCTGGTCCAGACTAGGGCCAAATCGCTCCATAGATCCAACTCCCCCGCTCTCCTTCTCAAACTGGATCTTGAAAAAGCTTTCGATTCGGTGTCCTGGACCTACCTCCTAGACAACCTCCGCGCCCGAGGCTTCGGTGTTCGTTGGCGCGATTGGATCTCCTTGTCCCTTGAATCGTCATCCTCCAGGGTGCTCCTTAACGGTCACCCGATTGACACCATCCATCACTGCAGGGACCTAAGGCAGGGTGACTCGCTGTCCCCTTTTCTCTTCAATCTCGCCATTGAGCCGCTAATTGCACTGCTTAACCGGGCAACCTCCTTTGGAGCCCTTTCGTCGCTGGAAGGACCCCATCTTGCCACCCAGATCTCTCTCTTCGCCGATGACACAACCATCTTCCTAAAGCCTTCCAAGGAGGATGTCTCCACCCTCGCTGCTATTCTCCGGATGTGTTGGCGACATTACTGGGCTCCGGACCAATTTTTCTAAAAGCCAGGTGATTCCAATCCACTGCGAAGGAATCGATCCGAATCACGTCCTCGAGGACTTCCTGGCCCAGCGAACCAACTTCCCCATTAAATACCTTGGGATGCCCCTCTCTGTCCGACGGTTGTGCCACGTTCACTTTCAGCCGCTTATTGATAAAGTGTCTTCCAGGCTGGCGGGGTGGCGTGGCCCGCTTATGTCCAAAGGGGGCCGCCTAACGCTTCTCAAAGCGGTCCTCTCCGCGCTTCCTACATATATTCCGTTTGTCATCAATCCACCCTCCTCAGTTCTTAAGAAGATCGACTCTTACAGGCGAGCCTGGTTCTGGAAGGGCACCGATACCTCGAGGGGTGGTGCGAGAATCAACTGGCAAATGGTCTGCTCTCCGACCTCGCTTGGGGGGCTTGGGGTGCTTGATCTTTTCAAGTTTAGCAGGGCCCTTTGGTTGCGTTGGCCGTGGCTCAGCAGGCGCTTGCCACCCCCGATTTGGGCTTCCCTCGATCTAGCCTCTTTCATCTCCGATGACAACCTGCTTAGGGCTGCTGGGACCGAGATCCTCCTGGGAAGCGGCTCCTCCGTCTCCTTCTGGAACGACCGTTGGTTGGCGGGTCGCGCGCCCCGGGACCTGGCACCAAACCTCTTCCAAGCTTCCTTCCGGAAAAGCAGATCGGTCCTCGAAGCCACAACAAACCATTGCTGGCTCTCCGACTTAAGGCGTAACTTCACCCCGCAACTCATCCCTGAACTCATCCTGTTAGTCCATCAGATCGGCCAAGTGCAATTACAACCAACCAACCCTGATCTTTTCACTTGGCGCTTTGCTGCCAACGGAGACTTCTCGGTCAAGTCAGCCTATCGACTACAGTTCACAGGGCGTGTGCCCAAACCAGCTTTACGTTCCGTCTGGAAGATTTGGGCTCCCTCTAAATGCAAGTTCTTCCTCTGGACGCTCCTGCACAGGCGTGTCTTCACCGCGGATGCCCTTCTTCGTCGTCACCTGCCCAACGAGTATTTCTGCCCCCTTTGCAGGCGCAACTTGGAGACATCGGAACATCTTTTCTTACAGTGTGCATATAGTCTTTTTGTTTGGACCCGTCTTGCCTCGCTGCTCAGAATGCCACACCTTGACCCCTCGCGGTGGCCCAGCTGCCTCGTTGACTGGTGGGATAGTGCCCTTCAGACTGTCACCACTCGTGAGGTTCTCTCCGTCGTTGCAGCCATTTTATGGCAAATTTGGATTGAGCGGAATAACCGCATCTTTCGCCTTGTCGACAGGCCTCCTTCAGTTTTCATTACTCATTTGCTTGACGACTTGCGCCTTTGGATGGCTGCAGGCGCCCCTTTTGTAATTAGTTAGCTATCTGTGCTCAGACCCAAGGGGGGAGGGGTCGTAATCTTCCCCCACCTTGTAACTCCTTCACCTTTTATTTAATACAAGGCAACTCTTTTGCCTTCGCTCAAAAAAAAAATGTTTTGCTATCTCGATATACAAGAAAAATTCAAGGATCGGAAGGGATCAGGAGTATATGGTTCCTTCAGTTATGCCCCCAAAATCTATGTTTCAAAACTACGGCAAGTCCCTAATGTCCAATTTCAAAAGCGAGCTCCTGATTCAGAGTTGCCTGAGGTGACCAACTGAACTTCCTCTATACTTTCTATACTAACTACGTTTTGCTCTCTCGATATACATGAAAAATTCATGGATTGGAAGGGATCAGGAGTATATTGTTCCTTCAGTTATGCCCCCAAAAACTATGTTTGAAATTTTTATGTTTTATGTGGTTTGTTTCTACAAAATCCTCCAGATTCTTACACATCAACCAATGATCTACATGGACCCTTTTTGTTCTTTACCAACATAAACTTTTCGGTATCTTTTGCATTTCTCTTTCTTTGAAGAAAAACGTAGGCGCTGTTTCTATTGAAAATAGCCTCGCTGATGTAAATTCTGCAGGATGGCAAGGGAGTAACTACTGAAGATACAGGACCGGCACCCACCATGGCCGAGGAAATTGGTTCCCCCGGGCCTCCATCTCCAAGCAAACTTCTGTAAGCATTCTGTTCTATTTTGTGAACTCCGATAGGCAAAGAGGTCCTGGTTGGCTCATTGACCCTCCGGCCTGTCATAACGAGCCCCCTAAATTTCGGATCTGATATTCTAAGGCAGCCAAGGCCCAAGCCCACTTACATTACACCAGCCCCAAATTTCTTCTCACACGCGCTGCCGCGCTGCCGCGCCGCATGCCCTGCCGCTCCAGCTTTGCTCGCATCCTAATCACCATGACTGGACCAATCTAACCAGCTCTCTTCCTTTTGCTTCGCCGCACGGTGCTCGTCAACTGCAGCCAGCGGATGCGAATAAGCAAGCGCGATGGCGATCGACCAGCCAAGGACCGATGAACCAGAGAGCTCAACCAAACTACCAGTAACCAGACCCCACCCAGCCGCCATCTACGCATCCGAAGCCACCACGATTTCAGCCTTCTGAACCCCCAACGGCTTTCTGGCGCACGGCTTCCTGCATGTTTTGATAGATTAGCAAACATGGGTGAATCTGTGATACGTACGGCACGTCTTACCCTCGGCCTCGAAGTTGACATGTGTTCTTCTACCCCTGCGTTTCCTTGTGTAGTTGTATAGGAGCTTGGTAGTGGTGCTGCACAGCTGCAGTAAAGGAATCCCCAGGACTCACCAGGCAATGGTGCTTGGGTCGAGACAATACCCTGACCCAGCGTAATAACGTGTATACATGTAACGTCACATAGGTTTCATAGTGAACATCCCTGGCTACTTGCATCGCTCTCTTCTTTACTGGCAAAGAAACCAGTAGACAAACGGGACGAGCAGTGGCAATAATATTCTAGGCAAAGCAGCTTCGATGTTAACTTTGCAGCGGGCATCCCTGTAACTTTTTTAAATCGTTCCTACTGTAGCTAAATAAATAAGAAACCGTTGATCTGTTAGATCAAATATGGGCATTGTTTTAAGAGAGAATTCCTTATTTGCCATTCCCGAACTTCGTGTTTCCTTATTTGCCACTAAAAATGTTTGCCTTCCTTATTTGCCATCCAGTTTAATTTCGGTGCCTAATTTGCCACTCCGTTAGTCTTGCTGTTAGCTGCTGTTAAGTGCCTCATATTTTCAGCATAACCATCTCCTTTTAAAAGGTCAGCATAACTTAACTATGGCTGTTTTTTTTTCTAGACTCGATCTATGCATGCGATGCATGTAAGAAATGGCCGGGAGTAGCTATAGGACAGTGTAATAAAAGTCGTTTTATTGTATCATCGTATGCAATTAACACGGGGCTTAGTTAATTCATGAACTGAACATTTCCCTCTTGGAGACGGTAACTCGGAACGTCTCCATGAGATCGCACGGTGTAGGACAGATGATCCGATGTGTGATGAGGAAGGTTGTTGGGTTTAGTCTCACATCGGTTATTGGTGATGGGGGAGCACAACTTAAAAGGTAGAGGTGCTCCTCTCTCATCAGGCTAGTCTTTTGGACTGAGTTGGGTCAGGATCTAGGTTGTGCTTCCAGTTGGGCCAATAGTTGTGGGGACATGGACCCGAAACCAGGTGTTGGTCTCGGAGGGAGCCGGATCGCTGGCGGGCCATGAGATGGCAGGATCGCAGTGGGCTCCTACAGATATCACAAGGTTCGTAGAGCGAGTAAAATTAATTGTCCAAAATAATCTAGATATGTATGAAAAATTCAAAAATTTCTGTGAGCGTGATGGGCCACGGTGTGCACTGGACATTACCCATGGTTGGATAACAAATAGGAAAACCAACTCCACATGCAAATATTTATATGGCTGGAACAATGTTGGGTTTTGAACTTTTGGGCTCGATTCAAAATTGCTTTGAATACACTTGTTGATGGATCCAATAGTAAAACCAAGTTGGTTTTCAATGTCGGCTGGGCTTATCTCGTTGGTACAATTGAAATGATATAGGATCATTCTGTGCTCGTTGTGGGAAAATCGTGAAAAGTGACTTATCTTGATTCCCACCCCCACAGTGGAAAATACACCCTCTTAAGATTTAGTATTAGCCAGAATGAAGGGTCATGTTGATCTTATCTCCGCCATTAAAAAGTTTTCACTAAAACTATCCACCAATAGAATATGTTGTAGCAAATCTATGTTATCCACTAAATTACGCATCATACATGTCATCCACTATAATAAATTCACTAAAATCATCCACCTTCCTGTTGGTACACCTAAGTAGACATTCACGGTTGCTTCAATGCATTGTACCATGCACGCGACAAAGCTGAAGATGTATGGTCTGCTCTATTATAGTCTTGATAATGAAATTTAGATTTCTCGTAGCAAAGCAGGTGCATTTGATTAGTTAGATAAGATTTATTCATGAGAATTGTTTTCTAGTTGGTTTTGATTGTAGCCATGATAAGTAAATAAGATCGAACATGATTTGGAGATTATTAAACAACAAAGAAAGCGATAATGGAACCACCAATGTGCATTTGCCTAAAATATAATGGCATTGCTAATGCATAATGCCTAAAATTTTGTTGGTTTCAATCACCTTAGGTTGCCAAAATCACCTTAAGATTCTGTTTGACCCAAGATTAGATTAGATGGATTAACTAGCCTTAACTCAGTTGGATTAGGTCGTGTTTAGAAACTAATCTAGTTAATCTAGCTGTCATTCTTTTCGTCTTATCTTTAACTTTGTAGGTGAAAAAAATAGTACATGAGAAGATAAGCTAAGACGAAAAGAATGACACTATATTATTTGGTTGAGTGAGTGGGTTCAGTTGATAGGGATAAGGTATCCATCCTTTCGTTGGTTTATGTTAGGTCTTGGATTGGGTAGGAGCGGTCATAATCAAAGCCCCACAGATGTAGCCGAAAGCTGAACTGCGTTACCAAACATTGTGTCTTCTGGTATCGTTCATGATCTTAGATCGGCGCATATCCCAACAGTTTAGCTAACCTAGGTTAGCGAGAATAAATAGTGTTGGTCGGATTAACTTTATAATTGACGGTAAAACACTTTAATTCACTAAATTGCACACTAATAATCTACAATTGCATACATATAAATGTGCAATTATAGTATAGTTATTTTGCAATTTTTAGCTCATCGGCTTTCAATTTGTTGGGCATAGGAACACCCCGAGTGAAATTGTGCTTGAAAAGTTGAAATCCTGGTTATTGCAGAGGGAGGCTTGGTCTACATTATCTTTTGCCAACAAAAGATGCGGGCCCACAGTATCGGCAAAATGATGCTTGGTACCAATGCTGCCTATCCCACCTAAGGTTTTCATTTTTGGTAAACCGTAAATCCCTTCATAGACATGGTTTACTGCTTTCAATTTTCAATTTTAATTTGAATCCTGTAGGCAAAGATTAATTTTCGCATATCAATGAAAGACTATGGTGCTCGGTAAGAAAATGGAGTCACCAGGCATCATCAATTTTTGCAAGATAGAAAAAATAAAATAAAAATGAAAGGCAAAGCAGAATCAATTTTTTTCAATTTCTTATCATTTTTATTACCCTTTCTCTTTCTCTTTCTCTTTCTCTTTCTCTCTCCGTTTCTTTTTCCCTTTCCTTCCTCTTCGGCGTACCTGTCAGACCATTTTCTCCCCACCCTTTGCATCCGGTGCCCATGCTTCGACCCATGTTTATTGTTTTGCACTCGGGCATGCCCAATATTTGCCCAAATTTCATTATGTAGATACCTAAATTTGATATTGATATCCACAAAAAAAATTGGGGCTAGGGCAGCTCTAGGCAAAGCAGGGCGCAAGTTTTCGAATTTAGAGCTTTAGGCCTTGTTCTATTCAGCGTAACGTACCGTTGCCTAATACTGTAGCAAATTTTGTTATTTTTATATAGCCTATATGTTGTGATTATTTGTAACGTTTTTTTTTGGTAACTTTTGGTAGTCTTTCCAAAGATTCTAAAAATTATTTTTTAATTATGTTTTAATAATCTTTAGACCTCGTTTCGAGGGATCTCAAATTTGCTACAGTAATACGCCAACGTAACGATACGTTGAAAAGAATAAGGGCTTGGCTGTCTCCAACACGCTCCCCTAAAGCACCCTTTATCCCAAAATAGGGGACGGATTCCTCTCCTATATGCTTCAATAGCATTCCCTATTCCGTTCCCTAAAATAGAGTTTTTCTCTCCATTCCCTTATATATGGGGTTCTCTCTCCTCCCCCTATACAATTTTCCATATAGGGAACGCCGTTGGAGATAGGAGAAATATAGGGAGAGATTTTTTTGAAGGGAACCTGTATACGAGGCTATAGGAGATCAAATTTAGGGGGTTTCTGTTGAAGATAGCCTTTAAGAAGAAAACGGCTACGACTGGCATTAGCTGTTTGGTCCTCCCCTTTGGAGCGCAAGTGGCGCTGGCTGCAGTTATTATGGTGTGGTTTGGAGTGTGGTCACTCAAGTCGGATGATGCATGAAGTCAGTCATGAGGTACGGGAGCTTGATATTGTGGTGAACAATGTGACAACATTGGTAGGAGCTCGTACAAGAGCACTCGACGTTTGACCAACGTTCTACTTATTGACGATGATTGAGTGTAGAGATGGCAAAATGAGTCCGGATCCCTCGGGTCTAGCCTCCGTGAGCCAATATCGAAGATCCGAGAATTGGACCTAGACCCAGATAAAAAAACTGTAATTGAGTCCAAAGTCAGACCTAGATCCAGACCCATTGGGTCTACCCATACTAAAAAATTTATAAAAACACCAAATACCATTCAAGAATCAGTAACAAATATGGGCAGCGCCAGGCGTCGGACGTCCGACGCCTGACGCTCGGTCCGAACCCGCCCCGGCCGTAGGATCAGCGGCCACCGCGCCAATCCGAGCGAGCACGGGCAGCGCGCGTCCCGGCCGTAGGATCAGCGGCCACCAAGCCAATCCAAGCGCGAACGTGCAGCCAGCGTTCCAGGAAGCTAGCTAGTCGACGTTTGATTAAAAATCCGATTAAACTTCTGTTTTTTGTGTAAAATTCAAACAGTGTTCAAAAAAGTGGAATAAATTTCATAATTCTTCTAAAATCGAGAGAAACCCATTTTAAATACTTTTTGATTTTTTTTCATTTTTTAATTTTTTTATGCGAACTAGGAGAAGGCATTTATGAAACTTACATCTATACCAGCGAAACTTGGCCGTGTTCTGATGAAACCTGATGAAATTTCGATGTAACCTGATGAAACTTGGTTAAAACCTATTGAAACTTAAATTGACCTGATGAAACTTGAAGAAACTTGTATGAGACCTGTTGAAACTTGATGAAACTTGATAGTTCGGCAAGTTCAACGAGTAAGAAAGCCAAGTTTCAGTAGGCGAAAACCAAGTTTCATCAGGTAAGTTTGAAAATAGTTATATGGCAACATATATCTTGTTTTGTTTGAAAAAATACGAGAAACACGTTGGCGCAAACGGTTTGTGGATTGGAACACCCAGTCAAAAATTATGGCCATCCAAAGCAACGTGTCACGCTGCCCTCACGTGGACCCCACCCCTGCATGCATGCTGTTGATGACTGATTTGTATGTGATTAGCGCTGCTGGTGGCCCAGCCAAGCTGCTATGCTTGCGGCCCACGAGCACGCCTCGGTCTGGACTCTAGAGGGCGCAGCGCGCAGCTGAACAAACGGGCCCGCAGGCCCACGACGCCTCGCGTCCGGCGCGTCGGACGTATGAACCTAAGCCTTTCCGTTTTTTTAGGCGAGCGCCAGCGTCCGGACGGTCCGTCCGGACGCTGGCGCGCCGGACCTGCCCCAGCCGTAGGATCGACGGCCACCGCGTGGATCGAACGCATGCAGCGCGCGTCCCGGCCGTAGGATCAGCGGCCACCAAGCCAATCCAAGCGCTCACGTGCAGCGTGCCAGCGTGGTTCCAGGAAGCTA
Organism: Raddia distichophylla; assembly: GCA_005191435.1. Classification (NCBI taxonomy): domain Eukaryota; kingdom Viridiplantae; phylum Streptophyta; class Magnoliopsida; order Poales; family Poaceae; genus Raddia; species Raddia distichophylla. The sequence goes on from SPJY01015826.1 coordinate 646,675, forward strand.
GCTAGTCGTCGGTTGATTAAAAATCCGATTAAACTTTTGATTTTTGTACAAAATTCAAACAGTGTTCAAAATGCGTGGAATAAATTTCATAATTCTTCTAAAATCGAGAGCAACCTATTTTTAATACTTTTCAATTTTTTCAATTTTTTTTACTTTTTCAAAAAAAAATTATGTGGACTAGGAGAAGGCACTTATGAAACTTACACCTATACTAGCGAAACTTGGCCGTGTGCTGATGAAACCTGATGAAACCTGGATGAAACTTCGATGTAACCTGATGAAACTTGGATGAAACCTGTTGAAACTTGATGAAACTTGAATTAACCTGATGAAACTTGATGAAACTTGAAAAAATTTGGATGAAACCTAATGAAACTTAACAGTTCGGCAAAGTTTTATGAGTATGAAACCCAAGTTTTACTAGGCGAAACCCAAGTTTCAGTAGGCGAACCCCAAGTTTCACCAGGTGAGTTTGAGGAGTTATATGTCAACATATATCTTGTTTTGTTCGTAAAAATACAAGGAACACGTTGGTGCAACCGGTTCGTGGATTGGAGCATCCAGTCAAAAATTATGATCATCGAAAATTAAAAAACCGTGGACCCCACCTGCATGCTACAGTGCCGCGCACCTATGCTGTGTTCGCACGCTGCATGCGCTCGGCGCTCGTCCGGCTGCGTGTTCGCATGCATGGGCTGAGGCCCATCCCTCGCGCGTGTACGGAAGCGCGGGAAGGCCGGACTAAAGTGTTTTCGAACAAATATACATTACAACTAGGAAAAAGTCTACTTCTGAAGTATTGAGTCGGGCGCACATAAACCTCTGACTTCGAAAACCAGGTATTCTGTCCCCCTGAACGATGTAAACCGGTGCAAATAACCTCCACGAGTAGTTTCACATGTGGTTTTGCCACTTCACGTGGTATTTATTTTTTCTTTTATCTATTTTTAGCGCGGACCCACCCTCATCTCCTTCCTCCACCTTCACTCTCCTCCCTCTCCCCTCTCTCCTCTCTCCGGCCCTCCTCCTCCTCGCCGCCGCCGCCGTTTACCTTCTCCCTCGCCTATTTGAGCATCCCGACCTCCTTCACCCCGTCGTCGTGCCCCCACCCCCTCACTCAGCTCCGTCGCCATGTATCCACTTGAGGACGTTGCTGGCCTTGACGTCGCGGTGGAGGAAGGCGAGGGCGGCGGCGGGCGATGCGGAGGCGCGCCGACCAGGGGAGTTGCTCGCCGTCGCCGGTGTCACCGTGGAGCCAGGCGGTGAGGCTGCCACGCTCGAGGAACTCGTAGGCGAGGATTACAGATCTGGCAATTAGCTAGCCTATACTCCTATATCAGAATTTACCAGAAGCTACCAAGAACTACAGCTACGACCTCCGATTTTCAGCAATTACTTACTTGTACACAGATGCTAATTTACAAAACTTTTCTTTCCCCGTTTGTTCACTGGATTCTTCCTTCCCTTCTTCCTCTTCTGCAAAATCTTTCTAGCCCTCGTTTCCAGATAGCAACGGCACGCTGCTTTCGGTCGGTGAGCCGGGGACGAAGGGGACGAAGCCTCGGCCACCGAACACCGGCCGCATGAAGGCGTTGGCGAACTTGCGCCAGTAGCGGTGGACAGACCGTGTTGGGCTTGCCAGGAGCAGCCTGGCTGAGAAAGCACTTGCTTCCTTTTTTTAAGATAATGGAATAAAATTCCGACCTCTACATCGTGAGATGTACACAGCCAAGTTCACAAAGAACGGTTCGACTTAAGACAAACAATCTTAAGACGAGCAAAATAAAAATTACATTAAACAAAACATAATCTATGAATATTTCTCCAACCATAATTATTGAAAAACATCATAGCCATCTCTTCTAAAGATTGACATGCTTCGATAAATGGTTGCCGGTCATCCTCTTTCTGCAGAAATGCCCAATGCCTTAATCAATATGTAGCTCTGAAAATGCCCTGCAAAAAAGATGTATCTTTGCGTTTGTCAAAAACCACATTATTTCGACAAAGCCAAATAGACCAAAACATAGCTGCCATGCCAGTGAAAAATTGACATATCTTTGATAGTCTTAAACCATGGATCCAATTTTCTCTTAAATGAGAAAGACTCCATGATAAATCTAAATTTAGAGCTATGTGAACAATTCGCCACATAGATATAGCAAAGTGACAATCAAAGAACAAATGTTGAATAGTTTCTCTTTTATTGCAGAAAACACATTGCAAATTGCCCTGCCAACCACGTTTTGCCAAATTATCCTTTGTAAGAATGACCTCTCGATTTAAGTACCAAAGGAAGATTTTAATTTTCAAAGGAATTCTAAGTCTCCAAATATAATCATGGGATTTAATTGTTGTAGTATTGATCATTTTTTGATACATTGATTGTACCGAAAATTGACCACTTTTATGTAAATTCCAACAAAAAACATCTTGATCTAGTGGTCGGAGAAAGCACTTGCTTCATGGCTGAGGTGCCTCACCGGGATCAAGAGCTTGATCAATGGCTTGGTCAGTAGCCCAAAGACCTCAGGACACGAGAGATCAGATCAGTAATTCGATGTTGAAACAGAGTTGTGCCAAGGCTTTCAGACTATTCTTCCTTGTAGCACGGCGCGATAGACGAACCCGAAGCTGCCGGGAGAGGAGAGGGGAGAGGGAGAGAGAGAAGAGGATGGTGGAGGAAGAAGACGAGGGTGGGCCCGCACTAAAAATAGATAAAAGGAAAAATAAACACCACGTGGAGCGGTGAAATAGCAAAACCACATGTGAAACCACTCACGGGGGGGTTATTTGCACCGGTTTGCATCGTTAAGGGAACATAATATCTGGTTTTCGAAGTCAGGGATTATGTGCGCCCGACTCAATACTTCAGGGGGTAAGTAGACCTTTTCCTTACAACTATGTCATATGCATAGCAATTAGCAACATTTCAAGAGCATATAAGCACACATGTTTACTAGCCATCCAACTGAAAATAACACAAATAATGAAATATAAACTAACACAAATATAAACTACTCTAAGTATATGTGAATGACAATTAAGCCCACGTGTAATGCTACGGTTCGGGTCTGGATCTGGGTAACCATGTGTTTAAAGTTAGATCCAGACCCAGGCAAGACCTGAACTTTCATACCCATGGGTCAATTCTTGGACCCAGACCCGAACCCATCGAGTATTGCTGTCATCCCTGATTGGTTGACCATCGTGATTATTAGCCATATAAGCACAACATAATATCTCAAATAGAACAAATTAGGGTTTAAAAATCAAGCCAAATTCAAAATATTCAAACTCAAAATGTGGGGGCAATTTATTTTAAAATTTTCAATTCTCATTATAATTGGTCAATTGAAAAATTATTATAAAAAAAACACACATAAAACCGTTGAAGGCTCCCGCATGTCTCGGGGGTCAATTCCTGACTAACATTCCGCGTGGGGTCCTTTCTAAGAGCATCCCCAGCAGGGGCATCAAATTTCCCTCCATCGCTACAGTAACTGCTACAGTGCAAACTGATACTCACATGGATCAAATTCCCTCCTAATGCATTTGAAAATTTTTGAAGTAGAGACCTTTTTGAGGGGTGAGATGGGGATGCTCTAAACTTCCATGCGCCCGGACGCAACCCTTGGGCTCGGCAGCAAAACCGTCATCGGATACGGGTTCTAGTTCTAGATTCATACGTACACAGAAAAAAAAAAACTATATACTAGGATAAGGCTTCCCCCTCCATCCTGCCGTCCCGCCCTCTATATAAACCCTTCCTCTCCTCCTCCTCTCCCACGGCCCCGGCCCCACCCCTTCCCCCTCTCCTTCGAGCAAGCCAAGCGCCCCAATTAAACCTTAGGGCGCCGCCACCACCACGCGGACGCGGCCACGCGAATCTCCGCCCTCTCGCCGACAACCCGCGCCAAAACCCCCCCGCCGTGGCGGCGATCGACGAGTGATGGACTCCTCGTCGGCCGGCGCCGGCGGCAACTCGCTGCCGACGGCGGGGGCGGACGGGGCGAAGCGGCGGGTGTGCTACTTCTACGACCCGGACGTGGGCGACTACTACTACGGCCGGAACCACGCGATGAAGCCGTTCCGCATCCGCATGGCGCACGAGCTGGTGAAGAAGTACGGCCTCCTCCGCGGCATGCAGGTGCTGCGGCCCACCCCCGCCCGCGACCGCGACCTCTGCCGCTTCCACGCCGACGACTACATCGCCTTCCTCCGCGCCATCACGCCCGAGACGCAGCTGGAGAACGCGGACGCCCTCAGGCGCTTCAACTTCTGCGACGACGACTGCCCCGTCTTCGACGAGCTCTACAGCTTCTGCCAGTCCTACGCGGGGGCGTCCATCGGCGCCGCCGTCAACCTCAACCACGGTATCCACGACATCGCCATCAACTGGTCCGGTGGCCTCCACCACGCCAAGAGGTGCAGTGCGTCCGGCTTCTGCTACGTCAACGACATCGTCCTCGCCATCCTCGAGCTCCTCAAGTACCACCAGGTACGCGCGTGCGTATACGTAATACGTTGACTCCGGAATCCGGATCGGCCTCCCTTCCTTGCCCCCGCCTAGATCGCCTTTGCCTCGTTGGGCTCAATCAATTTCTCGCAGCAAAATTATTTGGTCAGTTTGACTTCTTGATGGCTGTGCATCTTTTAGGCAATCGGGGTCTACATCTAGCTACTTAATTCGTTTCTATCATTTACGTAAATTTACCTTTTTTAAGTTTATTTCCCGACAATTTATCGTTTTGAAATTTGAACCGATCTTCACTCAATGTTACAAAATGCACACCCGTACATCTGTACTCTCGTTTGACTTTTTTGACACGTACTTTGACCACTCGTCTTATTCAAATAATTAGTGAAAATATGAAAAAACTCAAGTCATTATTAAAGTATCTTTCATGATAAGACTAAATCATAACAAAAATAAATTATAATTATAAATTTTTTTGAATAAGACGAATGGTCAAAGTACGTGTCGAAAAAGTCAAACGACCTATAATTTGGAACGGAGGGAGTACATGACTACATGCTTCATGAAATCAATGATTATTTGTTGTTGGCCGTCAAATTAAAATAGGTTGGTTTTTTTCTATGACACTATAATTGTTTTAAATCCCTCAAGTGCCGTGACTACGTGGCATCGACCATCCATGACACAGTATTTTACCTGGCAGTCCTGGCTATTGTCATATGCGCCATTGATGAAAATTAATCTTTTCTGTTTAAAGCACTCTAAAAAATCTCCATAAAATTTATAACAAATACACAGTACTTTCAATCGTTTTTATACTTAAGGAAAATTTTAACAGTCAACTTACAATTAGAAAGGTTTTTGACAGAAAATATCATTCATAAAAATACCAAACAAATATATTCAAATTATTCTATCTTTGATAACATTGTGTTTCTTTGGAGATTTTAACAAAAAGACATCTTTTTAAGTATTTTATAGTCCAAATCATGTGTAAGGGGTAAACCACAGAACGGAGGGTGGTCATTGAAGTCGGATGATGCATGAAGTCAATCATGAGGTACGGGAGCTTGATATTGTGGTGAACAATGTGACAACATTGGTAGGAGCTCGTACAAGAGCACTCGACGTTTGACCAACGTTCTACTTATTGACGATGGATTGATTGTAGAGATGGCAATGAGTCTAGGTCCCTCGGGTCTAACCTCCGTTAACCATGATCGAAGATCCGAGAATTGGACCTAGACCCAAATCAAAAAACTATAATCGGGTCCAAAGTCAGACCTAGATCTAGATCCATTGGGTCTATCCATACTAAAAAAATTTATAAAAACACTAAATACCATTTAAGAATCATTAACAAATATACATTACAACTAGGAAAAAGTCCACTTACCCCTGAAGTATTGAGTCGGACGCACATAACCCCCTGACTTCAAAAATTAGGTATTTTGTCCCCTGAACAATACAAACTGGTGCAAATAACCTCCGCGGATAGTTTCACGGATGGTTTTGCCCTTTAACGCTCCACGTGGTATTTATTTTTTCTTTTATCTATTTTTAGCGCGGACTCACCCTCATCTCCTTCCTCCACCAGTCCACCCTCCCTCTCCCTCTCTCTCCTCTCTCCGCCCCTCCTCGCCGCCGCCGCCGTTTACCTTCTCCCTCGCCCACTTGAGCATCCCGACTTCCTTCACCCCGTCGTCGTGCCCCCACCCCCTCGCTCAGCTCCGTCGCCATGTACCCACTTGAGGACGTTGCTGGCCTTGACGTCGCGGTGGAGGAAGGCGAGGGCGGCGGCGGGCGATGCGGAGGCGCGCCGGCCAGGGGAGCGGCTCGCCATCGCCGGTGTCGCCGTGGAGCCAGACGGTGAGGCTGCCGCGCTCGAGGAGCTCGTAGACGAGGATTACAGATCTGGCAATTAGCTAGCCTATACTCCTTTATCAGAATTTACCAGCAGCTACCAAGAACTACAGGTACGACCTTCGATTTACAGCAATTACTTGTACACAGAGATGCTAATTTACAAAACTTTTCTTTCCCTGTTTGTTCACTGGATTCTTCATTCCCTTCTTCCTCTTATGCAAAATCTTTCTAGCCCTCGTTTCCAGATAGCAACGGTACGCTGCTTTCGGTCGGTGAGCCGGGGACGAAGGGGACGAAGCCTCGGCCACCGAACACCGGCCGCATGAAGGCGTTGGCGAACTTGCGCCAGTAGCGGTGGACAGACCGTGTTGGGCTTGCCAGTAGCAGCCTAGCTGAGAAAGCACTTGCTTCCTGGCTCATAGTGGTCGGAGAAAGTACTTGCTTCCTGGCTGAGGTGCCTCACCGGGATCAAGAGCTTGATCAATGGCTTGGTAAGTAGCCCAAAGACCTCAGGACACATGAGAGATCAGATCAGTAATTCGATGTTGAAATAGAGTTGTGCCAAGGTTTTCAGACTATTCTTCCATATAGCACGGCGCGGTAGACGAACCCGAAGCTGCCGGGAGAGGACAGGGGAGAGGGAGAAGAGGATGTGGAGGAAGAAGATGAGGGTGGGCCCGCGCTAAAAATAGATGAAAGAAAAAAAACTCTCGTGGGGGTTATTTGCACCGGTTTGCATCGTTAAGGGGACAAAATACCTAGTTTTCGAAGTCAGAGGGTTATATACGTCCGACTCAATGTTTCAGGGGGTAAGTAGAGTTTTTCCTTACAACTATGTCACATGCATAGCAATTAGTAGCATTTCAAGAGCATATAAGCACACATGTTAACTAGCCATCCAACTGAAAATAACACAAATAATCAAATAAGCTAACACAAATATAAACTACCCTAGGTATAGGTGAATGACAATTAAGCCCACGTGTAATGCTACGGTTCGGGTTTGGGTCTAGGTAACCATAGGTCTAAAGTTAGATCTAGACCTAGACAAGACTTGAACTTTCATATCCATAGATCAATTCTTGGGCTCAGACCCGCACTCATCGGGTATTGTTGTCATCCCTAATTGGTTGACCATCGTGATTATTAGCCATATAAGCACAACATAATATCTCAAATAGAACAAATTAGGGTTTAAAAATCAAGCCAAATTCAAAATATTCAAACTCAAAATGTGGGGGCAATTTTTTAAAAAAATTTCAATTCTCGTTATAATTGGTCAATTGAAAAATACTAGCGGAGCTCACGCGCTTCGCGCGTGGGCGGAGCCCCGTGTGGCTATGCAATGTAGAGAACAACATTGACAACATGGCAACACAACAATTACATAAGCTAGACAGCTACATGCAAATACAAAATTATTTACGGATTTGAACAAAATAAATGTTAAATTACAATAGTTGAAAAATATCCATCCCAAAAGATACTACAATTTTTTCTTCCTTTTTCATCAATAGGTGACCTGGTGACCTATGATGTTAGTAAATGAACAGAAACATGTCAATGCATATCAAGCCCTGTGAAAAGCAAAGATAGAACTATATACATGAATTAGCTCAATTCGATAAATTACTCAAGCAAAATAAACATGCCAAAACGAAATGCTTATGAAACCACAGGGGAAAAAAGCATTACTATTTGGAGCGGTGGATATCAAACCATGTCAACATTTTGGTTTAAACGTACAGATAAAACCATGAAAACAATTCAGCAGGTCTCTGAATACGGCAGATAAAACCACAGGGAAAACAATTCACATCAGACCATATATAATACAGATTGGCATCTCCATGAAAAGCCTAAAACAGGAATGATCATGAGATTAATATGCAGTTTATTACGTAAATCGATCTTATGATCTGGTACATGGGCCAACATGATATATGTTACATTTACGAGCACCTTCGGACAATACTCCATTCATTCTGGAAAAAGCATAATGGAATAATTCAATAAATGTTCACACATAAATACAGTTCGCATATGAAATGGAATTATGTGTTTCTAACGACTTACTTATTAATCATAGCCATCAACTAGTACATGAAAGTAGAACTGATCATTACAAATTTTAATACATGTAATATTTACCAAATATTATGTTAAATTCACTTAATGTAGGTGGCAAGAAATCGGTCACAAAATCTCATTGTCTGCCATGACGATACATGCTGGCTCCTTTTATGACAGTTAGCATATTAAAGCCATCCTCCTGTGGAAGTGTCATAGGGCCGTCATAATTATTTTACTGGACAGGAGGTAAAACAATAATGCATCATTCGCATAACTACAATTTTTTAGATAATCAAAATATTCCAGCCTTTAAATCTGTAGATATATCATACATGTAGCCCGGCACAAATAACAATGTCTTGAGCACAGCTACGTACTTATTAGAATCAATGTATTAGGACATTTAACAGGTCCAATCAAAAAAATGATACTATGTACCAATAGTAGTTTATCACCCCTGTTTCTAAAATATTGAACTTTGCAATTCTTCAGCTTCTTATAAATTCAGTCAGCTTCTCTACTTGGTGGCAGGTTTCCATTTGCACTAAATTAAAAAACATTATCAGGGTGAGATTTTCGTATAAAGAGTGATTCAACAGAGACTAAGAATCTAACAAATGTGCGATATTGCTAAATGAAATTACCTGGCGAGAAGCCTGCATCAAGCTTTTGAAGCTCCAATGATATTTTTTTAGGGGCAACATAACCTGCAATGATATTCCACATTTTGTGAACAGAAGTGTGAATAGGAGGTTATACCGCAGATCCAACAAAATCCATGATGAGGCAACGATCAATTTTTGTTAATCTAGGACATGAAAATATGGATCAAAATCATATTGTGGATAATCCAACACATGAAAATTTAAAGAATCGTTTTTACCAACTAACAAAGCAAGGAAAAAAGTTGTAGAGATGCACTTAACTAACTGCTAAAGATATCTGGTTAAGAACTGCCCAACAAAAATTCGTCAGATTGAGTAAGAAATTCGAGACAAATTAAGGAACTGAAAGTCTGAAATCTACCACTTAAAGATCAAAGACCTAGTTAATTAATTAGCTAGAAGGAGAAAATTTCAAGAAGCAAAGAATTAAACTGGGTTCGATCGTGAAGGAGGAGAGGCGGGCAACCGTGGGGGAGATCCTGCGGCGGCTCTCTGGAGGCATCGTGGGGAGGAGGAGAGCCGAGGCGGGAGGAGCAGGCGTGTGGCGGAGGCCCTGCAAGAAAAGAATCGGTGGCGGCTACGACGGAGGCGGAGGAGGCGACAGCGGCGAGAACCAAGGGGGAGAGGAGGCGCCGGCAGATCTGGAGCACGACCGGGCCTGAGCGACGGAGAGGACAGAGGCAACGGCGTGCAGCGTGGCCTGGGGCCGGCCCGCTTGGCGGCGCGGCGGAGAAGAGGAGAGGGGCGTGACCGGATCTGGAGGCAGGGGACGCGGGCGACGGCGGTGAGGGAGGGGAGACGGCGGCTGGAAGCGGGAGGAGCAGCAGAGGTCCTGCCGGCGGCGGCAGCCCGGCCTTGCACGGCCCCCGCGACGGTGGCGCTGTGAATCTGAGGGTGGGAAGAACCGGAGAAGGGGGGCGGCGCTGGGAGGTAGGGGAGGCAACGCTCGGAGGGAGGGTTAGGGCACGGGGATGGGGGCAGTGACCACTGTGCACTGGTTTATATACGATGGCAATTGCGGGTAATTAACTGCGAACCACAGGTGCATCTACGAAGGCCAAAAGGGCAGCGCTGCGAAGAGCCAAAAACATTTGGGGGCGTAACGTAATTTTGCCAAGTCTCGGGAGCACATGCCAGGGACCCCCATGCGAATCCAGAGGGACGTAAAACTAAAACCGTGAACCACAGGGGTTTTTTTGCAAACCCGTCCACGCGGGATGGGCTAGATCGGACGATCGGGAGGCTGGCCAGCTAGGCAAGATCCGACGGCGCTGAGTGTACTGGCGACGTGGACTAAGGAGGAGGCTCCTATAGAAGTGCCTTATAATGTCTTGGGGAAATTAAAAAAAACACACATAAACCCGTTGAAGGCTCTCGCATGTCTCAGGGGTCAATTCCTGACTAACATTCAGCATGGGGTCCTCTCTAAATTTCCATGCGCCCGGACCCAACCCTTGGGCTCGGCAGCAAAGTCGTCATCAGATACGGGTACGTAGGCCTGGTTCTTTTCAGCGTATCGTTGCGTTGGCGTATTACTGTAGCAAATTTGAGAGCTCTTAAAATAAAGCCTAAAGATTATAAAAGATAATTAAAAATAGTTTTAGGATCTTTGAAAGGACCGCTAAAAGTCACGAAAAAATCATTACAAATTATCACAACATATAGGCTATAAAAATAACAAAAATTGATACAGTAATACACAACGGTACAATATGCTGAAAAGAACTGAGCTCTAGTTCTAGATTCATACGTACACCGAAAAAAAAAAAACAAGGATAAGGCTTCCCCCTCCATCCTCCCTTCCCGCCCTCTATATAAAATTATAAACCCTTCCTCTCGGCCTCTCCTCCTCCCCCACCCCTTCCCCCTCTCCTTCGAGCAAGCGCCCCAGTAAAACCTTAGGGCGCCGCCACCCCCACGCGGACGCGGCCACGCGAATCTCCGCCCTCTCGCCGACAACCCGCGCCAAAACCCCCCCGCCGTGGCGGCGATCGACGAGTGATGGACTCCTCGTCGGCCGGCGCCGGCGGCAACTCGCTGCCGACGGCGGGGGCGGACGGGGCGAAGCGGCGGGTGTGCTACTTCTACGACCCGGACGTGGGCGACTACTACTACGGCCGGAACCACGCGATGAAGCCGTTCCGCATCCGCATGGCGCACGAGCTGGTGAAGAAGTACGGCCTCCTCCGCGGCATGCAGGTGCTGCGGCCCACCCCCGCCCGCGACCGCGACCTCTGCCGCTTCCACGCCGACGACTACATCGCCTTCCTCCGCGCCATCACGCCCGAGACGCAGCTGGAGAACGCGGACGCCCTCAGGCGCTTCAACTTCTGCGACGACGACTGCCCCGTCTTCGACGAGCTCTACAGCTTCTGCCAGTCCTACGCGGGGGCGTCCATCGGCGCCGCCGTCAACCTCAACCACGGTATCCACGACATCGCCATCAACTGGTCCGGTGGCCTCCACCACGCCAAGAGGTGCAGTGCGTCCGGCTTCTGCTACGTCAACGACATCGTCCTCGCCATCCTCGAGCTCCTCAAGTACCACCAGGTACGCGCGTGCGTATACGTAATACGTTGACTCCGGAATCCGGATCGGCCTCCCTTCCTTGCCCCCGCCTAGATCGCCTTTGCCTCGTTGGGCTCAATCAATTTCTCGCAGCAAAATTATTTGGTCAGTTTGACTTCTTGATGGCTGTGCATCTTTTAGGCAATCGGGGTCTACATCTAGCTACTTAATTCGTTTCTATCATTTACGTAAATTTACCTTTTTTAAGTTTATTTCCCGACAATTTATCGTTTTGAAATTTGAACCGATCTTCACTCAATGTTACAAAATGCACACCCGTACATCTGTACTCTCGTTTGACTTTTTTGACACGTACTTTGACCACTCGTCTTATTCAAATAATTAGTGAAAATATGAAAAAACTCAAGTCATTATTAAAGTATCTTTCATGATAAGACTAAATCATAACAAAAATAAATTATAATTATAAATTTTTTTGAATAAGACGAATGGTCAAAGTACGTGTCGAAAAAGTCAAACGACCTATAATTTGGAACGGAGGGAGTACATGACTACATGCTTCATGAAATCAATGATTATTTGTTGTTGGCCGTCAAATTAAAATAGGTTGGTTTTTTTCTATGACACTATAATTGTTTTAAATCCCTCAAGTGCCGTGACTACGTGGCATCGACCATCCATGACACAGTATTTTACCTGGCAGTCCTGGCTATTGTCATATGCGCCATTGATGAAAATTAATCTTTTCTGTTTAAAGCACTCTAAAAAATCTCCATAAAATTTATAACAAATACACAGTACTTTCAATCGTTTTTATACTTAAGGAAAATTTTAACAGTCAACTTACAATTAGAAAGGTTTTTGACAGAAAATCTCAATTCATAAAAATACCAAACAAATATATTCAAAATATTGTATCTTTGGTGACATTGTGTTTCTTTGGAGATTTTAACAAAAAGACATCTTTTTAAATATTTTATAGTCCAAATCATGTGTAAGGGGTAAACCACAGAGGTTCCTTGTATATTTTATTAACTGATTATGCTGCTAGATATCACAAAAATGTCCAATACATGTGTTGCTTTTGTATTTTATAGTCCATGTCATATATGTTTTAAAATGACATGTGGCAGCTAGAAGTAATATCTTATCTGTGAGATAGTGATGTGTCTAAAACTGATTTCAGATAGGGGGGTTGGTCGGTCGGTTGATTAGAGAGGCTGCTTTGGCAAAAATTATCCTAGTTTTTTGGTTCCCTTTAACCATGGAAGATTTTGAACCAATTTTCTTTACCTTTAATTTTAGCTCTTTTATTATGTAACTATGTTGTCATAATACTTGCAGCGAGTTTTGTATCTCGATATTGATATCCATCACGGAGATGGAGTTGAGGAGGCATTCTACACAACAGACAGGGTTATGACAGTCTCATTCCACAAGTTTGGGGAGTACTTCCCAGGAACCGGGGATATCGGTGATATTGGGTTTTCGAAGGGGAAGTATTACTCCCTGAATGTCCCGATGAAAGATGGGATTGACGATGAAAGCTACCAATCCATGTTTAAGCCAATTGTGGGCAAAGTTATGGAGATTTTCCGCCCTGGTGCAGTTGTGCTACAATGTGGTGCTGATTCATTGTCTGGGGATAGGTTGGGCAGCTTCAACCTCTCTGTCAAAGGACATGGGGAATGTGTGAAGTACATGAGGTCTTTCAATGTTCCATTGTTACTTCTCGGTGGAGGTGGATATACATTGAGAAATGTTGCGAGGTGCTGGTGTTATGAGGTACGATAATAAACCATCTCATTGAAGGAAAAATGTCTTTTTTGTGTGATAATGGCTATGAAGTTCTATAGTTATTGATGATAATGCAAACATATGAGCTGTAATGTGATAGTCGGCTAGACCCTAATGTGATTTATGCTCCGCTATAGTCCCCACTTCTTAATTCTGCGCATGGCTTCCAACTTTTACCTCTATCTGTCTTTCTGTAATTGATGTGTGGTCCTCTTTATCTGATAATCACTCAATCATGGCACTTTCAGTTACTGTTGATCTTATAACACTGCAACCTACAGAACACTCACGGTCCATTGTTTTTGTGTAATACATGTAAATTTAAATGCTTGTATTTCTTTTTCAAATACATATATTTATTTAGAACATCTACAAAAACAAAATACCTCCTTTCCCAATGCATTATTTGTATTAGTTAATTCACAATCATATTCGGTGCGGCTTAGCAAATTTTACTTGTATTGTCATGATGAGAGAAGAAAAGAATATGAGTTGGCCTATATTCCTGGAAGATATATGGATAAATTAACTATAAGTGCGAACTTGTAAAATTATAACATCCTAATAAGCTAGAGTTCTATACTTGTGTTTCCTAGCTAGGTGACCATATGGATTCCTTCTTTATATATTTTGTTGGCAAATTTATAAATCTTAACACATGATAGGCCAAACATAGCTGATATGTACAAATCAGGGGTTTTCATTGCTATACTTGCGTTTTGCATCTCACTTGTTGGAACTTGAAACTTCATATGTTTTCTTTTGTTTGAATTTTTATGTTTTCCATTGTTTGTTTTATTTGTATTTTGGAGCAGACAGGAGTTGCACTTGGTCAAGAGCTTGATGACAATATGCCTTCCACTAAGTTTCATGAATTCTTTGGTCCAGATTACACCCTTCATGGTATAACAAGTAACATGGAGAACAAAAATACACGCAAGCAACTGGATGATATAAGAACCAAAATTCTGGATAATCTTTCAAGACTTCAGCATGCCCCAAGTGTTCAATTTCAAGAGCGCGCCTTTGATACAGAGTTTCCTGAGGTGAGCAACTTGCCTTTCTATCGTAATATACAAAATATGATGAGGATCATGACTTTCGGATATAGTTGTTGGAAAGTTCCCATCGTGATCATCTCATATTTTTCTTTGATATATAGTTTTAGGATTTTAACCGCCATACAAGATTTAGACGCTACATAGACATTATATATAAATGGGGTACTGCTGTATAACCGGTAATAGTGACAAAGCTATAGCGTAGGCCGCACAAGGTCAACGGCCAACCCGTGGCCATGACCTAGGTGGTTCGGTGTGCTTGTGATGTTGGGGAGAAGCGGCTATAGTCACATCCCCGTATACCTAGGCAATCACCCGAACCGTGTAACCAAACATCATGTCTCTTGTGTTGTCTAGATCTTGCATGATGGTTAAAATCTTAACATATAGAAGATGATTTTTTTTTTGTAAATATAGATGTGGATTGTTAACAGCAGCTTGCATTGTCAGGGACTATTCCTATTATTGTAGTGTGTTGCACGCTACCATGTTTTCCCATTTGTTTCAGTCACATCATGCCACCAGCCCAAGCTAAGTTACCTTGAGCTTGCACTGTTTGTGCATGCTTTTACCTTTTAGTAGGTAAAACCATGTTTGACCTTTGAACTAACTTTCATAACAATGATGATTTACAATGTCACGATCTAACACTTATATCCAATAAAATTTCGATTCTGCTCATTTTAATATTTTCAATTAAGATAACCTCCAATAATGGCCGGGCAGTAGCAATATTGTAATTTATTTATTTGGTTTGGCCTTCAATGGCCTCGTTAAATATCTACATGAACATCGTATCATTAATTCCTAATGTGATTGGCATATCAAAATTTAAAAGTTCACCTACACACTTGGATGATCCATATTCCATGGTATCATAGACGTTTTGTTTGAAGTCATAAGTCAAGGACTGATTGGATATTGGGTTTTCTTGTGTGTAACGTTATGCAGCCTGATGAAGATCAAGAGGATCTAGATGAAAGGCACGACCCTGATTCTGATATTGATATGGATGACCAAAAACCTTCCGAAGTCTCAGTAAGGTAAGGTGGCATTTATTTCTGTATGACTGTTTTGTCAGTTCTGATGTTTTTTTGTGTTTGCCCTGACGCATGTCATTTTTGTTAGGGACGAGCAATATTCAAGATGTCAGGAACACCAACGGCCAGGTACTTATTGTTTCCGTTTATATAGACAAGTTAATTTGCTCCTTTCTTTTTGAGGAAAGGGCAGAGGTGCTGCTATTCTATTAAGTAGGATGAGAACAAAATACAATATGTACAACTGTACCAAAGAGAGGAGGGGAGACTCTAGCAACAACTCCTGAAGCAGTTCGCTCCTTTCTAATTCCTTCAATCCAAGACATTAGCCTTGTTTGAAAAACTGAAGACATTAGATCTTATAATTTTTTTAGAGTAATTAGGGACAAAATGGTTGAACATGATGAGTCCATTTTTACAAAACAAAGCAAATACCGGAATCCAGGCCTTAGAGCATCACCAACAGGTTTCCTAAAACATTATTGTGACCAATCTTTGTTTTTATATACCATCGAGCAAAGTCTCTAAATTTAGAGACTCTGTCACCGAAATGATAGCTACTGTCGGAGAGGATGAAAATATAGGGGTTGAATAGTGTTTTCAAGATGGTATATAAAAATCGAAATTTAAAAAAACCTACTCTCTTGGCCATCATTGTTTACAACCTCTACGATAAAAAATATGGATGCTCTGTTTTGACCCCACGGCAGCACCGTACTGCTCAGTGAGTCCATACCAAAATCCTCTACGACAGTAACTCTAGAGCCCCATTCTATTATCTGGCGTCTCTTTTGTTTTAACGCATCCATGCATGGATAAAAATATTAAATCCATCATCTTATTAACATGTGTACTGCTGCCCTTTGGTGCTATGATCAAGGCTTTTAAAGTGTTTGAAATAGAGTTAAATTTACTGTTCTTAAAACATCAACTTTATGTGCCTCTGAAAGGCAGAAGTAGCCATGGTACCAACAGAAATTTCTCAAGAATAATAGAGATATTACCATCTTTTTTTGCACTTTCTTTTTATAAAAGGGAAAATGGTAATTTGTTTCGTTTGAAAATAAAACCCCACTTTTATTTTAAAATTATAGCCTCGCTGATTAAAACAATGCAGGATGGAAAGGGAGTAACAAGTGAACATAGAGGACCGGAGCTCATGGCTGCGGACATTGGTCCCTCCAAGTGAACCCCTGTAAGTATATCTTCAGTCCTACATGCCATCAATAAAATTCTTCAGAACTCAGGTGTAACATTTCCCAAGTCCCATGGAAACCGATCACCATGACTAGACGGATAACTAAACCCTGTCTTTTGCTTTGCATGTTTGCTCGTCGACCGCAGCAGGTGGATGGATATGCGATCGCTATCGGCAAAGTCAAGACTGAATTAGAGAGCTAAATCAAGTTGCATGTTTCGATCGAAAGCCAGTCAGTAGTAAGATACTAAGATGGAGTGGATCTTGGGATGCATCTGTTTTATATTTTTTTTCTTTTATTTATGGTACTGGTGAATGAAGTAGTGATGCCGCAAAAGAATCGCAGGAGGCTTCATTCATCAGGTAGGGAGTGATGTTTGGGGGCGGAACAGTGGATTGACCGACACAGCGTGTACATCTCGAGTGTAGCATCAGTTTTTTACTGTTTATTGAATTAAATGGACTCCGTTTTTTTAACAAACGGGAGTAGGTGCTTTGTCATTTCATTAAAAAGAAGAAAACTGTACATTATACAAAGATCTAGCCATGATTAGGAAAACAAAAAAGAATTGCATTAGGGCAGCAAAGAGCGCCATGCTCCATCCTCCCACCCCCTCCAAAATTCTAATCAACTAGCGTCATAAAAGTAAGATTCTTATGCTAAAAAATGTGTCTATTTTCTTTCTTTCCAAAGATTTCAAATAGTGTAGACTATGAGACCATTTAGAACCCTCTTGGTCTCTTTGTTAGCTGTCTAGGAAGAGTTCACGATCCACCAGTCGCAGAAGCTCATGTTGTCCGTCCATCTAGTCTTTTGAGGGTATTGATTGAAAATTTCATTATAAATTTTTTCAAAGTGCGAGCAATGAAGAGTCAGATAGTTAATGACTTCTGGACTATTTTGTTATAAAGAACAGATGGGCTGGTGTGATCATCCTTTTCGAGCCAGGACGTCAGCCGTATGAATGCGTCCATGGGTGAGAGATCAGACAAAGAATTTGTATTTGTTTTCTGTCTGTGTCTTCCAAATGGTGTCTCCAAAGGGCCAGCGCGTACTACTTAGAAATTGGAGATGATAGGGCAACTTTGTGGAGAACTGACCAGCTGAGTTGAAGTCCAAATGATCTCATCAGCTGCATCTGTGAGCGTTAAACCACGAAGCTGGCTCCAAAGGTTGAGATAGTATTGAAGCTGCTCCATCGTGTTGAGGTGGCGCACCACGCCTATCCACTTATCATTGGGAAGCAAATCTACAACGGCATGATTTTTTCCTCTTGCGATGTTGAAGAGGTGGGGTGCGATGTTGCATAGTGCCAACCCCTACAACCAGTTGTCCTTCTCGCTATTCTTGATCACTACAAGGTATCAGAGAGCCATTCCAATGTCTACTTAGGTCAGTTCAATCGAGCCATAACCACCTCAAACGAAATACTGTACCAAATTTCTGAAGATTCAGGGTACCAAGCCCACCCATCTTCTTTGGTCAGCACACAGTTGGCCAATTGACAAGCGACTGTCCACCACTGGATGACTCCTCCCCGCCAGAGAAAGGCTCGACGTATTTTGTCCAACCTTTTTGAAACCCACTTGGGTATTGAGAAAGTCGATAGGAAGTACGTAGGTAGAGCTAAGAGGATAGTGTTGACGAGCGTAAGCCGACCGGTCTTGTTCAAGAGGCTCACATTCTATCCTTGAAGCCTTTTTTTTTTTTGCACCTTATCGATTAAATGGACTTCTCATATCTCATCTATGTGCGTGCGAATACGCTAGGGAACATGTGTGCGCGAAGAAGCTATAAACATGACGATTAGTGGCAATGCACTAGGTCCTTGGTCTTAAGCATTTTAGCCCTTGCTTGCATTCCTATGAACCATGGAGGGAATCGGCATGGCCGCCGTTGAGGAAGAAGCCAAAGAGGAAGAAGGCGAGAAGAGGTCTCTTCATGGGGCTAGTAAATGGGAGAGAAGGAAAAAACAAAAGAACAAAATTGCATAATAGCGAGGATACAAGGTTGGCGCTGACGGTGCTACCTCCATTTTTTTATTTGATGCCTTTAACTTTTGGACATGTCTTTGACCATCTGTCTTAATTAACAAATTAGTACAAACACGTAAAAATATAAGTAATGCTTAAAATATCTTTAATGATAAAACAAATCACAACAAAATAAATGATATTTAAATTTTTTTGAATAAGACGAATGATCAAAGGCGCATCCAAAAATAAAAAATGTTAAATAAAAAAAATGATCAAAGATATGTCTAAATATTAAAAGCGTTAAATAAAAAAGAACGGAGGAAGTATTTTACATAACAGTAAAAAGGTAAGACCAGCTCTATGGAGTAGTAGGCAATTTTCTTTCATCCATGAGCTCTTAAATAGAAAACGAGCTAAAACGAGCACTGGTGATGACGATTAACTTTTCCTCTTAAAGAAAACGAGCTCTTTTTAAGAACTATTGGTTTGGAGCATTTCTACTGGCTATTGGTCTGACCTTTGTTCTAAGGGTAAAAAGTATACATGTCACTGTAGAGTCTCCTTTGGACTGAAATGCCATCGCTAAGTTGCTTTTGACACAGACGCCATTATAAACAGCAAAAATGTGGACAATGCCATTATTTCGGCTGGGAGAGAATTTTGGACGAAATACACATGGATATACGGTCTAAAATACGGTCTGACATGTGAACCCCACATGCCAGCCTCTTCTTCTCATCTTCTTCTTCCCTCCCCATTAATTATTTCTCTCTCTCTCTCTCTCTCTCTCTCTCTCTCTTCTCTTCCATGTGAGGTCCACATGTCAGACCGTATTTTAGACAGTATATCCATGTGTATTTCGTCCAAAATTCTCTCCCAGCCGAAATAATGGCATGTGTGCACATTTTTGCTGTTTATAATGACGTCTGTGTCAAAAGCGACTTAGCGATGGCATTTCAGTCCAAAAGAGATTCTACAGTGGCATGTATGCTTTTTACCCTTGTTCTAAGGATTAATTTAAGGATTTCTTTTGGTTTGTCGCACGCGCCTTGCCCCCCCAATTGACGGTATTTACGCAACTACGAATAATGACGTGAAAGAGAAAGAACATGCATAGAAATTTGAGTCATTTTTAATATGAGAGTCGAGTCGACTCTACCCAAAAATTCAGAAAATTTGTGTGTGACCAAACTATCTAAAAGAAACTTATTGTCATTTCTACTATTGTATGAAATGTCTCCGGTGCAATCTATAAGCGGTATGACAATGATTAGAGATAACCAGTATCTCGACCATTGTGCGTGCCCTATACGGCAAACACTAATTGGATGGTTCAATCATTGCACGTGCCGTATACGGCGAAACACTAATCGGATGGTTCCGTGACATTTAGCGCATGATCCCGCGAGGAAAAAATCCCCATGGGAACGGTTACTACGAGTCTACAATAATTGACATCACAAAGACTACCGCAGCATCGAGGAGCTTGCCTGCGCCATGATGATTCCAAATTTCAGCATGCAGGTTTGATTTTTCTCCGACCTCTCTGCCACTGTTAATTGAAGCTGACTCTCCCTGCCGCCCCAACTGACCCGGTTGCACATCGCCGTTTGACTCTCTTCATCACTTGATAGCAAATATGCAGTAAAACAGAAAATTTAGTTATTTGCCACTCGTTTTGAGTGACTTCGCTAAAATGTCATTCGTTTCTCAATGAGACAATGATGTGTGTGACCATATCATGCTAATGTCACACTTCGGTATATCTAAACATGTATCGAGGGTTTGGTTCATAGTCACACAAGATTAAATTTAATTGCACATTCTCTGAAAGGGCTCGAGATAAGGACGCTCAAAACCCTCGATTTTGTTGGTCGGTGTGACTCGGGTTGTTGTTGGCAATGGAGAGCACTTCAATTTTTGGGAGCACGCCTGGCTTGAGGGCCTTTCACCTAAGGAGGTCGCCCCCCTCCTGTTTGACATTGCCACGCATAAAAATCGCTCAAACCGGGACGGCCTTCAAAATCTTAATTGGATCCAGTCGTTGGCGCAATTGATCACGGAGGAGCAGTTTCTTCAATATATCACGCTTTGGGGAAAAATCAACCAGGCCACACCCCTCTCAGATAGCCCTGACGAGTTGCTTTGGAAACTCACGCTAAACGGATCCTTCACAACCAAATCGGCGTATCAGATCCAGTTTGCTAGCGCGAGAAGGTCGGCAAGGGCGGATCTTATTTGGAAGGCCCATGCGAAACCAAAATGCAAATTCTTCGCGTGGACTCTTACCCAATGTGGGCTCAACACGGCAGATGTCATAGCCAGAAAGGGGTGGCCAAACCAACAATTATGTTGTTTATGCAACCTGGTGCCGGAAACCCAAGATCATCTCTTCAAGAACTGTGCCTATGCTATCGAAGTTTGGAACGCCACCTTCGGGCCACCCTTGGTCTCGACGGCCCCCTTTGGGATTGGTGGGAATGCATGAGGCCTAGGCTCACTTCTGCATCTCGTAAGGAGCTAAATGGCAAGATGATCTACATCCTCTCGAACATTTGGAAGGAGCGCAACCGCCGAATCTTCAACCAAACCTCCCAACCGCCGACACTCACGGCAAGAGACGCGGCCACCGACTACCAGCTGTGGCTTTCAACACCGGCTGATCCTGGCTAGTTTAGGGCTAGGACTGTGGTTTCCCCCCTTTTTCTTGTAAATATGACTCTGTCTTTTCCTCTATCTATTAATGGAGCGGCGGAACTCCCGCTTTTTTTGCTCAAAAAAAAAGGACGCTCGAAACTTCGAGCAACAAGATTTAAAAAAAAAGGACCCTCAAAACTTCGAGCAACAAGATTGGAGGCCAGGCAATCTTGGTCAGAGAAACTTTGAATATTATAAGCATGCAGATTTTCTTTGCCAGGCAACCTTCGTCAGATAACTTTGATTATTAAACATGCAGGAAAACGGCAGAGGGCCTCAAAAAACAAAAAAAAAATGTAGGAAGCCGGCCTGTCTGATTGATCAAATGGAAGCAGCACAGACAGAATGTGACGGCGGTCACTGGGCTACTGGTAGACCGTTGACGGCCACTATCATGGTGACCAGCTAACATCTAGCAGAAGAATCTGATGATAAAGACACTCAGTGCTCTAAACGGTAATTTGACTGGGGCTCTATGAATTGTATGCGTACTTAGAGACGAGCGCATCGTTTGCACAGAGCAATGAGCACAACGCAAGCTGTGGTGAAACTGAGCAATGAACTTACCTTTCTTCCTAGCAATGGCGTCGTCCACACAACACACCCTCCTGCTCCTGCTTCTCCTCCTCCTCCCAGCCGTTGGCACCGCTGATCAGACAGCAGCTTCCATGGCCGGAGCCGAGGCCAGCACCGACCAAGCTGCTCTGCTGTCAATCAAGTCACTGATCATGAGCGACCCATCCTCGGTGCTGGCCTCATGGAGCAGCAGCAACCGGTCGCTCCCCGTGTGCCAATGGCGCGGCGTGGCATGCGGTGGGCGGGGGCGCCGTCGTGGCGCTGGATCTCAGCGGCATGGATCTTTCCGGCACCATCGCTCCATCCATTACCAACATCACATACCTCAAAAAGATCGACCTCGCCATGAACCAGCTCGCCAGCACGATACCGGAGGAGCTTGGCCGTCTCCTCGACCTCCGGCATGTCAACCTGAGCCTCAATTCCCTTGAAGGTGGCGTCCCGGCATCGCTGTCGAAGTGCCGGAGGCTGGAGAACGTCAGCCTGGCGTTCAACGGCCTCACCGGAGGCATACCTCTGGCCATGGGCGGCTTGTCCGGCCTTCGCCGAGTCCAGATGCAGCACAACATGCTCGACGGGGCGATACCTCGGACGCTCGGCTCATTGCGCAGCCTCCAGGTTCTTCATGTCTTCAACAATAACCTCACAGGAAGCATCCCTTCAGAGATTGGCAACCTCAGCAGCCTAGTAAGCCTCAACCTGAACTACAATCACTTGGTAGGCTCGATCCCTTCTTCTCTTGGTAACCTTCAGAGAATCGAGAATTTTCAACTCCGAGGAAATCAACTCACAGGGTCAATTCCATCATCACTGGGGGACCTATCGGCGTTAACCATTCTCAATCTGGGCACCAACAGATTCGAAGGGGAGATTGTGCCATTGCAAGGACTGTCATCTCTGAATGTGCTTATTTTGCAAGAAAATAGCCTTCATGGTGAAATCCCTTCCTGGCTAGGAAACTTATCTTCGCTGGTATACCTAAGCTTGGGAGGAAATAGCTTGAGTGGGGCTATTCCTGAATCATTAGGAAGACTTGGGATGTTGTCCACTCTTGTTCTTGCTGAAAATAATCTCACGGGTAGTATTCCTTCCTCCCTCGGAAACCTTCACGCCCTTTCTGATTTCTATCTAGACAAGAATCAGCTCACTGGACACATACCTTCTTCCATTTCCAATCTTTCCACCCTCAGAATTTTTAATTTACAGTTCAACCGGCTGACTGGTCCATTGCCAATTGGCAACAAGGTCAGCTTTCCGATGCTTCAAATAATTAACGTATGGTACAATCAATTTCAGGGTGTTGTTCCACCTTGGCTGTGCAACTCTTCTGCGCTTAGCACTATTGCAATAGAAATGAATATGATTTCAGGGACAGTGCCTCCATGTCTTGGAGATCGCCTAAAAGGTTTGTCAGTCCTGACCCTTGAAAACAATCAACTACAGGCAAACGAACATGATGGTTGGGACTTTATGCTTAGTATAACCAATAGCAGTCGATTGAAGTTTTTAGATTTAACCAACAACAAATTTCAAGGCGTTTTACCAAATTCAGTGGCTAATCTTTCTACAAATTTGAAAGCTTTCAGCATAGACAACAACAAGATAAGTGGCAACATTCCTGAAGGAATTGGAAACCTTGTTAATTTATCATATCTTCTCATGAGCAACAATAATTTACAGGGTAATATTCCTGTTTCTCTTGGTAGACTAGAGAAGCTGAGTTTTTTAGACCTTGGAATAAATAATCTAACAGGAGAAATTCCACCAGCCCTTGGCAATCTCACATTGTTGAACAAACTCTATCTTGGACAAAATTCACTCGGTGGACGTATGCCATCCAGCCTTGGGAGATGTCCTTTAGAACTATTTGATGCACAACATAATATGCTCAGTGGTCCAATTCCCAAGGAAGTTTTTCTCATATCTACCCTGTCCAATTTCATGTACTTTCAAAGCAATCTGTTTACTGGGTCACTGCCATCGGAAATCAATAACTTGAAAAATATTGCAGACATCGATTTCTCTGATAATCGGATTTCTGGTGAGATTCCTTCCTCTCTTGGTGATTGTCAAAGCCTGCAATATTTACAGATGCATGGAAACTTCCTTCATGGGACAATCCCGGAATCATTGGCACGGCTGAAAGGCCTTCAAGTACTTGATCTTTCACACAACAACCTGTCATGAGATATTCCTCAGTTTCTTGGGACCATGAAAGGCCTTAGTAGTTTGAACATATCGTTCAATTCCTTTGAAGGCGAGGTTCCAAAAGATGGAATATTTCTCAATGCAAGTGCAATTGCAGTTGAGGGAAATCAAGGCTTATGTGGGGGTATTTCTGAATTGAAGTTACCTCTCTGCTCTACTCACAGCAGCAACAGCAAGAATTGGTCATCAAAGCTTACCATCGCAATATCCATAAGCAGTGTAGTCCTATTGCTTATCTTCCTTTTAGCACTGTTTGCTTTCTGGCACAGAAGGAGCAAGTCATAGAAAGTAAAGGCAGACTTATCACCCAACAATGACTTACATACAAGAATATCTTATGCTGAATTAGTCAATGCGACAAATGGTTTTTCTTCTGAGAACCTCATTGGAGTAGGAAGCTTCGGCTCGGTGTACAAAGGAAGGATGATGATCCATGATCAACATGTCATTGTTGCTGTGAAAGTGCTTAATCTCCAACAGCGCGGTGCGTCTCAAAGTTTCATTGCAGAATGTGAGACTCTGAGATCTGTTCGGCATCGGAACCTTGTGAAGATCTTGACAGTCTGCTCAAGTATTGATTTTCAGGGTCATGACTTCAAAGCTCTTATATATGAATTTCTACCAAACGGGAATTTGGACCAATGGTTACACCATCATCTTGAGGAAAATGGTGAAGACAAAGTGCTAGACCTCGTCCAAAGGCTCAGGATTGTCATTGATATTGCTTCTGCACTTGATTATCTTCACCAGCACAGACCATTGCCAATTATTCACTGTGATCTCAAACCAAGCAATATTCTCCTTGATTGCGACATGGTTGCTCATGTTAGTGACTTTGGGCTTGCAAGGGTCCTGCATCAAGACCATAGTGGCACTGACATCTCAGAGAAATCAAGTGGCTAGGCTAAAATGAGAGGAACAACTGGATATGCAGCTCCAGGTATGCTTCAAGTCTTCAAGCGACTGCAATCCATTGCTCTGTTCTAAGTTATTCATCAAGCTCTACTTCAATTCATATTTAAGTAGGTTTGCCTTTTGTTTTGCTTATTCAGATAAGTATAATTTTTCTGTTCTTTTAAAATTTATCATTTTATGATTGCAGAGTATGGTTTGGGCAATGAAGTTTCAATCCTAGGTGATGTTTATAGCTACGGTATATTGTTGTTGGAAATGTTTACTGGAAAAAGGCCAACTGGCAACGAATTTGGCGAAGTTCTCGGACTACATAATTATGTTCAGATGGCACTTCCAGACAAAGTGATCAATATTGTTGACCAAAAATTATTATCTAAGGACAACGATGAGGAAGGGAAAACCTCAAACTCTGACAGAACAAGAGAGAAAATAATTGCCTGCGTCGCTTCTATTCTAAATATTGGAATTTTATGTTCTTACGAAACTCCAACAAACCGCATGTAAATTGGAGATGCTTTGAAGGAGTTGCAGACAATAAATGAAAAGTTTGGGATGTGTCTGGTTAGTGATGAAGTGCCACGTTGCTGATGCAAAAGATATTGAGTCTATCACGCGGAGAGAAATTATATGGCACCCTATGCCATATAAGCCATATGGCACCCCCTTTTCCTCTCTATCTCTCTCTATCTCTAAGTCCTTTCTCTCTCTATCTCATCCCTCTCTCTCTACCCTTGTGTCTTGGGTGCCACTGGCACCCTATGCTATCACGCATACTTACAGCCAAGCGAGTGAACAAAATCATGCAAGAGATATATGTCAATGCTCTATCACTATAAAGTGCTAGAAAATCCAATGAGACCAAGATACCCAAACATTGAGCTAAGTGCCTCTTTATCGGCATGTATTCAGTTCGTAAATGCACCTCCCTAATAATTCCATATGCAATTGCATCAAAAGTACAGTGTATCATTGCTGAACCAATACGGATCTATTTGTAACAAGTCTATGTCTTACCAGCCATTCCACTGCCATTCCCAACATATCTTCACCTGCTACTACGATCGGGCAGTAGAAGCCTTAAGAGAAACAAGCAGAACGCATTACTAATCCATCCATGGCTCAGTACTGCAACTAGAGTAGCCACCAAACAAAAAAGAAAGATTTACCGATTCACCTGCACTTGCGAAATGCGAACGAGTTTGCAACCACTTTCACTCCAAGAGAGGAAAAAAAAACCTTCTTTTTCCTTCTTCTTTCGTTGCGGTTATTCCATAGGCTCTCGCCGCGTTCGGTGTAGGCGGCGCCGGGTAGGGGAAAGCGGAGAGGGAGGAAGGCGGCCTCCACGCGCAGCGGAAGGTGAAGGTGGCCGGATTCCGGCGATGTCGGCAGGGGAGGTTTCAACTTTGGCTGAAATGAATGCTCCTGCTTATTTATAGGCTATTTGGTTACCTGCATCAAAAGAATTTTACATCTAGAGATACAAAATTAGGATGTTTGGTTGTCTTCTCACCAATCTGAGTCAGGTTCTCCATATGCAATTAACCCCTTCGGACCAGGCTCTGAAAATACGACCAAATTGGGCATTTCCCCATAGCCAGGCTCCACGGATGCAACAACAACCATATGCGCGACACATTTGATTCATTTATTTGCTATATCTTTTGATTAGTATTTTTTATCACCAAACCGATTTCAAAAATGGGTTATTGATATTTTTTAAAACAAAACGAGACCAAACTTGCCATATAAATTTTAAAAGTTTAAAATTTTTATTTTTAAATTTATTTATTTATGAGACTTTCTTTTGAATTTTTTATTTTCGTAATTGATTTAGTGTTATTTTGATTTTCTAAAATTTATTTTAAAAAATGCTTCATCCCTCTTTTGTATTTCTCCATTCCATTCTCTCCTTAGTGCAGTCAACCAAATAACATCTCTACGCAGCCTGTACAATCTCATACACCTAACCAAACAATAATCATTTGCATCATCCCAGCCTGGCTCAGCTCATACAACCTGGTTCAATTGAGAAGTCAACCAAACAGCCTAATTTAACATCCTTTTTTTTACGGAAAGGCAGGAGAACTGCCTTTGCATATATTAATTAGCAGAAGAAAAGTCTGAAGCACAAGTTACATGTTAGCACAAGCTACAAGTTACAAGGGGTGACAAGGAAAAAGGGGACGTCCACCCCAGGCGTACCTTCCAAAAAAAATCTATTTGCACAAAACTAGCACATGTCGCCTCCCAGAGGCGCAAATCGTCTTCTAGCGAGGAAAGAAAAGCTGACAACGAACGTTCGACGTCTTTGAAAATGCGGTTGTTGCACTCCAGCCACGGGTGCCACAAGGTGGCAAACGCGATAGAGGTGGAACCGCCAGAGGTGCAGGCCAGCAAGTCATCCCTCTACCAATCCAAGAAGCAGTTCCGATTTGACCAGGTAGCCGGATTAAGCCTGGGTAAGCACAGCTTAGATGCCAGGATGAGACAAAACTTGTAAGGAGAAGCTGCACGTCAGGAAGAGATGCTCCGGGGTTTTCAGGTTATTTTTTGCATAGCGTGTAGAAGTAATTGTTGGGGATACCTCTACGAAGCAAAGCATCTGCGGTCAAGACTTTCCTTTGGAGAAGAAGCCAGACAAAAAATTTGCATTTAGACGACCCCCAATGCTTCCAAAGCTGTTTAGAAATGAAAGATGTCCTTTCAAGAAATTGCAGTCTATATGCAGAGGCAACTGTGAATTCCCCAGTAGTGGTGAAACGCCACAAGGTGCGGTCTGGCTCCTCCTGCTGCAGCACAACACGCTGTAACCTTTGCCAAAGGGCCACCAGGTCTGGCGCCAAGGATGGCTCGAAGCTGCGACGAATATCAGAAAGCCAGTCGTTGTTTGAAAGGGTCTTAGCCACGATTCTGTTTTTTCTGGCAGAGGCGGCAAAGATACGCGGGGCGAGCTCACGCGGTTGAAACCCGTCAAACCAAGGGTCAAACCAGAAGGAGAAGTTTGCACCATTTCCAACGTCCAATTTGGTGACGGCATTGAAGAGCGCAACGTCCGACGAACTGATAGGCGGGTTGCTGCCTTCGAAAGCTCTAGAAGTTGAAGTCTTGGAAAGCCACAACCAACGCAAACGAAGGACCCGAGCAAAGGATTGGAGATCAAGGACCCCAAGGCCACCCATCGCGGTCGGGGAGCATACAGTTTTCCAGTTAACACAGCATTGCCCCCCACTCACTTAGTCAGTACCACGCCACAACCAGGCCCGACGGATCTTATCAATTTTGGCGAGCACTGACTTGGGGGGAACTGTGGCTGAGAGGATGTAAAAGGGGATGACGGTCAGGACGGATTTGAGGAGGGTTAGACGACCCCCTTTCGACAGCATAGTCCCTGCCACCCGCTGAGTCTTCCAGCAACTTTGTCGATAACTGGCTGGAAATGGACGTGTCGGAGCTTCTTGATGGTTAGCGGCAAGCCCAGGTATGTTATGGGAAAACCAACTCGTTCGGTAGGCATGGCGACAATAATGTCCTCCAGGTCAAGACCTTCGCAGTGAATAGGCACAACCTGACATTTGCTGAAATTTGTGCGAAGCCCGGTGATCTCCCCAAAACGACGAAGAATGGATGAAAGGGCGGTGATCTCCTCTTTTACCGGGGCAACGAAGATGACCACATCATCGATGTAGAGGGAGACCCGACGGTCATTTGGAACATTTCTCAGCGGGGAGAGGACCCCGGCTTTGGTAGCCAAATTGAGAATTTTGTGGAGTAGTTCGATGGCAAGGTTAAAAAGGAACGGGGATAGGGAATCGCCTTGGCGAAGGTCGCGGCAATGTTGAATGTGGGTGCTAGGAAACCCGTTGAGGAGGATTTGTGAAGACGAAGAAGTGAGAATGGAAGCGATCCAAGCTCGCCAACGACTGCCAAATCCTCGGGCACAAAGGTTATCTAGTAGGTATGGCCAGGACACCGAGTCGAAAACCTTTTTGATGTCAAGCTTGGACAGGAGAGCTGGAGTGTGGGATCTATGCATAAGCTTGGCTCGACTCTGAAGAAATAGGAAGTTGTCTTGAATGTGACGTTTCTTGAGGAAGGCGCTTTGGCAGGGGGAGATTAGGTATTGGATGAACCCAGACAACCTGTTTGCAAGTATTTTGGTGAACAGTTTGCCAACACTGTGGATGAGACTGATTGGTCGAAAATCAGAAGCCGAAGTGGGATTTTTCTTTTTGGGAATTAAAACGACAATGGCAGAGTTTAAGGCTTTGGAGGGCTGGTAGCTGCATGAAAACAAGCAGTGAAGGGCGGCTAGTAGGTCAGCATGTGTGAGGTCCCAGCAGGATTTGAAGAAGGACCAAGTGAAACCATCTGGACCTGGGGCTTTGTTTGTTGGCATGGCCATTATAGTTTTATGTAGCTCGTCCAGAGTAATTTGGTCCTCAAGGGAGGTAAGGTCAGGTGTTGGTAGGTTGAGGGAGTCCTAGTTGAAGCAGAAAGATGGCCCCAACACCTCGGTATTTTCACCGAAAACAGAGGAAAAATGTTGGTGAAGGCCGTTGGCCAGGTCATCATGTCCGATAATTAGGCCACTGGTCGATTGAAGGGAGTGAAAGAAGTTCTTTCGCCTTCTGGAATTCGCACGCAGGTGGAAATATTATGTATTTGCATCCCCAAGCTTCGGCCAAAAAATCCGAGAACGCTGCTTCCATTTGATTTTGTTGATGGCGGCAAGACCCAACACAAACGGCCTTGAGGGAGCGACTAGGGGTGGGCATTTTTACACCGAACCAAAAAAACCGAACCGAACCGAACCGAACAAACCGAAAATTTCGGTTTTTTCGGTATTTCGGTTCGGTTTCGGTTTATGGTTTCAGAAAACCGAGCAGATTTAGTTCGGTTTCGGTTTCGGGCCGTAAAAAACCGAAATTTTGAACCAACCGAACTCCAGCCCAATAGTCCAATACGCAGTGCCATTTTCTATCCATCCCGCGGCCCAATAGCCTCCCGGCCTTCCCCGCGGCCCGTCTCAGAGGCACAGACCCGATGGCCTTCGGCTCCTCCCCCACATTCGCGCACGTAGCCATCCTCCTCCCCACCTCAAGACCTCACTACTCACTAGGGTTACCGAACGGCGGCAGGTGGCGGCGGCGGCGCGCTCCTTCCCCTGCGCGGCGGCACCCTCTTTCCCCTGCGCGACGGCGGTGGCGGCAGGAGGCAGGCTGCCGCTTCAATCTCCGCCACGCTCGCGCTCCCCCGCTCCCGCTCGCTTTTGGAGTTTCGGTAATCTGCCCGCGCGCGACTCCCCCTCCCCATCTTGGCGCGTCTGCCGGCGGCGGAATCCAGATCTTGGAGCTCTTCAGTTGCGCCGTTCTTGGTGATTTGGTGTTCTTTGGTGTCTAGTTCCGTGTTGTTTTGGGAAAATGTTGGGGGGAAGGGGAGGATTTGTTCTGTGGATGCGCGGTACGGGAACTCGGGAAGAACTTCGGTAATACCGAATACCGAACCGAAATACTTCGGTATATTCGGTTTCGGTAGTAAAAATTTTTCCACAAATTTCGGTAGTCACTTATTGGATACCGAATTTTTTTGTATACCGAAAATACCGAACCGAAATACCGAAAATACCGAATGCCCACCCCTAGGAGCGACGGTGGGACATCTCATTCAGGGATACATCCCGAAGCTCCATGACGATGTCAAAGAGACGGATAACTTCTGTGGCGATGGCGAGTTGTAACTTGACGTCTCCAATAGTAGACCAACTCCAAGCTGAGAGGGTGGAGGCGGTCCGGCGAAGCTTGAGGTGTAGCCGCCTCAAGGGGTTGAGTTGAGATGAGGGTTGAGGGTCCACCCACGCCTGCTAGACCACCTCGAGGAAGCCGGGCATGTGGATCCAAAAGTCCTCGAGACGGAAACGCCTGGGGGGTCGGCAGAAAGCCTTAGCGGTGAGCATAAGAGGGTAGTGGTCCGAGACGGAGGAGGAGAGCGACAACAGTGAGCAGTTTGAAAAGGCGAGCTCCCAGGGAGAAGTGCAAATCTAATGGCCATAAAAGGTGGCTATGATTTCACATGAAAACACAGGTATTGAATATTGTGAGTTAGCAAAACCTGATTTTTTTGGTATTTGTTGCTTGCACAGGACGTTGATTGAAATAGAGTTTACGTACCTATTTAGAGGCTTACATCCATGGGTGGATTACACGCTTTTGTCTGGCCGTTGAAACTTTGCACTCGTCGTGGTGGCCGTCGCGATATATGGACCATCGTTGTAGCGGTGATCGATATTGTGCAAGTTGTCTCTTCGAGAAAGAAGAGATGGTACGTAAGTTGGTAGCGGTCAAATGAAAAGAACCGAATTTAAAGGCAACAAATGGTCAGATAGAGTTACATATACAAATTACAACATCTGCCGGCCGTCCAATGTTTTCCACCATTGTAAGGACAAACCAACAAACTTAATTAATACTGCTTCATAAGTTAAACTAGTTCAGAACTCGCGCCCCAACTCATTAGTGAGCAGTGTTTACGCTATCATCTTCTCTATCGAAGTCTCATCGGGCGCCCACCAAATACAAATCACTTTTATGATCGATGCAAGTGAATCAGATACTGTCAGATATATTATATACGTATTTTTTTATACATATACTTTTTAATACGGACATAGATACTACTAAGTTTAGATATTATTCAAAAATGTTATCCTTTAGATAATATGTGAAATACAGACGGTCATGATACTGGCCTGTTGTTGATTGTTGGAGATTTAGAAAGGTTTGGACTTGGGATGTTTAGTTAGTACTGCACTATGGTATTCAACGTGTGTCATGGCCTATTATGGGCTAGTCACGGTATGCTAGTGGCTTGTTGAGTTGTGGCGCCGTAACTTAATAAATGATAGCTCTTAGAGTTCAAGAATTAATTTGGATAATATCCGTTTGATATTATTCATATTTTTTTATATTATCCGACGTATATTATTTGCATTAGTCGTATTCACTGTTCGCTCCGTTTGCACCGCTAGTTAACTCACACCCTCTTATAAACTAAACAAGCAAGGTGACCCGCGCGTTTGCACGGCTAGATTTGTGTTATGATATAGATAATATATCAGATTAGATTTAGAGTTTATCTCTAATATATAGATCAGCTTCAGTAGTTTGTTAAAGATGTTAATATTGACCGCTAGATTTACATAATATTATCCATATTCAACGATGTAGATTTTTCTTTTTTCTATGATTAACGTGAGAATTTCTACTATTTTTCGATTAACGTGGAAATTTCTAGGATTTTAGGATTAATGTGGTGGCTCCGTTTAACTTTGCTTTATATAGATATAGTAGATAGTAGTTGTTTAAAATATTGACACGTTATTCGAAATACAACTTTGATAATCAGTTACCACGGAAAATTATTTAAAAAATTCAATAAAATCATTTTATGGAAGTGTTTTTCGAGATGAATATTTAAATATATAGTTTTCATGTGCCCATTCCAAATAGCTAAAAAGTTTTTTGGGATAAACTTTTAAAATTGTAACTTAGAACAAGTAAAAAGAAACTACTATTTTGAATTCGTGCAATCTTAAATTTAAACCATGGAAAATATAATTTAAATTTAAAAATATTGTCCGCTTTTATTTTACGTGTTTGAGGTACGAGGAAGCCTTTACGCGAGCAATGCCAGTAGTCAACAAGACGTTCAAGCTTGCTCTAGGCCGCTAGCATAGCCACACAAAGAATTTGCAATAGGTCGGTGCCCAAGCTTTGGATATGTGTTTTATAAAATGTGTTCGACAGGGGTGGATCCTTAACCTGGACTGCCAAGGTGGCGGCCCAGGCTTGGATTTGGACCCGCCTTATATCTCCCTTGTGACATAGGGCCTAAACCCACTTATATATCTTTTGTTCTCCTTTTTTCTTTTGTAGATTGTATTTTTAACAATTTAATTGATATATGGCTATGCACATCAACAATTTAACTTTAAATTTGTTGTAATGTTAGTAACTAGTAAAACCAGTGAGTTGCTAGCTTGGAGTTAACATGTTTTATCTTAATTAAGATATTATTATTCTATAGAAAATAAAAGACAACTTTAGCATTGATCAGACATGTTTTTTTTGTCCTGGAGCCGCCACTAATGTTCGATGCTTAAATTAAATAACCGGTTTCCACGACCAAACAGAAAAATCACCAGCAATTGCCCTCCCGAACCCCGAGTAACCCATCGCCTTTCCTAGAACGAGCAAGCAGCAAAGGCGATCCACGATGGGCCTTGACGCGGTTCATCCCGGCAAAACCGATAAGGTGAGTCACCCGTCAATACCCCGTCCACCTCGCGGAAAAGTCGTCCGCATCGTCGCCCGCCCCCGCTAACCTGCTGCTGCTGCTCTTGCTGGGTGGATGGATGGGCGCCCGGCCGAGTGGTTTTCTTCCATGTGCATGCATTTCTCTCCCTCTCTCTCTCTCTCTCTCACACCCCTCCAACTTTCGCACCTCACGTCCCATTCTCTCTCCTCCCCTCCCCATCTCTCTCTCATGTCCGTGTCCCTGCTTCTCTCTCCTCTCCCCACTTTTATATAAGCCATGGGTGGCGCACTCCCAGACTCCCAGTCCCAGCTCGATCGGCAGGAAGGCCTCGGTCCAGTAGCAGCAGCAGCAGCAGCAGCAGTGAGTGCGCGTTGCTTGGCTAGGTAGCTGCACAGTGGCACTGTGTGCACACCTCACCGCTGCGACTGTGAAGGCATAGATAGATACAGGGATCCGAGTAGTACTAGCTCCCCCGAAGGCAAGTAGGGAGAGAAGGGAAGGCCGTAGAGAGATGAGGCAGTCCAGGTTCAAGAGGATCTGCGTCTTCTGCGGCAGCAGCCAGGGCAAGAAGCGGAGCTACCACGACGCCGCCATTGAGCTCGGCAACGAGCTGGTAAACAATTCTGCCTCTGCTCCTGCTTCTTCTACCTCGTTCCAAAAGTACGAGATTTTGGCCATGTCAGTTCGCAATGCAAAAGTAGAACGGTTTAATTACAGTGTTTACCGCACGAATCCCCCCTATGCTAGAGTACACGCACACCGCGCACAGTAGCCACGGGCGATTTAGTTTAGCGCCGGCAATCACTAATCAGGCGGCATGAGAGGCTGGAAGCAAAGCTGCCCCCTTGGCAGAGCTAGTGTCTCTCAACTTTCGGCAGATGGACGCCGCCTTTTCCTTTGTCCTCTCCAGCTCCTCTTCTTCTTGTTCTTCCTTTGCCCTCGCGCTCGCTGCCTACTTGCCTTCTTCTTCCCTGCGCCGTTGGCCTTTCCTTCTCTTGCAAAATTCACCGAGTACCACTACAGGCTAACGTATACTGGCTGTCTGCCTGGTGCCTGCAGCCTGCATCGATCGGCTGAGTGCATGCATCAGCGTCACCCGGACCAGCCAATCGATGGCGTGCTCCTGCTCCTGCTGAGCCGCCGGCCCTACCGCATTCACGAGCTCTATTAATCAAAACGGCTAGCTCTCGCAGCTCGCTCCCATGGCTTCTCGCATTAAAGAAGCGGAGCGACCTCTCCCTCTTGGGCCTCTTCTCTTCCCTACCACATGCGCGCTGCGCCGAGCAGACGGCGGCTGAGCTGCGGCTGCGGCTGCGCCCTGCGAGAGGAGTTAATTACTTATGGCCGGGGTTTCACCGCGCGGTAAAACTAACTAGCTGAGCGCGCGGCGGCGGCCATGCATGGCCGGCGCCGGCGCCGTCTCGTCGGCGCAGGTGGCGAGGAGCATCGACCTGGTGTACGGCGGCGGCAGCATCGGGCTCATGGGGCTCGTCTCCCAGGCGGTGTACGGCGGCGGAAGGCACGTCATCGGGTAAGCTAAATTAAGCTAGCGCACGCCGGTGCAGGAGACGCCATGCTGCCCATGCACGGCCTCCGCCTGCTGCTGCTGCTCAGTCCCATGAATCCCAAGAAGAATGTGCTTTGTTTTCGTGGATTCCCACGCGCTGATCGCTTCCTTTTGTCATCTTGTTGTCCATGCGCAGGGTCATTCCCAAGACGCTCATGACTCCAGAGGTATGTACTCCTATGTTTACTGCACTCTCCATCCATCTTTTTTTTTTTTTTTGAGCAAAGCACTCTCCCTCCATCTCATGCTCATGCTACAGGCATTTAAACACATTAACATTGCGATTGTCAATATTTAGGGGTAAAGTCGCAATATATGCAGCAAAAATATCAAATTACAGCATTTATATGATGAATTGAGTGTATTTGCAAATTTTCAGAAACCCCGAGGGCTCATATGCAAATATTTTTCATTGGAAATTAACCCCTTTTGTTATCAGCCGGGCTGATATGTAATTTTTATTTTCCTGGAGGACTTTTTGCAATTTTTGAAAATTTTCTTCTATTCCTAGGCCGAATGGGCCTTTTTGGCCCATCTTCACTTGCAACCACTGTGGGGGCTAGGGTTCCCACCCCCATGGCCGCCGCCCCTCATGGAGGCCGGACCTCCGTCGGCCGGCCGCCGCCGAGCCAGAGGTCGTCGCCTCATGGAGGCTGGACCGCCGTCGGCTGGGTGCCGCCGCTACCCGTGTTTGGCCGCACTAGGGACCGACGCCATCTGGGTGCCGCCGTCC
This sequence comes from Raddia distichophylla, assembly GCA_005191435.1. NCBI lineage: Eukaryota > Viridiplantae > Streptophyta > Magnoliopsida > Poales > Poaceae > Raddia > Raddia distichophylla. Next base: position 682,370 of record SPJY01015826.1, read on the forward strand.
CATAGGCCTTCGCCTCCACCCCTGTGGCCAGTCCGCCGCCAGTCCGTGGCTCATGCCACCGATGGACGCCGCCACCCCGTGGCGGTTGGGGCAGAGGGCGCCGCCGCCGGGCCGAGGCCGGCCGCGCCGTGCGCTGCATCCGGGCCGTGGCCAGTCGCGCCGGGCGCCGCCGCCTCGTGTGGTGCGGACCCGAGGGAGGGGGGCCGTGACGTTGCTCCTTGGAGCCCGACGCCGAAGGTCGCCGCCCCACCAGGGGGCGGCCACGCCGGGGTCCGACGCCGCCACTCCGGAGGAGGGCCCGTGCCTTCGACTTCGCCAAGCCAAATCCAAAGCGGACCGGTCCTCACGCCGTCGTCCGCTAGCCCGTTAACCGGAAATCTGCTACATGCCATTGCAATGTGTCATTTCTCTAAAATATGCCATTATGACCTTGTTAACGCCTAATCGTCCCTTAATCTTTCTTCCTCCTCCCTAACCCCTCCCTAATCTTTCTTCCTCCTCTCTAATCTTTCTTCCTCTCTTCCTCTCTTTCCTTGGTTCCTCCCCGTTGTCCGTTCTCCTCGCCTACCTCCCCCTCATCGGCTTCACTGTCAGAAGGCGGCGGCGGCGCCGCCGGAAGGAGACGGCGGTGGCGCGGGGAGGCGGCGGCGCAAGGGAAGGCGGAGGAGGATGCGGCGGCGGCGCAAGGAGGGGGCGGCGCGGGAAGGAGGCGGCGGCGACGCAGGGAGGAGGCCGCACGGGGCTGGCGGCGCAAGGAGGACGCGACTGCGTGGGAGGAAGCTGCATGGGGGAGGCTGCACAGGGGGAGGCGGCGGCGCGGGGAGGTGGCCACACGGGGAGGAGAAGACGTGGCCGACGGCGGGGAAGCCAGGGGGATGGGGGCGGACGCCGGGGAGAAGGTAAGGGAGAGAGGGAAGAAGGATTAAGAAGGAAGGAGAAAGATTAGAGATGAAGGAGAAGGATTAAGGAAAGATTAGATGTTAACAAGGTCATAATGGCATATTTTAGAGAAACGACACTTTATAATGGCATGTTGTAGATTTTTGATTAAGTAATGACATATTTTAGATCCGGCCATTTTACAGTGGCATATATCAAATTATACCATGGGATTTTTACGAGTACAAGGTATAACGAAAAATACAGGTTTGCGCTTCGCCGTGCGCGGGAGCAGGGCAAACAATTTCGATGCCGTCCTTCTCGTTGGGGAAATTGTCAGGCTCAACAAATTCAGTACTATACATGTTTTTGAACGAACAACACATGCCATTGTAAGGTGAAAGTTTTTAACTTTTGAAGCTTATGTCGTTGGATTTATTAGTTTTTCTCCGTCCTATTCACCGCCACGTAACTGTCCACATGCGCACACGTTAGCACTTAGGCCTTGTACATTTCAGCTTAACATACGTAGCGTAGCGTTTCAACAAAATTTGAGTCTTTAAAAAGAGGTTTAAATATTATAAAAAAATAATTAAAAAATAGTTTTAGGATCTTTAAGAGAACTACTAAGAACCTGAGAAAATTCATTACAAATTATTACACCAAATAGGCTATATAAAAAAGATAAATTTTACTGAAACGATACGCTACGCTACACTAAACTGAAATGTACAAGGCCTTAACTGAAATATAGGTGTCACCTCAGCATTTGACAGCATTTTAACGAAATCCTAACGGATTGGTGGCAACAGGGTAAATGGTTACAAGTTCAGGGGACCGACATCGCAATTTACAAGTCTAGGGGCTAAGTGAGATTTGCTACGAGTTCAGGGGCAACAGCATAATACTCTCTCTTTTTATTTCTCATAGGGTTAATCTCACAAAGGAGATATAATTTACAGAGAGGGAGAGGAAGCTATAATGAGACTATGGAGTCTACATTCCATGCCCTGATGCCGTTAGATTCATACAATATTCGTGCATATGAAGTAAATACATTTACAATAACATTGTCATTTGTCTATTAAAAGTGTGAACACAACAGCTACATAATTAATTTTTTTCAAAAAGATAAGAAATAGCGGTTCAAGTGGGAACCGGCCAATCAGCCATTGCAGCAGTGGCTAGAGATGATATTGGTGTTGTTTTGGGAATTGAGCTGAAGAAATATTCCGAAAGAATGATGGTAAGAGAAGCTGAGACCGAGGCTTTGCGGGTAGGTCTTCACTTGGCTAAGGAGCTGGCGGCTCAGGAAGTTCTAATTGAAAGTGACTGTAGAAATTTGGTGGAGGAGGTGCTCAATAGAATGGATAATAGATCCCAAGGGACTTGGCGAACTAAAGAGATTTGTGATCTGCTGAATGATGAGCCACGGTTCAAAGTTTGTTATGTGTCAAAAGGTATTGGAACTCTTTAGCTCATAACCTTGTTGTGTGGTGCCAGCTTTCAGCTACAGGAGGTTCCTGGAGGGGGGTGTGTTCCTGCTGTTTTGGTTGGATGTTTAGCAAAGTGTTGTAAGAGCAACTCCAACAGCTCCTGTAAAATACTGTAGCAGGTATAGAGGGGCTGCTGGAGGGAAGGAATCTTTTAGAGGATAGTGTAATTTATGAAGGAATTTTAGAGGGATGGATAGAGGGGACGCTAATAGTGTTTTAGAGGGGAAATATAGAGGAGCTGCTGGAGTTGCTCTAAGTTAAGCTGGAAGGGTGAGAATCTGTTGATAACCGATGTATTGAATCTTAATATGAATGAATGATTTGGGGTTGTTTGTCTCAAAAAAAAAACTTATTGACATTTGGCTTGAACCGTACGTGTTGTCATCTCACTCGGACTTCTAAACCGGAACACAAAAAGATAAATCAAATTAGACTATAGGAGCACTCCGACGCTCCGGCTACCGGCAAAGCCAGCCCTCGCCGTCGCCTCCTCTCCGAGACCCACCAATGGCCGCCGCCGCAGCAGCGGGGTTTGCGGCAGCGCCGCCGCCTCGGCAGTACAAGCTGACGCCGCAGAGCGAGCTGCGCGTGGAGGTGCCCCCCGACGCGCCGCTCCGCGTCCGCCTCGTCGCCGGCACGGCGGAGATCTTCGGCACCGAGCTTCCGCCCGAGGGCTGGGTCCCCGTCCCTCCCCGCTCCAAGATCGCTGTACGCGCTCCTCCCCATCCCCCGCAAGAAAACCCACGTGGCTCGGCCAACTGCTGCTTACCGCTGCTTGTCTCTGAACTGCCCTCTCTGTTCTTCGATTAGATTTTCACTTGGCATGGCGCGACGCTGGAGCTGGATGGGGTCAGTGAGAGCGAGTACACATCCGACGAGGTGAAGCAAAGATCATTTTTTTCCTGCTCTTCTTCTTTGGCAAATTTGGGGGTTTTGAGGTTGTTCAATATGATGTGGTTGTGAGATAATTCTGCCGTGGGTTGCAGACGCCGATGGTGATTTACGTTAATACTCACGCAATCATCGACGCGCGGAGGGCGAGGGCAAGGGCAGCGGCAGCTCAGGGGGGTGACTTGGAGGCCTCGCAGGTGAGTGTTCTTGTTTCAATCGTTTGGCATCTTGGCATACCACGTTTGCATTTTTAGCGTGGTCCATAACCTGTTGTAGATGCAAAGTTTTAACCTTTTTTGTGTATATACCTCCTCAATTTATTAGTTAACATATAGTCATATACAGCACTTAGCTAACCAGCCTGTTACTTGCATTTTTTTTGTTGCTGTAGTGATGGATTTTACATTCCTACGAATGAACATAGTGTGTGTAAACTACATGATACTTGACATAACAGAACTAATAATTTTGTTTTGATGTTCAACATAACATATTGCAATGTAATCCTAATAGCATTGGAAAAGATTGAACATGAATGCTATTCATACCACAAGACCTCTGTGCTTATAGTTATATGTAGCTTTTTATGCAGGTGACACCGACCGTTTCTTAAATTAAAAAAAAGTTAGTTTTATGGACTGAACTACTGAAATTTGCTATTCTTGCTGGTTTAGGGACCCAGAGTGATTGTTGTGGGGCCAACAGATTCCGGAAAAAGTACTCTCTGCAAAATGCTCCTTAGCTGGGCTGCCAAACTGGGCTGGAAGCCTACATACGTTGATTTAGATATTGGCCAGGGATCGATAACCATACCGGGATGTATTTCTGCTACACCGATTGAGAAGCCTATAGATATAGTTGATGGGATTCCATTGGAGATGCCGCTTGCATACTTTTATGGCCATCCAAATCCAAGGTACTGTGCAGTTTGATCTATTGGTGGTTCATAGCCACTACATGTATGTAAGCTTTTTTCCTTTTTTCTGCTCTACTGTTTTGAAAGCTCAGCTATTGCTTAATGTTCCCAACAGTATTAATCCGGATGTTTACAAGGTTCTTATGAAGGAGCTTGCTCAAACATTGGAGAAACAGTTTTCTGGCAATGCTGAATCCAGGGCAGCTGGAATGGTTATTAATACTATGGGGTGGGTTGAAGGCCTTGGCTATGAGGTAATTATGTATAGAAATTTGGATAGACATGTTTATGGCTAATAGGATATGCTAACACATGCCAATTCACGGTTTGTGGTGTGCAGCTACTTCTCAATGCAATTGAAACTTTCAAGGCTAATGTAGTGCTGGTATTGGGGCAGGCAAGTTGTACAAGTCTATGTTCAATACTTCAATTTTACTAGTTTAGTTCATAGCGTTGTTACACAAGGGATAAGCATGTGCTGTAATCCTCCAGATAACTCCCCCACACTCCATTACTTTGCTCTTCAAGTATATTCTGTAATCTACACTCAGTTTGATGATAGTGTTTACTGTTGAATCTTAGTAAAGCACCATGGTGTACTTCCCTGTATGCCAACTGATAGATTTGCAAAACTGTGTGTGCAAACAAAAAATCTCTGGATGCAGGATCGCAGATTTCATCAAAATGGATCAGTTATCATTATTAACTTGTGTAGACTTGTCATACTGCCATACCGTAAATGGTAATGCAGGTGTTGGTTTACACTTTGCTTATTGTTAGCTCTATCTTGACATGTAGAATCATCTTGTCTGTCTACTGCAGGAGAAACTCTGGAAGATGTTAAAAGATGCTGTACAAAGTAAGCCAAACATTGATGTTGTAAAACTTCACAAATCAGAGGGTGTTGTCCTGAGAAATTCAAAATATCGTCAAAAGACGAGAAGCTTCCGAATCAAGGTAAATTATTTTTTGTGAAATTTACTGCACTAGGTATTCCTGTTTTCCTTTTTTGATATTCCTAAGTGGCTCTATTGCTTTAAATTAAAGCGCAGTATCGATCATGAGTAGATACTCCCTCCATTTTTGCCCAGTTCTGGCTATACCTTCTATTTTTCTCTTGATTTGCTAGAGCTAAACCTAATGGCCTCTTTGCAGGAGTACTTTTATGGGATTGCAAATGATCTGGCTCCACACTCAAATATTGTTAATTTCAGTGATGTTTCTGTTTACAAAATTGGTAGTGGTCATCAAGCTCCTCGATCAGCATTACCCATTGGTGCAGAACCTGTGGCAGACCCTACTCGGCTTGTTGCTGTTAACATCAGCACAGATATGATCCACACTGTACTGGCTGTTTCTTATGCCAAGGAACCTGATGAAATAATTTCCAGGTAATTCCAACTGCCATTCCCCAAGATAGTGCTTAGGTGTTATAGGCTTAAACCTGCCACATGCTTAGTAGATGGGTCTATAAGTTAGACTTCGATGCAAAAGCAGCCCAAAGTGGTAGTTTACAAAAGTTACTCCACTAAACCAACCTGCACATGCTACAAGTTTGAAATTGCCATAAATTTTGTCAGCTTCACATGAGCGTTAGATTATACTCAGATATAGAAGTTTTTTTATTTACTCACTTGACTATAAAGGAACAAACTTCTCAAGTAGTCCGAATGTTCAACAGTGACAACTATTATTTCTGTAGGTGTGATCTGTGTACTATAATGTTGTTCATTATGTCTTCCTTTCAATTGTTCATTCTCACTGTGAAAACTATAATAAACTGGGCTACCTTTCTGGATATAAATTTACTTACACCAACAATACAATTCTGGGCAGCAACGTGGCTGGATTTATTCATGTGACAGATGTCGACATCCAAAGGTACACCGTCACCAAGAAACCAACTTTTGTCTTATGGATTCTTCTTATTTGTCGGGGACTAACTTTCTTCATTTCAGGAAGAAGCTGACATACATTGCGCCTTGCCCAGGAGACTTGCCAAGCAGGCTGTTAATCGCAAGCTCGTTAACATGGTATGAAGCTTGATCGGCTTATGGTAGTTAGACTGGGAGTTAACCAGACGAGTAAAGACTGTAACACCGAGATGCATTCATTGTCCTGCAACATGGTATGGGGTCTGAATTATGCCCTGTGCGTTGCTAACATCAACAATGTAACTACAAACTTCAAGAGTTCGGAAGATCTATTGACTCCGTGCTAAATTGTGTTGCTGTCTGAAAATACCTTCTTGTGATGGTGTCCTATTGTGTGTGCATCTCTGTAGCACCATCTCTCTAAAGAAGTGGTGATCATCTGTATCAGTGTTACCGGCTGTCTACAATTTCCATGATTTACACGACAATGGGCTTAGGTCCTGTTTTTTTAGACCGGCTAAACAGCTAAATTTCATGAGCTTCGGTAGTATCGAGATTTGAATCAATTTTGTTTGACTTGTTTTTAAAACGTTGGAACCCACCTTTAAAACGGCAAAAAATCAAACTCAAAATCCAAAGCATGTCTTTTCAAAACATAGATAAGCCGTTGAGATGAAAAGAATTGGGCCTTAAACTCACGAAATCTGAGATGAAAAGAATTGAGCCTTAAACTCACGGAATCTGAAGTGACACAACAAGCAATCTCAAGTGAACACAAAAAAGCTAAAGCGCCCAGCTAAAACATTTTTGCTCTCCTATAGGACTAATTACAGGCGTACAGTCACCAACGTACACACAAACCACCAGATTGGGGGTGCTGCAGAAAGCTAGGAACACCTCGAAATTCAAATGGAATTTATTCGGTCATGCAGATGATGCTATTGAGCAGCATATCAGGCATGCATCTTGTGAAGACCGAAAAAAATACTGACAACAACGATCCTAATGCAGTTCCCCTTCACTCTGTCTACAAATATTACAAAATGGAAGTACATCAGAAAAACAAAATCCAATGCATGTAGCTTTAACATCTCGTATAAAGGTCGAGAAGCGGCAAGAAAATCTCCAAACAAAAGAATTGAGAGACATACAGCCCAGGCTCATCGAACCTGAATCTAAGGACAGGAGATCTACAGTCCCTGACGCTGCGGAGGAGAGAAGCATCAACACCAGTAAGTTAAAATGGTCAACACCACAATTACAAAAAGTAGTCGGGAGTCTTGCGTGTTGTGTCTGGCTCAATTTGCCGAGGTGCTGGATCAAACTGGAGGAAGTTCTGATCCATGTTTTCCCCAATTTCAAGAATTGCAGCCATGTTACCACAGCGATAACAGTAGTTTGGTGCACTGAAGACAGTGACAACATTCTTATCCTGCATGAGAAAATCAAACCACAGTAATTATTCAAGCTTAATGTATGTTTATAATTAAATATTGCATGCAAAAACCAGCAAACGTTAGTCTCATATTTCATAATGCAGGAATGCATGAAAAATCGCAGTCATGATTATTGCTTTAGTCACCACAAGAGTTCCTAGAGTTATGCATACAACAAAGCAAACAAGTCATGTAGTAGTCCTTTAAAAGGTTTTCTTCTATTTCCACACCAAAGAACTGGATACCGTCTCAAATTCGAAATCTTGTGGTGAAATGGCTAATAATAATGCTTAGAATCTGTCTCTTAAATATGCCAGTAACGTTGATAAAATGATTATGTTCAGATTTTTCAGAAGGCATTTTATGTGAGTGATTACAAATGGGTAATCAACAGAAGAGGGAAAGAATAATGCAATACTGCATTCTGAGCACCAACCTGGCACCAATTGAACCCTTCCATTACAAGTTGATGAGCCCGTGAGATGAGAGAGAGGCCATTTGTATGGTTAAACTGTTGTGCAATATCTTGCCCAAATGTATAACCAGCTCCTCTTGGTGAAATCCCCCACCCACATCGGTCATCTGGGTCAGACCACAAAAGATCACACATGGGTCCTTCATGAGGAACCTGAAATATTTTTGAAAATTTTGCCATATTAGCTGAGAATAAATGATTGAACAACATAGTCCAATTTCTTCCGCACATTAATAACAAGCTATAAACCAAAGACCTATCATATATCATCAGTAACCTTCAGAAGAACAAGAGAGGCACAACAGCTATCTGTTACAATCACATTATACCTATCCTGCCTATACATGTCATGATCCACATTACAACCTATAGAGGTGTCTTCTAAACCTCAAAACATAGCGCTCAACAAAGAAAAAGGATCAATTTAAACATATCTATTATCTATTATTTGCTGCTTGCACTTACAGGAAAAAATCTGGTTAAAAATACCACAAATTAGAAAGTATATGTCGGTCACATGATACTTAAACAGTAATGATCTAAATGGTTATATCTATAAATGATCTGGTCACATTAAAATTTATTGATTACAAGATCAGCACACTGAAATTTTTATGATTATTAATTTAACATTTTGTTCAGTAAGGATACATGACATCAATATTGAAAATAACCAGACAAAGGTCAAGAACTGATACTGAACCAAGTACAGTCTACTACAAGAACAGCCATTTTTACTTGTTAAAATTGTATAGCCAAACAAATGCAGCTTTTCCCTTTAAAACAGATCAACTATGGGTACGCAGCAATTATGTATTGATGTTATCCATCAAAAGAAACCTGATGCTAAATGGTTCTCCAATATCAAAATTTGTACTACAGCCTTATATAGCTAATATATTCTACACATAGCTGCAAGCCTGCAATAGTCCAATGACCAGCCATATTCACCTGACTCACAAATTTATCTACAGGTTTACAAGGCATGCACAAGTCATAGTTACGGGATATTGGATATGCAAAACAGTAGGGAAGTTAAGACTGGTTCATGAGGAAGGTGGTAATTTTGTTGTCTTACCTCTTGTATTCGATCAAGAGCACGAATGTTGTCTAATGTATCCAACGATGGAGATAGACCACCATGAAGGCAGAATACCTACAAAATGGATGTTTCCTGTATGTCAGTACATATATCGAATAAGCCTATGTTAGTTCAAACATAATTACATGAATAACAAACCTGGTTTTCTATAAGAGCTGTGAGAGGCAGATAATCAAACAAGTCTGTAAAGTACTTCCATACATTTGCATTTCCATATTTTCTTAAGCACTCATCATAGAAGCCATACCTGTAGCAAATAGTGAACGTCAACAACTATGTTCTAACATTGAAGGTGTATATGTTGCAGCATAGCGCACAATAGCTGTCTTGTGCCTATTGTGCACAATTCTTTTGTGTTATTGCTAATATAGTAACAAATAACAACGATAGTGGTAGTCAGTTCAACCATTCAGAAAATTGTATGCAGTAACTTGTGACCATTGACTAAAATACCCTGTGTGTTATAACAAAAACAAAATTCATGGCAGTAAGGTGGTCGCAGGTCCACAGATATAGCTGGAAACTCTGTTATGAGAAACCAAACAAAGAAGTCTAGACAGTAGGGACAGAAAAAATATTATAGCTTGACACACTAAATGTAAACAAGATAGCTAATTTAATTCCACCTAGAAGAAAACCTTTTGAAGGAGCTATTGCCCAAGTAAATTGGCCAATACATTAAGGTCTTTATTGAAGTTTATTACTTCAAAATTTTATGCGCCAACTCATAACTAGATTTCCATCAACAAGGCAAGCTGCTCTATAAGCCAGGTATTTCATTAGCCATTATGCACAAGATAACACTCTTTATGTTGAATAATATATGTCCAGCTTAGTCAATTTTGACAGATAATTCAGGGTTATAAGGCATTAAAATAATGCAGCTCAAATGCTTGTCACATGTTTATCATTGCTATTGTATAAGCACTCAAAAATGAATCCAGCAATGAGGTGCAGACTGCAGAAAGATAAAACTATGTCTTGAAGGACATAAACTCACACTTGGGTGATTTGTCTGCTCTCATGATTTCCTCTCAATATTGTAATTCTGTCTCTGTAGCGAACTTTCAAAGCCACTAACAGCGAAACAGTCTCCACTGAATAGTAGCCTCGGTCTGAAGAAAGAGCCACATGAAAAAAAAAACTTTCCATATCAAGGAGGGCAGCATAATACAAATGCAATAAAAACTGCGGATGGAAACAAAGGCAGGTGTCAAACAATTTATCATCCTTTAGACTCAAAATGATTATAATTCCCTTCTATATTCTAGTGAAAGACATAAAGTACAATATGAGAACATCTAGTTGCCAATAAAATCATGCAACATCTTTACACATTATTGAATGATGAAGACAAAAATATAAATGACAGGGCAACGCATTAAACAGAGATGTTCCTGATGCACATTTACATTTTTCAAGCTGATATCAGTTAACGAGAATTTGTGTCTTTCTTGATAGCTACAACAGCTTATGAGACCCAAGAGACGAGGGCTCCAAAAAGATCCTTGCAAGAACAGACCAAACCCGATGCATAACAAGCACATCAAACTGGCACAACAAGAGCAGGCAAATCGCACGATAAGAACCCAAGTCTTGAAGCACACTCAAAATTCTCATGTCGGTAAACAGCTTATAAAGGTGCTTGTGATACCAAAAGACAAGCGCTCCAACAAGATCCCTGCAACAACAGGCCAAACCCGATGCATAGCAAGACAGCACACAGGTACCGGCAAATAACACGATAAGAACCAAATAAGGGCAAGAGCCTACATCACAACCAGCACAAATGACTTCCGCAGCGAATTTTCCCAAGAATCCGGCCAGAACAGAACCACGAGCCTGCTCAATTCCATCGCAGGATCCCAAACCCCTTCCTTTTTTTCCCCCCGCGCCAATCCCCACAGATCGACCGAATCAAGCGCCGACGCCACCCGGAGCGTGCGCGGCGAAGGGGAGGACGTACGTACCGACGTAGTCGCCCATGAAGAGGTAGTTGGTGTCGGGCGCGTCGCCGCCGATGCGGAAGAGCTCGATGAGGTCGTAGAACTGGCCATGGATGTCGCCGCAGACGGTGACGGGGCAGCGCACGGGCTGCACGTTCCACTCCTCCATGAGGATGGCCTTGGCCTGCTCGCAGAGCGCCCTGACCTCCGCCTCCGGGAGGTGCTTGCACTCGCGCAGCTGCGCGATCTGCCGGTCCAGATCCCCGTGCGACGGCATCTCGCCGCGTCCCGCCCCCCGCCGCGGAGGTGGGGGAGGGGGCCCCGGTCCCGGCGCGAGCGCGCGCGCGCGCCCCCGCTCGCCGGCGAGGAGGAGGGCAGGGAATGGCTAGGCCGGCCTAGGGTTTGCGGTCGCGGGGGATCGGGGAGGGGAAGGAGGAGAGGGTGCGGGTCGAGCTCTCTCTCTCTCTCTCCCCTCTTTGTTTTATACGAAGCGAGATTTTTCTTTTCCTCCGATCCTCGCAGCAGCTGCCCTGCTGCAGGGAAGGAAAGAAATGAGGGTAACACGACTTGTCCTAGCTACATTCCATTCGTCAAAAATATCGGTATTAATTATCGAAATACGGCGAGAGTTTTTATTACCGTTGAATTAAGTAGCCCGGTATTCGTGTATCTAACAGAAATACTCCAGACGAGAGCCGCAATAGTTTTCATTACGAGACCGACTAGAACGCAGGCGTCTGCATTTTGCGTTTCGTGTAGACGATTCTTTTTTCAATACGATTGTATAGAAATTTCACCACACAGAAGTACTGAAAAAACAATATAAAAAAAGTAAAAAAAACTCTGTAAGCTACCGATCGAGCAAATTAGAGAGGTAGAGAAGAGTATATCGACAGGCCATCGGCGGCGGCGGTGAGCGGCGGCGTCTCGCCGGCGGCGGGCCACATTGGCGGCGCAGCAGCGGCGTCGACGGCGGAGAGCATCGGCATCGACGGGGTCACCCGCGCGAGCAAGCGCGCGCCCACGCGACGTCGACGACAAGTAGCGACCAGCAGCGGCGTCATCGGCGAGCAGCAGCGGAGAGCAGCGCTCGTCGATGGCGAGCACCTGCGCTCGCGCCGGAACACAGGCGTTCGCGTGGGAGCAAAACCGTTTCGTTATTGTATAAATATTAATTAAAGTATTAGTTAACTAGCCCAGTATTCATGCTTCGCTGTGAAATAAAATAAAATAATTAAATTAATAACGATTTTGCTTAATGATAGGCGTTTGCGTTTTGAACATATGCCACCGCCATCTTCTATCTTCAGCCACCGCCGCTGTCGTACCATGGGGTTAGGGTTCGGGTTGCGTGGCATATTTAGTTGAAGGCGGCGGTGGGCGGATCTCACATACTAAGGCTAGATTAGGGTGTGCAGGGATGAGGAAGCAGTGGGAGGACGGTTGGTGGAGTGAAGAGGCGGAAAAGGCATCGCTAGGCACGGGTAGGTGGCCTGACGGTAGAGGCACACAAAGCAGCTATAGAAGGAGGACGGGAAGGACCGGCGCTTGCAGGCGCTGGCGAAGGAGGAGCCTCAGAGTAGAAGAGGTGAAGGTAGAGGAAGTGACTGTGCAGACACCCAAATCATAGATGCTTTCGCAGTAGTTAGAATCAATTAATAATATCTTAGTTTAGCTACGGCATTGATTGTTCAAAATTTACCCAGTGCTAGATCATGGTGAGCTAAAAATGTCAGTTGGCACCACTCGAAGAAAGAAAAACGACGTCGCTCAAGAAGAATAAGGTCAATGCTACTCATAAAAAAAAAAAAGGCGTGCACCACTAAAGGAAAAAGATTGTCACAAAGGGCAAGGAGATCCCATTACCGCTGGGAGTATTAGTTAGTGAGGCTACAAGAGTGGGATGAGACAATGCGCCGACTTCAAAGAGAAGGAAATATGTTGTTCACGCCAAAAGTTGACGATCGAATTAAACACATGTGGGTTTAATGATAATTTAATTTTAATACCACTTTCAATATTTGTTCGATATACATGTGGAGGAAAAGCATCCCAACGCGTTCTTGGCCATGCTTACCGACGAACTGCGGCTTTGGGAGGCCGCAGGAGCTCCTTTTGTAATTAATTAGTTTTGTTATTGGCCCACAGGGGGAGAGGCCTTTTTTCTCTCCCCGCCCTGTACTTCTCATCACTTTTGATCAATATACGGTATATGGAGTGATTAGGGAGAAAGAAGAAAGATTAAGGGAGATTAGGTGTTAAAAACGTCATAATGACATATTTTAGAGAAACGGCACTTTATAATGGCACGTAGCAGATTTTCGGTTAAGTAATGGCATATCTCAGATCCGATCATTTTACAGTGGCATATATCAAATTTTCCCAATAAATAAAACGCACAGCATTTCTCGCAAGTCGCAACTATAAAGACCATGCCCTCGGAGTTGGGATGGCAACCGGAAGCCATCAGGGCATCAGCCATGCCGCCGCCGCCGTCTAAGAATCGCGGCCACGTTCCTGCGACGGCCGGGCAGAACCGGCCGCCTCCGCGCCAGCCGAGGCGGCGGATGGCGAGCCGCGACGCGGCGGAGCGCGCGGCGTTCTTCGCGCGGCGCGAGGCGGCCGCGGTGCTCCGGCGCGTGCTCCGCGGGGACGCCTCCAGGCGCGCCGCGGCATCCATCAAGTCCCTCGTATACTCCCCCTCCGTCCGCAACAAGCGCGCCACGTTCGCCCTCGTCTGCCAGACCCTCAAGTGTGAGCCCGCCCGTTCCCTGCTTCTCTGGGGGCGCTCGCGTGCAAAGTGTTCGATCAAATGCCATTTTTGATCTGTGCAGCTGCATCATCGCAAGAGTATCCAGTCTATCAATGGAGCCTCTGTGTATATTTTCTGCCAATGTTTGTGCTGTTGTTCTATGCAAGATTGCAACGCTTGCCATCCCATTCTGACTTTTTGTTGTCCTCGCTGGTGCGTTATTTGGGTTAAGAACATATATCATGGCATTTGGGAAGCTGAAGCTGAAATATACTGGCTACGCTTCATCATGTCTTACATAGCTTGTGTCTGGTCTTCTGTCATGCAGCGAACGATGTTTCGTTTGAAGCAAACCATTTATCACAAAATCTAGGTCGTGTAGCTCAGTATTGCTCAATAAACTGCTAATAAAATTACTAATCGCTAATTCGCTATACAAACCAATATATTTGGTCAGGACAATGGCCTGTTTGATTATAGGCGCCTGACTGTCTGTGGACCTAGAATTATAGAACCATGTGTTCTCTTTTAAATGAAAATTTTCAAAAAAATAACATGTTGCAGAATCACCGTGCTTCAGATTTCAATTTGTGCTTTCTATTGCTAGCTTCCCCTCTCATGTTTGTGTGCTTCTTTTTTATCAGTTCTTCCAATTATCAAGGAGGTTTTAACATCAACTGGAATATTAAGCAGTAAATGGAAGGTCAGGCAACTTCATCTCATTATGCGATGGAATTAAGCTGCTTATTGCTGTAGTCTGGTTTTGTCAGTGTTTTCTTGACCTATTGGCTTTAGACAGCAATATGTAAGACCTACAGTCAGTGTACAGATTGTTTACAATTTTTTTTTTCTTACTTGCAGAAACAGGAGGAATTAGTGTATGTGACTTCTTATGATATTCTCTTTGGTCAGGTTTGTCATTACTGCCTAACTTTTTTTTTTCAAACCCTCTTTCTATAGAATGGTTAAACTTGAGTTTCGAACTTGAGTAAATATTGCAATACCTTATTGACAATCAGCCAATTTCACCAATGTGAGATGATATTTGTAGGAAATTGCAGTTTCTGGATCTGTCGAGCAGTTAATTATGTTACATAAAGATTCTCTTAAGACCGCTCTTGAGACAATTTGTGTTAGAAGGAAGGTTGGTAGTGTTGAAGAGTTGTTGTGCAAGAATACCATGGGTATCCTTTTCTCTGATATTTTCCTTTTTTCTTATCAATTATCATGTGCTATTCATGTAATAACATCATATCTAAATTCTTGTTTGAGGCATCTAATGATTTAATTGTAGAATCTTCCAAATCAAATATGTTTATTTGGTTTCTCTCTTTCGTGCTGTTTGTCACTGTGTCTGAAAGATGGACATCATGCTAAATTAGAGAAAAGTGGATAAGTTTAGCTGTTAGCTTGTAGCAAATATTTTCTTTCACCTGTTAATCAAAATTTGTTACAATATGAACTCAAAGTGTTGCATATGTAGATTACTGCCTCATTTACTCAATTCAATACTCAATACCTATTGTTTGTGCTATCTTTCATACTTTCACATAGTGCACAACTTCTGAGTTACTAATTTCTCCATGTTCATGGAGAATGAATTTGTGATGATAATTTTCAAATTCTTGTTGGGTTTGGGCATTCTCTGAATATTAATTTAAACAACGTCTTCCTTTAATAATGACTACCAGTCACTTTCATGCTCTGACAAACATATTTAGCTATCAAAGCTTGTATACAGACCATATTCCGGAAAAGAAAAATTAGTCACAACTCATGCTGTCCATTTGCTTGATTTGTACACATCAATGATGTACGATTATATGTTCCTCACTGAACATAAATAAATGCTACTAGGGAATTTTATATGCCAGACATGCTGACCATTCTCCTTATTTTCAGTCAAACCAAAGCCCAGGTTTCTTCGTGTTAACACGCTCAAGACCACTACAGAGTCTGTCATTGATGAACTGAACAAAATACACAAGGTACTTCATTCTTATAATGTTTAGCTTAGTAAACTTGTTGCTCTAAGTAACATCTTTATTAATTGATGTTTCTTGATGAACTTGTTATTGTAAATGCACTTACTTGCAATCTCTATTCTTAGTGGGTCTATGCTGATGCACTCGGTATTATATAGGTCGTTAAAGATGATATGGTTCCAGACATGCTAGTGCTCCCACCTGGAACTGATTTGCATAATCATTCTCTGGTCACAAATGGAGAAGTACTTTTGCAGGTGAAGCCATGACTCTGGCATTTACACCTTTGATAGCACCTATGTATAATAATACTAATTGATTTTTTTTTTACATCTGAACCTGTTTTCACAGGGAAAAGCAAGCTGTATGGTGGCAGTAGCATTGTGCCCTAAGCCAGGCTGGAAGGTCAGTGCAGCAAATCTTGTTGAGCCAAAAGTTTACTAATAATCACAAAACATTTGCAGATATGACAAATAATACATCCATTTGGGCTACCTTCTGATTTGGATAGGATTCTATATAATACTAGCATCTAGATCATTGCAGTGCATACATTAGTAAGCATAGCTTTTCAAAAAAAAAAAAAACCTGTCGTGTGGGTGCACTGTATCTTTCTTACGAAATAGGCCCAACAAATATCTCTTATGCATCATGGTTTCTCTTCTCTAGTACACTGGTATAGTGGCGATGCAGTTAATGGTAAAATATAAATAATATTGATCTATTTTTATTTAGCATTTCTGTTTTTTTTTCAATTTTGCAACTGAGAAGCCATTGTATGCAATATGTTTGTCTTCTCATTTACTTCTTATCATATCTATGGATGAAAATGCACCTTTTGATGTATCAGTTCAAAAACACCACCCATTGGTTGTACAACTTCTAAGTTGTATCATGTCAGATCCTTAATTTCAAATTGAACATTAAAATTAGGTTATTGATGCATGTGCGGCTCCAGGGAACAAAACAGTTCACCTTGCTGCACTCATGAATGGAGAGGGGAGTGTCACAGCTTGTGAGCTTAACAAAGAGAGGGTCAAGACATTGCAAAATACAATTAGAAGATCTGGAGCGAATAGTATCCTTTATTATCATTGGCTCAAATGATCTGGCAATTATGTGCTCCTTGTACATTGTTATTACTGTTAAATCACCCTTATTACCTTTTGCTCTAGCACAAACTTATTTTTGGAAAATTGCGTAATCTCTGTGCTCTCGTGAACTATGTGGACCTTCAGTACAACTACTATGAAAGAATTTCTAGAAATGTTACTGAAGTTGATATTTATCTCTTCCGTGCAGGTGAACTTTAATATCTTTAACTAGTTATATCATAGCAAAATTGTTTACTGGTGGTGTAGTTGTATATGCCTTTTTCTGATATGGATGTTCATTCTTGAACGACCGTATTCCAGGCCGTAGCCCAGGGTTGGGCGGCGCTTTGCGGCTACCTCGCCTGAATAACTGGCGGTACGATGCCATCGGCCAGTTGTCGATGGGCAGCGCCTGAGAGAACTGATTTTGGTGGCCTTGATTGTTTCAGCTTAAATTAAATCAAGTTAAATTATTTTTTTTTTGTATAAGCCAAATGATGTAATACTTTGTAGTCATTTTTTGGGGAATTTTAAATAGTTACTCTTAGAGTTCGTAAATTTTTTTTTTTTAACAATTTTTTTGAACTCTTTAAGACGTCTTTCGAGAGGTCACAACTTTTTTGGATTAAAATTTTTAGCAACTTTCAGCT
Organism: Raddia distichophylla; assembly: GCA_005191435.1. Classification (NCBI taxonomy): domain Eukaryota; kingdom Viridiplantae; phylum Streptophyta; class Magnoliopsida; order Poales; family Poaceae; genus Raddia; species Raddia distichophylla. Next base: position 699,866 of record SPJY01015826.1, read on the forward strand.
CAAACAAGAAAGGCCTAAATGTGTCGTTTTCTTCCTTCTCTTCTCCCTTTATTCATTCTACTCCACTGGAGGCTACAAACTTTTAACATACAGACGCAACAAAGTAGGAAACAACTAACAACTTGATAAGATGATAAGGATGGCTATAACCACCCGGAGACCTACCCATCGGCCTTAGCCACAGCCACAGCCGGCAGCTGCTGCTGCTGCGTAGCACCACCTTGGCCCACGCCCCCTTACCGCGACGCCTGTAATACACCCGTGCCCCAACATCCCGGGGCGTCAGTTTCCCAAGTGTTTGTCTAAATTTACTTCTCTGTCATCTGTTACACGAAATTTACTTCTGTGTCATCTATTACACTAAATTTACTTCTCTCATCTGTTACACAAAATTTACTTCTCTGGCATCTATGACACTAAATTTACTTCTCTCATCAGTTACACACTCTGCCTTGCACACTCATTGCAATATGATACATCGATCACCTTTCCTTGACCTATTTTATAGATATTCAAATAGTTAACGGTGACTTTTTGGATATAGATAGCAAGGATCCGTTGTATGCTGAGGTTTGTAGTCCGTCCACTTCTGTTGTTAAATCTTTGTCTTGGAGAACAATTATCCCTAACGTTGTTTGCCTCATTGCAACAATGGTGGTTGGTGCAGGTCCATGCTATTCTATTGGATCCATCTTGCTCTGGTTCTGGAATCTCTGCTGAAAGACTTGACTATTTGCTACCCTCACATTATAGAGGTATGGCGGCAAGTACTGCAACATGCAGCAGCTTATTTAGTCCGATAAAAATACTTCAATTCTACATGAAGTCGTGATTAGCATAGAATTGGCAAGTGCACTGTATTTACAGCATTAATTTAACTCTAGTTGTCTCCACTAGCCAGTGGAGTTTTATTTCACTATCATACAAATGGCAACAGCTAAGATTCTTTTAGCATCCTTGTGTTTAGTGTTCTCATAGACACGGTGAGGGCCTGGTGGGTCATCTAGCTTTATGACACAAGAGCTTTACTTGCTTGGTCCCTGAAACAAGAAATGGGCAATGTGTTGCTAGGAATGCTTTGGCCGATCTCTCTTGTGCGGTGGGCTTAGTTGGGTCAGTTTGGCCAATCTCTATTGTTGTGCGAGTTGGTCGGTGTTGGCCATCTTGTTGTTCCTCTTGTCGTGTTATTCGACTAAGGCCAAGTTGGCAGCGTTTCACTACACGATTGTTGTGGCTTGCTGGTGGTGGCCGGCTGTTGGGCAGGTGTTTTCGCCAGATGTAAGCGTTGAGCTGTGTTGTGGTGTGGCCTTTGGCCGATTGACAGCATTGAGCTGTGTTGTATGGCGCTTGGCGCCGTTTGTTTTTCCTTTTTTCTATATTTTTTTCCTACTGGTATGAATTGGTAGAGTTCTTGCCCTTTGGTTAAAAGTAAGATTTTATTGGAATATTTAATACGATCTTTTTTTCCTTGCAGATGATCAGGATGATGCAAACACAAGTTCAAGGATAAAGAAACTCTCCACTTTTCAGAGGAAAGCTCTATCACACGCTCTATCATGTAACTTCCTACTCTACTCGACGTGTCCAATGGTCATATGTCACTTTACAAATGTTGCACAAACTGAAGGAAAGCTTTTCTCCATGTTTATAGTTCCCTCTGTGCAGAGGGTGGTGTACAGCACTTGTTCAATACACCAGGCAGAGAACGAGGATGTCGTGAACTCTGTCCTGCCGTTGGCATCATCCCTTGGATTCCAGCTTGCTACTCCATTCCCTCAATGGCGACGCCGTGGCCTTCCGGTCTTTGAAGGATGTATGTGCTCTACTGCACCTTAACAATTTCATAAATTATATATATATATTTGTCAAAAATAAATATAGGATAGCTGCCTTTGTTTGCAGCCAATCATTTGCTTCGGACAGACCCTGAGGACGGCCTGGAGGGCTTCTTCATAGCATTGTTTGTGAGAAAAGCGGTAGTTGATGTTGTAAAGCCTAGCAAAGATGGTGCACCGGGAGTGAGAAGTAAACAATTTCGTCCAAACGGGCTTATGGCGTGGAGCTCCTTGAGATTGTCCAGAATGATGCTCAGCTCAAACTGGCGTCGTCTCTAGCAACGTTGCTGTCAGATCTTTTAGCTGTATCAGTAGTTTTGGTAGAAGGAAACCGGTACTTGAACCCAAACATTATGCCCTTTTTCCTGTAGACATTTTCGTGATTTGAAACCTTCAAGTAGAAAGAAATTGAAGAAATTGTGTTCGTTTTTTTCGCCTCAGATATTCAGTTGGTTATAAGAGGAGGCAGGGGTGGGGGACGGGGTCTGGCGGAGTAGAAAGTAGAAACCAGCTGATGGCGTTGCCTGAGCCTCATCATGTCATCTGGTGCTTGCTTCTGTGATATGGATTTTTGTGCGTGTAGGTGTTACCAGTAAGCATAGTTTAATTACTCTACTGACAAAGCATCAACAAAATGGAAGCAGAACCATAACCTTTCATGTCTTTTTTGCCTTTGATGAAGAAATGAAATGTTCAACTCATTCAGTACGCAGAGTACCAATTGGTTGCCCCCCGTGGTTAGTAGCTACTGTCACAAGTGGCGACCTGACATCATATACCTGCCTCCAGAGTGTGATTGGATTTATGGGAATACTGAAGAAACTAGCAGGTGGAACGAGCTGAAGCACGTGGAGTTTTCAGAACTGGAACACCAGGTCAGGGCCCAAAAGTTAACATACATTATACAAAAAAGATAAGACCTCAAAAGGGCTACAAGCACCCCACAGAAACCACTGCAGACATCAAATAGTATTAGTTTCTATGACAACAAATACGAGATTAGGAAGAAAAATGAGCATTACGAGATTAGGAAGAAAAATGAGCATCACGTGGAATGCGCATCCGACATCAAATGGACTATTACATCCAAATCATATCATATTATAATATACATTGATCAAACATTGGACAGAAATACACATCACATAACCAAAAAGAAGGAAGCCTAATTTCAGGAACAGAACGGCATTATAGTTCTCAGATGACAAAAGCATATTAATGTTTTTACACATAGGCGTTGCTACCCACATTTCACAGGAATAGCAAATCTGAGACATCCAGCACAGACAGACCAATAATGCTCCACTTTATCTCATACAATTAGTAGATCCCAACTCCCAAGGGATGTAAATACCCTCAACCTCATATAAAATGAAGCATCTTCAGTCAGCACACTTGACATCAGAAAGATATACACGTGATTGTATGACACTAGTCCCAATCAAGAAACCAGGCATCACCATCAGGCCAACTCTAGGCCTCTCTTCACTTTCATCTAAGATGATGTTCTTGACAACACTTTCCATGTGAATCTCTGAGAACTCACTACCTTTTTTCACTTGAAAGACCCTGACTTTTGGATCAAATGAGTATGCCAGCCTGTGCAGCAACCATATGGACTTTGCTAACTTCAGAAATGCTTGATAGAAAGGTGTCCTTGGATGGCCACCACTCATGACATAGTTTCTCTGATCCATGTTACCAAAGAAAGAACCTTCCATTTTTGGGTGCACAAGCAATAGGTATTTGCTTCTGCAGAACTTCCCAAAAACCGAATCAGGATTTTGGCTCAGGACATCCAAAGGATCCATGGCTCGTACAGCAAGGAACTGATGGAAGAAAGCCTCATTGGAAACAGTAACATTAGAAGCCTTGACGGAAAAGCTCTCTTCTTGGAACCCACCGAACATTCTTTGGCAAATATAGGACTCGAAAGCATACTTCTTGTGAGCCCTCCTTGTGTACACAACAGCAGGTTCGATTGCATTAGCAGCGGCATCAAGATCCCACCCTGCAGCTTTCATCATGTTGATTAAAGGCTTTGAGAAGTCATGTATCGATTGGTACGCATTATCAACAGCAGATGTAAATAAACTTGGCGTCAACTCAATAGAGAAGTAGTTCTCTTCTTCATCAGATTCCTCAGATTCCTTGTTTAGTAAGCCCCTTTGTTTCAGTTTCTTCTCCAGCTTGGATTTTCGATGTTTAGCCTCATCAATCTGCTGCTGTAAATGAGTAATCTCACTATCTCTGTTCTGGATCTGGGACTGGAACTTCTTTACCATGACTTCATATGTCTTCAGCAAGTTCTGCTGGTCTTGTATTTCAGAAAGCAAGCGTGAATCTTGGGGTGATGCTGCCACAGGCTTAGGATTTTTCTCCCTGTAAGTATGCTTGAGTTCTGAAAGCTTTGTGAGCTCCTCTATGACAAGCTTATCAGCGGCTTGGATCTTGTCTGGGTCATATGGGGTGTGGGCATCCTGCAGCTGAATATATGCGGACTTTAAGGAGGATATGTTGTTGAATATTCTTCCGATCATAGTGTCCATCGAGTCCATGTTCTGATTCATATTTTCATCAATTGGTTGAGGATAAACTTTCTGGTTATTGTTATCATAATTTTGTGACTCCTTGGAGCCTGGACGGATCATTACTTCTTGCCCTCGGGATCAACCAGTAACCAGTTGTCTTCAGTGAGCCAACCAATTGACATCCACCTGCAAAGCAATAAGGCAATAACTGAGTTCAGGCCATAATTTTATATAGGATACAAATTGCATTGAACATAGTTCTAACCATAAGTTTCCTGGCTGGGATAGAAATTGTTTCCATGTGGCTTTATTCAATCGTACTTCGAGTCCTAGCATGCAAGAAAAGGTGAAGTAAACTACCTCGTACTTCCCTCCAAAAAAAAAAAACTACCTCGTACTTTTTTCCTCGCTCCAAAACAGTGATTTCGGAAATAACAACACCTATATATTTTTTAGCTTTAACCAACAGATTTTCCGCAACATGAACTGAACTCCATCAAAGTTCAAAAGAGAGGAAGATACGAAGAGCTAACATTAATCCGATGATAAATCAGTCTCTTCCCAAGATGAACAACATAAATTCACTATTAGCGATCACATATCATATAAAGAAGTACAAAAGAGAAGATTAATTTCAAGTCATAAGGTATGTGGCGCTACAAGAAACTACAACACAAGTAGCCTATATTGGGGAAATCAATGGCGCAACTTAAAACAGCAATCATATAACCGCACCTACAACCTTTCGTTTCTCTCCCGCTTGATATTACAGATTATAACAAGCTTCACCGTCACATATCCTATATAGATGGTGTTGATTGCCCTGGAAGCAACAACCATGTGATGCATATCAGTGGTGGATCCACCGCCGGGGCATGGGGGGCAGCTGCCCGGGCTCCCTTGAATGTTCAAGGGATTTAGGGGTTCATCATCAAAATAAAAAATAAATTATATTTATTGAAAAAACACAAACTATTCCGTCGAATTCGGATCAAATCCGAGATCACACGACAGGGGGAAAACTAAACGAGAGAGAGAGAGAGAGAGAGAGAGAGAGAGAGAGAGAGAGAGAGAGAGAGAGAGGCCGCACTGGATCTGGGATCCAGAGGAGGAGGTGAGGCGGCGTACCAGAGGCGAGACAACGCACGGCGGCGAGGCGGCGCCAACGAGGAGGCAACCTGCGAGCGAGGCGGGCAGAGGCGGCGGTCTGGCGGCGTCGTGGAGGAGGCGAGGACTAGGAGGCATTGGCAACATGCGAGGCAGAGGCGGACATCGGAAGGACCGACGCAAATGGGAAAGCAGACGCAAATGGGGAAAGCAGCGAATAAGGGGGAGGAGAAGTCGTCGGAGTCTCACCGGCGAATGATCCTCGGAGGAGATCGAGCAAGGCAGCTGCTCCGAGCCGGCGCTGGCGGCGAATCGCAACGAGACGGCCGGCTCCGGTGGGCTTCGCTCACTCCGGGCGAGAGGAGAGAAGGGTAGGTGGCTAGGTGCAGGAGGAGGAGGATAGTGCGAGACTGCGAGTGGAAGCGACGGGCTCCGTCACTGGTATGAGTTGACGTTGTATGGGCAGCCCAAAAGCCCAAGCAAGCCCATCAGCCAAATGGGCCATCCTGCCCCGCTTAGCCTGAAGCCCTGAAAGTTGAAGCAATGTTGATGATCTAGGAAGGTAACCGCGCCCATAGCGTGGCGTGCTCTTTGATGCTATGTGTGATGTTTGTATATCTGAAGTAAAATCTATGGCGTCTTTGGTGTTAGGCAACAGGCATGAGGGCTATGAAAGGAAAGCAACGTTAGAAATAAGAAAAGAGCAGAGGAAATGAACATAGAAATTTGATAAGACCGTAAAACTGTGTTAGACGTAAGTACGTAGCTTCTGCTTAAACGTTGAGACCTTGGAAAATACTGTTGGTTCCCTTTGATCCGATGGAGAGGAAAATGCACAGCAGGAATGAATAAAACGATCTTAACTATTATGCAGTTTTACTAAAAGTAAGAGCAAAACGTGTTAAAAACAAAAAATAGTGGGAAGAAGGTTGGCCTCCCTTAAATGAATAATGATGGTTTTTTTGTGCTCTCAAATTGTTTGGGGGTGCGAAATCAACATTTTTCAATTTTGAAAGAGACATTGTGTGTGAGCTTTGTTGATTGATATAAACGCAGAGAGGATCCAACGAAGTTGACCAAGAAACTTCAATTTTATCGTAGTACTCCATATTGAATCGAAAGAGCACTTGAAGGAAAGGTGAATATTTGTTTCTATTTTCTGTAGTGACCAAAAGACACATAAAGTGCATCTCCGAAAAGTATATTATTTCTTTGTAGCATTTTATTTGGATTCAACCTGCGTATGATACTATTATGATACAAAAATAGAACAAACACAAAGGATTTTTTTAAATTCATTTTTGAAGTAAACATTAGACTTCTTAGAATTTGCTATATCTTTTGTGTACTCTTACCACCAGATACTATGCCCCTTTAGTTTTTTTGCTTTTTTGTGCCGAATTAAAAGAATTGTAGAAAAAAATAAACTTAGCAAAATAGAACCATATTTTCTACTTTCGTCGAACACAAGTGTTTTTTTTTCTATTTTGTAGAATTTTCCTTTTTTTAGTGTTCTAACGTTTTTATATATTTTTAATTCATTTTGTAGAAGTCAAAAAATTATGATGGCTAAATTCAGAATTATATAAAAAACAAAACATAGCAAAATAGAACCACATTTTGTACTTTCGTCGAACACCAGTGTTTTTTAGTTTTTATATTAGATATATTTTTCGTTTTTAGCTTTTTAACGCGCCATGCCAACCAGGAAGTTGTTCGGCAAGATGCATATGGGCCTGATAGAACACTCTAGGGAGGTGGGCCCTAGGAGGCTGTTCGATTGGGCCGTCAGGGAGTGGGCCATGGCAATGGGCCGTGATTTTATCCCCGACAGAATTGAACATAAAATCTAACAATACTGTAAAATTGTGTTAGACGTACCTACATAGCTTCTGCTTAAACGTTGAGACCTTGAAAAATACTGTTGGTTCCCTTTGATCCGATGGAGGGGAAAATGCACAGAAGGAATGAATAAAACGAACTTAACTATTATGCAGTTTTACTAAAAGTAATAGCAATACGTGTTAAAAAGGAAAATAGTGGAAAGAAGGTTGGCCTCCCTTAAATGAATAATGATGGTTTTTTTGTGCTATCAAATTGTCTGGGGTGCGAAATCAACAATTTTCAATTATGATGGCTAAATTCAGAATTGTATAAAAAACAAAACATAGCAAAATAGAACCACATTTTGTACTTTCGTCGAACACCAGTATTTTTAGTTTTTTAATTCCTTATTTTTTTTAGCGTTTTTAACATTTTTTGTATTTTTTAATTCATTTTATAAAATTAAAAATTCTAATGGCTAAATTCATTTATTGACCTTACCATGTTTTTTTGCATTTTGCATCTTTATGGTTTTTTATTTCTTACATTTTTTTGGATTTTTTACGGTAACGTTCATTTGCATTTTTTTATTTCCTTTTTAGGTTTTTAGAGTTTTGCAAGAATATTTTTTTGAACTTTTTCTAAAATTTTTATATTAATTTCACCATTTTTTTTGCATTTTTCATCTTTTTAGTTTTTTTTTTTACATTTTTTTGGGTTTTTTATGATTTTTTATTGCATTTTTTATTTCTTTTATTTTTTAGGTTTTTAGAGTTTTGCAAGAATATTTTTTTATTATTTTTTTAATTTTTATATTATGCCCTGTTCTTTTCAGCGTATCGTTGCGTTTGCGTAACATTGTAGCAAATTTGAGGGCCTTCAAAAAATGGCCTAAATATTATAAAACAATAATTTAAAAATAGTTTTAGGATCTTTGGGATGACCACTAAAAGCCACGAAAAAATCGTTATAAATTATCACAACATATAGGCTATATAAAAATAACAAAATTTGCTATAGTAATACGCAACAGCGCGATACGCTGAAAAGAACGTGGCCTAATTTCACCACGTTTATTTTTTTTTTTTTGCATTTTGCATCTGTTTTGTTTTCTATTTTTTACATTTTTTTGGTTTTTTACGGCGACGTTGAATTGCATTTTATATTTATTTTTAGGTTTTTAAAGTTTTGCAAGAATATTTTTCTTTTCTAAATTTTTATATTATTTTCTTATTCATTTTATTGAATTCAACGTGCAGGCAGCCGCTATAACCAGGGAAAAATTGAAATCGAACCCGCAACCTCCATGTTTGCGCAGGAGGCCTAGGCGTGCTTTGTGTTTGGTGGGAGGTAGAAAATGTAGATAAATAAAATAGGAAAAGTGGGAATGTGTGTGACGAAATGGCCGGAAAAATAGGGGTTGTGGGATTCGAACTCGTGACCAGCAACTAAGTTTCATCGCTGTAAACCACCAGGCCAACCGACCCACATTGTTAAGACTTCCACCTAAAAAAATGTTTTATATATAATCTTTAAATGGACGGCCAGATTGAGCGGGCGGGCGCCATCGTGTGCGATCTGATGAGCGTGACATTGGATACTGTACAAAGTAAACACGTGTTGCGCGGAAAACGACAACGCTAGCACGTTGTATATGGAAATGATGTCTTAACATTTTACTTTTTTTAAAATAAATAAATAAATATTTGTTTTCAAGAAATCGAATAAATAGTTGCCCATGCCATTGGCCGAGATATGAATTCCACACTGACTAGTGGGTGGGTTTTATATAATTCATCCAATGGGCGGACGTATACGACTGTAAGATAAATCAGGTTTTTAATATAAAACGAAGGTAAAAAGGACTGACTTGTCATCAGACAACTGAGGCTCAGGCCCAGTTCTTTTCAGCTTAACGGCTTAACAGCTTAACGACTTATGTACGTTTTAAAAAGACATATGTTTTGAGTTTTTTTAGTCTGTTTTTTTACTGTTTTAAAGGTGGGTCCTAACGCTTTAAAAAATAAATCAAACGAAATGGTTCCAAATCTAGAGACTACCTTGAGAAGCGCTTGAAATTCAGTCATTTCAGTCGTTCAGCTATTCAGCCGTTAATATCAGCTCAAAAGAACAGGGCCTTATTTAGCTCTCAGTCCATTTTCCTGAGCCACTGATCAAACACCTTCATAGGTCACATAAAAGAGTCAACGAACATCTAGGCACGTGAGAAAATTGACCGAGAGATAAATAAATGTCACTCGCTTGATTACTAGCAAAATGTACTCCCTCTGTTTTTTTTTATTTGACGCTTTTGACTTTTAGACACAACTTTGACCTTTTGTCTTATTCAAAATTTTAGTGCAAACATGCAAAAAAATAAGTCATGTTTAAAATACTTTTGTTGATAAAACAAATCATGATAAAATAAATGATATTTACATAATTTTTTTGAATAAGACGAATAGTGAAAGGCGTGTCCAAAAGTCAAAAGCGTCAAATAAAAAAAACGGAGGGAGTAAAACGAATGGTAAAAAAAAATTGTCTAAAATGTTAATAGTGAAAAAAAAAATTAGAGGGAGCACCATGGAAACAAAGACCTGACTTCCCACTGCATTTATCGTCTCGCGTCCAAATCGCAAAGCACCGCCTCCTCGCCGTCTCCGTCCCCGTTCTCCAGTAGTCCAGGAATTCTTTCCTGTCTGCTCCGCTACTCCAGTAATCCACCGCGGGGGCTAGCCCTCCTCTCGGCGGCGGCGGCTATGGCGGCAGAGCAGTTCAGGGGCCAGGCGCGGCTGCCGGGCTTCGCGGCGCCGCGGCGCTACGACCTGCTGCTCACGCCCGACCTCGCCGCGTGCACCTTCGCCGGCTCCGTGGCCGTCTCCGTCGACGTCGCCGCACCCACGCGCTTCCTCGTGCTCAACGCGGCCGACCTCGACGTGCCCTCCGGGGCCGTCCACTTTGCGCCCCAGGGCTCCGCCCAGGTAGCTCCTCGGACCTCGGACACTTGTTACGGCTGGCTGGGTTTGATCTATCTGTGCGGGGATGGAGACTTGGAGCTTGCGGTTTGGGGATTGGCAGCGGGTGGGTTCGGGACGGTGTGGTACTGTGGTTACTAGCGAATTGAAGTTTTGGCCCTTGGAGGCAAAATTCCGGCAACGGCTTCATTGCGTAGGGAATGAGACCGATGCAGCGCAGCTTGAAAGCTTGAAAATTTTACATGCATCGCTTGCTAGGGATTATGGAAACTTTTCTTACAAGTATAGCTGACTCAAAATTTTTAGTCTCTCTAATGGAGCATCTGATGTTGATTGGTCAGTTGGTCATTCGGAAGTTTAGATTAGGAGAAGGGATCATCATAAATAGATGCCTCGTATAACTTCGTATAATGTATGCTATACGAAGTTATTACGCGGAGTGGGCCAGCGCAGCATCGGCGGCCCATCCAGAGCAATCCATATTTTAGCCTTACGTTTAATCCTACAATATCTCTTACCTTTTCTACTCGGCATGATATCTAAGTCTAGTAAATACGGAAATTATCATTTTAAACTAGCATACACATTTTCAAGTCTAGTAAATATTTTCTAAATAACCGAAATGGCTCCACGACATGTTCAAAGGGGACTTGCCTTGATCGGTTCCGAGGAAAACGAAGGGGACGTCGTCGATCCGGTCTTCGGGGCTTTGACCTCCTAAACGCGCACACGCATATGCAAAGCAATATAACAATCATAAGCAAAATATTTGATGCTATGTTGTTTTAAGGAAAAGAGAAAATGCAGCAACTTCTAATGCATTTTTATTTAAAAGAAATACCATGACAATTGTTCCGGTACACATGAAATAATGCAACCCCTAGGTTACTTATTTAACTAGAAATGATGCTACATGGATGTCATGCTAACATATATTTTTCTTACGGTCTAGGAGTGTTTAAAGTATTTGTAAAATTTTTTACAGAATTTAAATAGCGCAAAAGCTATTTTTGCTTATTGCTTTAGGGTATCAAATAATGATTTAAACAAAAACTGTAAAAGGAAATAAAAGGAAAGTGACTTCTCGGCATTGGGCTGGCTCGGCCAAGCGGCCCAATCCGAAGCGGCTCGGCAAAGCGCGGTTGAGGACGAGGCGCTGCGCGGGCTGACTGGCAGGTCCCGCTCGGTCCCACCTGTCGGCAGCACCCGCAGCGGCAAAAGGGAAAAACAGAGGAGCGCCCCGGCGGCGGCGACGGCCCATACGGCGACGGCGACTCCGACCCCCGGAGGGTGATTGAGCGTGCGGGAAGCGAGACGGGAGCAAGGGAGGTGGACGGAGCAAGCGGCGCGGCGGCGGCGACGACGACGACGGTGTGGGCTTCGGGGACAATCGGTGAGGTGGACAATCGGTGCGGTGGCGAGGCAAGGAAAAATGACAACGCACCGGCTCGGGGTGGACAATCGGTGCGGTGGAGCAAAGCAGGGACCATAGGGAAGCAGTACCCCTTTTATAGGCATGCTTCGCCCGGGGTTTTTTGACGCGACGCGCGAGGTTGGCCACGCCGGCGCAATCTTCGGCCGGTGCCGTGAAGGGAAACGCTTGGACGCGATGGTACCGAGGCGGGTTGGCCGACGATAAGACCCGAGAGGAAGAGAGAGAGAAGAGGGGTCCGGAGGGAGGCAATAGGAATGAGCAATCGCATGGAGAGACGAGCCAACGAGCTCATGGGTGAGAGGAAGAACAGAGGCGGCGAGTGGCAAATAGGGGGAAATGGCGCCGAGGAGGAAGAAAGGAGGAAGGGGCTGACTGAGGGGCCCCACCTTTCGGTGGCGCCTTGCCTCGTGGGCGCAAGGAGGCTGGGCTGCGGCGGAGTGGGCCGGCGCAGCATCGGCGGCCCATCCAGACGAAGAAAAGTGAGGCGGAGGAAAAAGAAAGGGAAGGGAGAAGTGGGACAGAACTTGGGCCGAGGGGAAAGAAACCCTTTTTGAATTTTCTGGTCTCCAAAGGGCTTTTATTTTCAAATAATCTTTTTAAATACATTAGCACTTAGGAAATGTAATTTTGTTTTCCCAACATTTATTAACACATTTCCAAATAATTCCATTTGGGATTGGCTTTAAGAAAATATAATATACACTTTAAACAAAATACTATGTTTTCCACCAAAGGTGTAAACCGGGAAGATTTAAATCATTTTTCTAATTTAAATACAATGCATGCAATGATGATGCCATGATGCAATATAAAATAAATATTTTGTGATTTTAAAATTATGCAATTTAGGAAATTAATAACGTGCCAAATCGGTTTTAAAATTTGGGATGTTACATAATTTCACTATGTTTTTTTGCGTTTTGTATCTTTTTATTTTATTTTTACATTTTTTGGTTTTTTATGGTGACGTTGGATTGCATTTTTTATTTTTATTTTTTAAGGTTTTTAGAGTTTTGTAAGATTTTTTTTGAACTTTTTCAAAATTTTTATATTAATTTCACCACGTTTATTTTTTTTTTGCATTTTGCATCTTTTTAGTTTTCTATTTTTTACATAATTTTTTGGTTTTTTGTGGCGACGTCGAATTGCATTTTATATTTCTTTCTAGGTTTTTAAAGTTTTTCAAGATTTTTTTCTTTTTCTAATTTTTTATATTTTTTCCTTATTCATTTTATTGAATTGGACGTACCTATAACCTGGGGAAAATTGGATTCGAACCCGCAACCTCCATCTAAAGTGGGAATGTGTGCGACGAAAATGGCTGGAAAAATAGGGGCCGTCTTTGCGTGAATGTGTGCGCGAAAATGGTTGGAAAAATAGGGGCCGTGGGATTCGAACTCGTGACCAGCAACTGAGTTCCATCGTTGTAAACCACCAGGCCAACCGACCCACATTGTTTAGACTTCCACCTAAAAAATTGTTTTATATGTAATTTTTAAATGGACGACCGAATTGAGTGGGCGGGCGCCATCGTGCGCGATCTGACGAGCGTGACGCTGGGTACCGTACAAAGTAAACACGTGTCGCGTTGAGAACGACAACGCTAGCGCGTTGTATATGTAAATAATGTCTTAACATTTTACTTTTTTAAAAAATAAATAATTAAATATTTGGTTTCATGAAATCGAATAAATAGTTGCCCATGCCATTGGCCTAGATATGAATTCCACACTGACTACTGGGTGGGTTTTATATAATTCATCCAATGGACGGACATATATGACGGTAAGATAAAACAGGTTTTTAATATAAAACGAATGTAAAAAAGACTGACTTGTCAACAGACAACTGAGACTTATTTAGCTCTCAGTCGATTTTCCGAGCCGCTGATCAAACACCTTCATAGGTCGCATAAAAGATTCAATGAACATCTAGATACGTGAGAAAATTGACCGAGAGATAAATAAGTCTTAGTCGTTTGATTACTAGGAAAAACGTAAAACGAATGGTTAAAAAAAATGTCTAAAATGTTAATAGTGAAAACAAAATTAGAGGGAGCACATGGAAACGAAAGACCCGACTTCCTAATTCCCACTGCCTTTATCGTCTCGCGTCCAAATCGCAAAGAACCGCCTCCTCGCCGCCCTCGCGTTCTCCGTCCCCGTTCTCCAAGCCTTTCCACCAAGAGTCCAGGACTTCTTTCCTGCCTGCTCCGCTACTCCAGTACTCCACCGCGGCGGTTATGGCGGCGGCTATGGCGGCAGAGCAGTTCAGGGGCCAGGGCTGCCGGGCTTCGCGGCGCCGCGGCGCTACGACCTGCTGCTCACGCCCGACCTCGCCGCGTGCACCTTCGCCGGCTCCGTGGCCGTCTCCGTCGACGTCGCCGCACCCACGCGCTTCCTCGTGCTCAACGCGGCCGACCTCGACGTGCCCTCCGGGGCTGTCCACTTTGCTCCCCAGGGCTCCGGCCAGGTAGCTCCTCGGACCTCGGACACTTATTACGGCTGGCTGGGTTTGATCTATCTGTGCGGGGATGGAGACTTGGAGCTTGCGGTTTGGGGATTGGCAGCGGGTGGGTTCGGGACGGTGTGGTACAGTGGTTACCAGCGAATTGAAGTTTTGGCCCTTGGAGGCAAAATTCCGGCAACGGCTTCATTGCGTAGGGAATGAGACCGATGCAGCGCAGCTTGAAAGCTTGAAAATTTTACATGCATCGCTTGCTAGGGATTATGGAAACTTTTCTTACAAGTATAGCTGACTCAAAATTTTTAGTCTCTCTAATGGAGCATCTGATGTTGATTGGTCAGTTGGTCATTCGGAAGTTTAGATTAGGAGAAGGGATCATCATAAATAGATGCCTCAGATTTGTTCTGCGCCATAGACATACGGTTTTAAGGTGTCATGGAAATATGAAACATATGGTGCAATTACTTATTCTCATTGTTCAGTTGATTGGCAAAAACAATTAGAAACTTATAATCGTAACATATATAGCTAATTTAGGATCTGCGTTTTTGGTTATGTTTATGTTTTTAAATCACCGAGTCATGGACTCATGCACTTGGTTTCGTATTTGTGAAAGGGTCACTGTTAGGAAGTACTTTGAGGATGGTGTTGCTAATAATGTCCTACTTTGCCCTGCATTTGTTCATGACTCATTCTATAATTTGCATCAGGTGTTGCGTCCCATGGAGGTTACGAATGTTCCAGAGGATGAGATCCTGATCATTCGCTTCAATGAAGTTCTTCCACTTGGGGAGGGAACTTTGGTGATCACATTTCAAGGAACTTTAAATGATAAGATGAAAGGCTTTTATAGAAGGTAATCATCTTTTTTTTTTACAGTTTATTTGTACAAAAAATCGGAATGTAATTGGCCATCTGGTTTTAGTGTGTATGAGCTCAATGGGGAGAAGAAGAACATGGCTGTAACCCAGTTTGAACCTGCTGATGCAAGGCGCTGCTTCCCATGTTGGGACGAACCCTCTTTTAAGGTTATCTCTTTGATTTATTTCCTACTATATTTATCCTTCAGTGTTACTGTGTGTTTCCTTTACTTCTGTTGCATGTGGGTTCACGTGTATGGAGCTATACATGTTGAAGCTCAGCATGACCTAGGGTTGAGGATAAAACAAATCCTGTTTTTATACATGGACGTGTAATGTCCACGTGAAAACATCCATGTGGATTGGGGTTTGTTGCAATTGACCCTTGGTGGAGTCCATGGGTTTTGTATGATCTGATCTGTTCTTGGCTTCTAGTCCAATTTGATGACTTGGATTTTACTTTGTTGGATGAGTCAATTCTGTGTTTTGAACTTTTTCTTAACTGTCCTCTAGCTGTCTCTGAGCAAATGGATCATTCCACAGGTTGGATTTCTTCAACTATATGGCATATAAACTCCTCGTGCATTGCCTGTTTGCATCACACGAATAATTATTACTGACTAGATATACAAGAGGAGCATCATTGTTTGTTTTGGTGCTCTTTTATGCAAACTACCATATTGAGATGAAGCGTTTACTTATCAAGTTCAATTTCTTTGTGCTTCTGGAGTAAAAATAGAATTAGAACAACATGTGTAATTCATGCAAGTTAGCTTTACAGAGAAGACTGAATTGTGGCTCTATGTTAGTTCACCGACTGTTTTGAGGTGCATATATTTGGAATAGCAGGATCATATATTAAGTACAGTGATTTAGATTACATAGTAAACATACTGTTGGAACTTTTGGTTTAACCGCTTCTTCTCCCCCTACAGGCTATGTTCAATAAACATACTGTTGGAACTTTTGGTTTAACCATTCCTTCTCCCCCTACAGGCTATCTTCAAAATTAGTCTAGAAGTTCCATCTGAGACTGTTGCTTTGTCAAATATGCCAATCTTTGAAGAGAAGGTCAATGGGGCTACCAAAATTGTCTACTTTGAAGAAACTCCAATAATGTCCACGTACCTGGTGGCTGTTATTATTGGCATTTTTGACTATGTGGAAGCTTTCACCACAGATGGTACTGTAACTCCTCTTTTGTAGTATGTTACAATCAGACAATTAGTTAGTTTTCACCTTTTGGTGTTTCCTTGAATTTAACTGACCTTGTTCCTTTGCAGGTACTAGAGTTCGTGTTTACACACAGGTTGGCAAGAGTAACCAGGGAAAATTTGCACTAGAGGTTGCTGTGAAGACACTGGTCCTCTTCAAGGAGTAACTGTCTTACCTTGTCTTATCATTGACAAGCAATGTTGCCTTATGCTCTTGCTGTAGTAATGCTGTAGTGCTTACTAGATGCTGTATATTTTTTTCAAAAAAATGTAGTTCTGATTAAATGCTGATTTTTTTCAAACCAAATACTGTTATGTAGGAATTTCTGGTACTGATCTTACCAATATATTATGGTGCTGATATTGCTACTATTGCATAATAATGGTGAACAGACATGTGGACAGAAATACAAATGCAAACGACATTTTGTAGATGCATAGATATTTTTACATATTTGTGCATTTGAACTCTATTGGGAGCCCCTTTTTTCTCTCTGCATCCAGTATAATCTCATTTTCTAATGTGAAGAGTTTAGATCAGGTTCCTAAAATGCACCATAATATTGATGATGATGCAATGTTGCCTTTCTTAGAAATGACTTGTATGACTTAACCCTTTCAAACCTTTTTTTTTCTTTTATCTTTTATCAGGTTTGTGCTCCTTCTTAAACCTTCTTAATTACACCATTGTATAAGTTTGACGATGTGTTGAGTCATCTGTTACTCTACATCTCATCTTCTCAGTGTCTTACTGCTGCATGCCTACTCTCTAAATGATCTCTTCGTGGGTTAAGCTGATAATAATACATTTATGCTGGTAGGTATTTTGCTGTGCCATATCCTCTCCCAAAAATGGACATGATTGCAATTCCTGATTTTGCTGCTGGAGCAATGGAGAACTATGGTTTGGTTACATACCGTGAAACAGCTTTGCTATTTGATGAGCGACACTCTGCAGCTGCTAATAAGCAAAGGGTAGGGTACTGCTAAAATTTATTTTTTAATCATCTGTACTGAGTGACAAATCTAATAACGCAGTCAAAATTTGTTCATATCACCTAATTTAACAATACTAAACAACAATCAATGCTGCCAATTTTTTGGTAGAGATTTGTTACAAATATGCACATGCTATTTGTTGATCATTTTCTGTGTGCACCATTTTTTTTTTAAATGTCAGTTAATCCCTTCTTGTCTATGCTCTGTTCAGGTTGCAGTTGTTGTAGCACATGAATTGGCCCACCAATGGTTTGGAAATCTTGTCACTATGGAATGGTGGACACATCTATGGCTTAATGAAGGTTTTGCAACATGGGTAAGAAATTAAGAGCAAAGGTTTACTGCAAAGTTGCATTTGATGTTTTTGTTACTAACTTTATGTTTTTGTGTTTGCAGGTTTCCTACTTAGCTGCAGACCATTTTTTTCCTGAATGGAATGTTTGGACTCAATTTCTAGAGGAATCTACAACAGGTTTCAAGTTGGATGCTCTTGCAGGGTCACATCCAATTGAGGTAATAACAATTTCATTACTACTAACATTCTATGCTATGGCTATTTTTCTGGTGACTTTTAGGAAAATATTTAAGATTGTTAGAGAACTGAAAATTACCATTTATCCCTAGAGATGTAAGTGGTCCGGTCCTTCCGCTAAGCCGCAAATCCACGGGCGAAATCATCCTGCAAAAATACCAGCTTGGGCCTGGGAACCTGTAGCATTTCGAAGCAGTCCGACTTGCGTAGCCGTTGGGTCCTGCAGTCTAGCCACCTCGCGAGTTAACTGTGCATTGCTATTAGCCGCTTCATGACGGCTCTCACATTGGAGCAGTGTGTGGCTGTGTCAGCATGGCAATGCAGCCGCCGCCTCTGCCGACGTAGCGAATTAAGCAAAGCCCCTCGCGAAACTGCCTCCTGCTCTGCTATGCGTTGTTAGAGCAGCATTTTGCGTGGGGCATCACCGCCAAACTAGTTGTGGGCTATATTGCAGTAGTTGCATATGTCATGTCATTAGCGGGTATTATAATGGTATAATTGACAGCCGCATGCAGCTGCACGGTTTTGATGGATGGGTGCGGGCTGGCCACAGCCCGCCCTACTTACATCCCTATTAATCCCTCTATATTGGCTATGAGGGTCAATTGCCTGTCTACTTCTCCTAGTCCAGAAAATCTACATGATTTGACTATATATTCACTATATTCTTGATCAGTGGCAAAAGGCCATTCACTCATTACAGGAATTGGAGATGGGAAATGGCCATTTATGTGTCATGGATGTAGTGAAATATCTTCTAGTGCCTACTATCAGTCTAGAAAGGAAACCATTTTTTTTACTCGGCACGATCTTCAACAGATAACAGTATTAATTTTGGCTACTGCATGTACTATGACAACCATCAAACAAGCCTAGAAATTGATGCAGACTTTCAAAATTTAAACCACCACCCATCTTTTAATCATTGAGTATTCCTCACATGAACCTTTAGGCGCTTTTGAGGTGTAAGATAGTGTGTGTACTCACATGTACAAGTGGTTTTATATTTTCCATTCTTTTGGTACAAAACATTCTTTTTGATGGGGAATACGGACATAGGTTAGGTGCTTATTTTTTCATGGTTCGAAAAAAATCTAATGTTTTAACAGAAAAAAGTACCTCTAGAACTGTAGTGCCCTATGCTTAGATGCTAGCAAAGATATTTTTAATATGATTTAGCATATTTGCAATCAGTCAAATAATTCCACTTTTACAGGAGAAATGTAAAAAAAAGGGAAAAAAGAGGGTCAATCGCTTCTCATATTTCTAGTATATTGTTTTAAAGTTCATTATGTGGTTAGTGGTGTTTAATACGGCAAGTTATAGACCTTACCTACTGTCTATGCTGTGTACTATTGTCATGATGGGAGTGACATCTTCGCCAGAACCATGCTGGCAAACAGACCATGGCAGGTGGGGTTGGGTCTGCCGGATGTGTGGGATGAGCAATGTTAGTGCTTGGACAGTTCAGAATCCAATTCAGAGTCCTAGTGTTCCAGTATTTGATATCTAATGATCATAGGAGTTTGAGTCGGTTCTAGTCCCTTTCGTATAAGAGTCTAGTTTGATTTGTTTACCATTTGTTTAGAGGGTGTGTTTGTTTGTAATTCACTTTACCTCTATATAAGGCAGTGGCGCTAGTATTTCACAAATACAGTTAAGCCATAATTTGGGCTTTGATCATCCGGTCGCTGACAGTTCCCTTCCATCTTCTCAGTTCCCCCAATCCTGAGCCATGCTAGCTACCTACCTTTAATATCACCATATGTTTTTATTTAGCCTTTATTGAGTTATCGGAGAAGGTGTCAGCACATATTATTATTAGCAGATAATGCCTCATAATCTTGTTGTGGTATTAAACCTCTCATTGGATTGATGCATATTCATTATTGCTTACCTTATATACTGGTATACTTATGTGGCTATTTATCTGTTATTGCAGGTGGATGTTAATCATGTTGCAGAAATAGATGAGATATTTGATGCTATAAGCTACAGGAAAGGAGCTGCTGTTATTAGAATGTTGCAAAGCTATCTCGGGGCTGAGAACTTTCAGGTTTACTTTGCTTATTTATTCTCTGTTTTACTTTGTATGCTGCAAAGGGATACCATAGTAGTATCCTTGCTGTAATACATTTGTCCTACTCAAATGATTGGTTTACTTTTGATATGCCAATTCCCAGCTTAAATAGCCGGTTATTCTGTTATTAGAAGGGCATGTCTCCTACTCATATGTTTTTAGAAGGGCATTACTCTGTTATTTGCTTAATACTCGGATAATTGGACACTTGGACCTTGGGTGACAAACTAGACACAATCTTAGGCCTCATTCTTTTCATCTTACTAACTTATAAAGTTAAATATAAGTTAGGTAACGCGAAGAGAATGAGGCCTAGTTGTATTAAGACTATTCCTTGGAAGCAAGAACATCTTATTAATCTGTTCTTCGTTTTGCCAGAAATCACTAGCTGCATACATCAAAAGGTTTGCATATTCAAATGCCAAGACAGAGGACTTGTGGGCTGCTCTTGAAGAAGGATCGGGTGAACCAGTAAAAACATTAATGCATTCGTGGACGAAGCAGCAAGGCTACCCTGTTGTCAATGTAAAAATCAAGGACAGAAAGCTAGAACTTGAGCAGGTAGGTTATGGACTTGTACCCTGCTTCCTCATACAAGATATTTCTCATCTTCAATGTTTATTAGATTTTAAAATCAAGTTTAGCTTCTGGTCTGGAAACCTTTCTGAAAAACCTTTGGTCTTGTCTCTTGCAGGCACAGTTCCTGTCAAGTGGGTCCACAGGAGCTGGACAGTGGATGGTTCCCATCACATTGTGTTGCTCCTCATATTCACGTCAAGAGAAGTTCCTTTTTCATAAAAAACAACAGGATTTTGATTTGTCAGGGCTCAAAGAAAGTCAAAATAAAGATGAATTCTGGATTAAACTTAATGTGAACCAGACTGGCTTCTATAGAGTGAGCTATGACGAGGAACTTGTATCTCGACTTAGGTATGCAGTTGAGACCAACAAACTGAGTGCAGCTGACAGATATGGTAAAATTCTTGCTATAGCTTGTTACAGCTGAGTCAGCCATACCATGTCCAATTGTTCTGACATTATAATTGCTTAGCACAGGTGTACTTGATGATTCCTGTGCCCTCTGCATGGCTGGCAAACAAAAGCTGGTCTCACTGCTGCATTTGATTGCTGCGTACAAGGATGAGACTGAGTATACTGTACTTGCACAGGCCATCACTGTACTGTTCTTCCTACTCTATTTGATAACTTCTATTATTATTTGGCCAGACTATGTTCTAATATTTTAATCTTGGTTTTATAGATAGGTCTGAGCATTGTCGAGATGATGGCTGTTGCCGCTCCTGATGAGTTGGGTATTCTGAAAAAGTTCCTAATTGGCTTTCTTGAGCCATTTGCACAGTAAGTCCATGAGTCTTAAGTCTTAACATCCCATAGTGGAAGAACAATCATATCAGAGCCTTTCCTAACCTATCATGAATCTTTTGCAGGAGACTTGGCTGGGATGCTAAGGGTGGCGAGGGTCACCTGAATGCATTGTTAAGAGGTACACTTTTAACTGCTCTTGCAGAACTTGGCCATGAGGCTACCATTAAAGAAGCTGTTCGCCGATTTAATGTCTTTTTGGAAGACAGAGAGACACCACTTCTTCCTCCTGATGTTCGAAAGGTTAGCACTGTGATGGAAAATTTTGCATCATATATATGTGCAAATTATGTGCACTCCACTTGTTAACCATCCTATTCTATTTTTTGTAGGCTGCATATATTGCTTTGATGCAGACAGTGAACAAATCGAACAAAGCTGGTTATGAATCCCTCTTGAAGATTTACAGAGAAACTGATCTGAGCCAGGAAAAGGTCCGCGTGTTAGGTAAGCAAAATATATCTTCGGCAAAAAATTTTACATGTGAGTGTGTGTGTTTGGAACTCATAAATTTTGATTACCTCTTACTGGTAGGTTCATTGGCATCTTCCCCTGATCCTGATGTTGTTCGTGAAGCACTGAACCTTATACTATCACCCGAGGTAAAAAGAAATCTATTATAACACACACACACACACACACACCCCAACCAACCAACCAACCAAAAAAAAAGTTTTTTCATGTTCTTTAAACCTCTTTTCTAATTCGACCCGCAACTCACAATGTGTTGCGCAGGTAAGGAATCAGGATTCTATATTTGTGCTTCGAGGAGTGAGTGCAGGAGCACATGAGGCTGCCTGGGCATGGCTGAAGGTATCCAGTGGCATCTTTCTTTTCCTTTGTTAGCAGTGGTACTTTCTTTTCCTTCTGACTTCATTTTTTGTTTTTATGCTTTAGGAAAACTGGGACTACATATCAACGACCATCTCTGGAACTCTACTCACCTACTTCGTTCTTGTCGCCGTCTCACCGGTACACAGCATAGCCATACATTGTCACACGTTCACGCAAGCACGCACACGATTAAAACCTAAATTTTCACTGGCGCGGGCACAAACGTTGTTTCAGCTGGCCACTGACGAAGAAGGTGACGAGGCAGAGGAGTTCTTCAAGGTCAGGCCGATGGCCAACATCGCAAGGACGGTGAAGCAGAGCATCGAGAGAGTGAGGATCAACGCCAAGTGGGTGAGGAGCACCAGGGCTGAGGCCAACCTCGGCGATGTTCTCAAGGAGCTAGCCCACAAACATTCTGCCCTTTGATGAGTCATGGAGCACGTGCCCCATCTGTTCTGTTTCTCAAGCGTGGGCGATGTGTACTCTACAAGGAAGCTGCTTAAAAAATAATGGGCGCTGATATGACCTGCTGCTGGTAGGCGTGGAACTTGAGCCGGCTCGTGAGCAGCTTGGATTCGGCTCAGGTGGAGAGGAGCCCGAGCCGAGTCCGATATCCAGCTCGTGCATTTCACAAACCTGAGCCGAGCCGAGCCGAGCCAGTTGCGTGCTCGTGGCTCAGTTGCTTGTCTGGCACTGGTACTCTGGTAACGTCGCAAGGTCCACTGTCAGCCCACTAAACCAGCCCACCTGGCACCCCCTCTTCCCCTTTCTAAGCAAAGCTAGCTGAAACTCTAAAACTTGCTGCAAATAGTTGTGCTGCAAATTTAGAGCTTCGCTGCAAATTTCCTTCACACTCTATACTGCACTTTAAAAGATTTTTTCGTCCTATCAGACGTTCTATTCAATACAACAACTTTTTCAGCTTCTTTTGTCCAACGGTTGATGCTATGCATCCAAGTATTTCGACGAAGCCGACGAGTCCTCATGAGCTAGTTCGAGCTTTTCATGAGCTTGAGCCAGGTCTCTCCTCCCGGCTCGGCGGCCCCCGCTTGTGATCCCGAACCAAGGCTGTCCCGTTCAAACTCGACACGTTTCCATCCCCTAACTACAGGTTTGTGAGATAATACAGCACACTGCTGTTGCGCATATTTGTAGCCTAGCTTGCATAACAATGGCCGCACGCTCATGCTGCCGTTTGCCGCCCTGAATTCTCACACTAGAAACGATCCGGAGGGACTTTTCCTACCTGCTACCCGTCCATTGCAGCTTAAACAAACACGTCAAAGTTATGTTGCGTTTTAGCGGGATAATTGAAAGATGAGTCGTTGGGCGAAGGGCAAATGACGTGTGTGTGATTCAATTTTATCCCTGTGCATTTTTAGCACTGCTGGAAACATTCTCGCTTTAAGCGTTTCTCCAGAGATAAACTATAGGGGTTTAAATGAAAATTGTCCACAACCTTTATCCTTCGGCTTGACTGCTCGTAATCCAAACACTTCATGATACACAAATCAATCTCTTAGCCTGACTGTTTATCATTGTACACTTTTATGATACATAGATATACAAATATATAGTTTTTTTTTTTGTTTTGTATCAACAAAGCTGCAGGCAACAGTGGAAGGGCTGCATGCAGATCATCTTCTTTTGAAGCCAAGGTCAAAGGTAGCGTCAGTACAAAGAGAGTATAGAGGCCCAAACTGTTGGAAGATCTAATCAGCTCCAAGAGTTGATAAAAATGAAGTCTTATCATATAGGTTCCCTAAAAGTTTATAGAGCTATTATACCCTAAAGTTTTGGAGCTCAAAATTGGCATTATCTTGAACAAATATAGTCCTAAACACATAGTTATGTTCAACATATTAACCTAAAAATGGCATGAAACATAGGTATATAAGTGACGAAAGCCCAGACATATATTACCTTATGATGCCAACCGGCACGGATATATATTATACCCATAAACGTGACTAGCATGATTCCTATCTATAAATTAAGCTAGGCAGTATTTTAGATTTTCCCTCTCTCTAGACGGGCAATATTTTAGTTGTGATGTTGGGTGTAAACAAGCACGAGATATAGTATACTTATCTAAACGTGACTAGCATGCTTGCTAAAAAATTAGACATTATTCTAGCTTGTGGTCGATGTTGCTTTAACGCCAGATGTTCATGTGACCACGTGAGCATGTCGTTAGCGTTCAAAACATCTTTTCAGCTGAGGAAATCACACAAGGCATGTGTCAATTTCGGCTACCAGCAGTTGTAGATCAGGTTAACAAATAGTACAAGAAACTTTTCAAACATATCCTTTTTCGAGATCCATAGGGCCCATATATTAATCAGACCTACGAACAATTAATAAGAAATTAATTAGAATAGTCTTGCAAAATTTGATAAACGAGGTACTCTTCTTTCTCAATATCCATGTTGGGCATTTCTTGGAACGAAAGAAGAGATCGATACTGAACAAGTGACCAACGACCATCTATATCATCCCAATTTGATACATAAAAAAAATGGCGATTGCCTAATAATCTAAGTATATACATGTTGCATTTAGGTGTGAACACGTTGATCGTAGGAGATGAAAAATAGGTAAGATAAATAAAGAAAGGAAGAAAAGGACCCCTTAGTTTTTTTTGAATCAATTGTTATAGAGTTAACCTAATCGTCTATTTGATCGGCACTACGGCAGATTACGATAACCTCGTTTGCATGCAGTGCAGACGAGGCTGCCCTGGCCTGTCCTGACGTTTATTATATCTCCTGCATGATGCGTACGGCGTTGTGGGCATGTGGCGGAGATACGTGTCACAGAGCATTCCTACGTGAACCTCTGAATCCAAGCTTTAGAACACTGTTCATTATACAATTTATCTATTTCTATAAAATTCCTCTGTACTTTACGCTATAGTTAAAAAAAAAATTTCTCCACCCAACATTCTTTTTTGCCAAAGAGCCAAAGGCCCCACTTCCATTCCCTTTTAGAAAAAAAAAAAGCGAAAGCATCCAGTTCATACACCAAGGAGTTAAACTCACATTACAAAACAACATTAGAGGAGGTACTACCAAGCTCTAACCTGACAAAAGCAAGTAATATGGATCAACAAGGATAAGAAAAAAACCACCTTATAACCATCACGAAAACAAACTACCACAAGCGGGAACAGGACCTAAATAGGAAAAGCCAAAATGGCACCACCAACAAGAGGCAAACCACCCGACGTTCTACTCTACCCATTTTATTTTACAGCTTTTTCATATGAATGCTTTTAGACATGGAGCACTCCACATATTTTGTTTTTTCTATTAAACTTGAGCGGTTCGATTTCTGACAACCACATACAGTTGATACAAGCGAAAATTAAAATTAAAATAAAAAAGTGAAATGATAGTACAAACGTGTTTGAAGTGTTTAGCTTGACATTATTTCCCATATGTTCTTTACTTCTCCTTATAAAACGATGATTTCTCCAACATAATAATGAGAGCAACCCGGCTATGTGCGTGCCATCCTTTTTAAGTGAAAAACAACTGATTTTATTCCAAAATACAAATTTTTTTTTTGGGAAGTACGTCGCACAGATAGGCAAAGCGTCATGTGAGCTAGCGCCACACGCGATCGGCGCTCCCTTGCACCGGCCGGTCATGTGTTTCCTATGCTGCCTGCTAATTCGGGATGATAGTTAATTAATTATATACGCCCACGAAACACTGCAACTTAAACACTTAATTCACTTTGATTTGATTTTTTTGGTGGCCTCATGGAATAAGCACAGCCTGAGTCAAACATGCAATATTAATATATGCTTTACTTGGTTTGTCTTGGGATTTCTCTTCGTCGTTCATATTTTACCATTTAAACGTCAAATTAAGGCTTTCGAACTGTATGAAGTTTATGTACCTTTTCTTTCCGTTGGATTGTAATCTTAATTTTCATGTTGGCGATGCCACTACATGTATTTGTTTTCTTGTATGTCTTTCACTGATTAAAGCCCTTTTTTTGGGAACCACTGACACATGCAAATCTCGGTGTTTGATTCAACTGGCCTTTAAGAGTTTGGAAAAGTGTAGAAACCAATATTTTACTTTTCGCATTTTCACTTGGCTATGGAAATGCTGGGTTATCCACGGCGTTGGTTGCATGTCGCGATTCGTGTCCTACACTCCTCTTTTGGTCTTTTGCAACCCTAGAGTTTCAAGCCAAAAGGAAACCGGTTTTTCTTCTTTCTCTTCTCTTTCTCCTTCCTCTGAGCTAGCCGCAACCTGCTGATGTCTGCAAGCACTGCAACAGCTGTGCGTGACCACGACGGCACGGCCTCGGCATGACGGCTGGCACTGTGGCTCAAGCACGCGCTGCCATGGTCGCACGACCGTCATGATGAGCGTCGTCGGTGGCAGTCAACTCCATGGAAGGAGAGGAGAAAGAAAGACCTGATTGTTTTTTAAAAATTTAGGAAATTTTTCACAAAAGAGCGTAGAAGGGAGAGGAAGACAAAAACTTCTCCTAGGAGGAAAAGCCGTGCTCCTTTTGTTCATTATGTCCTATTTGTGAGCAGGGCAACATGTGAGCTCGATTTGGGAAACGGGCATTCGTTGGGACATTGAAATGCAATAGTTTTATTTCTGGAACGTATAGATGCATATCATGCATGCAGGATTCAGGTGCAAAGTTGTGAGTTGCATGATTTTAGTTTTCCTACTTGTTATTTCCAAATTGTGTGCTGGGTTAGCACTTTGATTTGTGGCTAGCCCATTGCTTTCTATTGATTAGCTCGTGAATTAATACTTGTTTTGTAGTTTGAACGCATATTTTCTCCCTCTTCCTTCTCTGCTCTGAGATGCCTGTGTCATCGTGTGATGAGCGTGAAAGCCGTGAATGCATGAATGCCTCTCAATGCATGACCTACCGGCGACTACCAGATATGTGAATGCCCATCTTTTCTTATTTTCTTGAAAACCACATCATAGACGGCTATAATTAAGATAGAGTCGTATGTGCTAATTTGAGAATCACATGCAGTTCGGATGCATCATCCACTGTTTTCATGAGCCGTTGGTGATAATTCAGGTTTATCACAGCCGTTTAATCACTGACGGTTTAAAAACTACCTGCGAGGTGGTGACGATGATTTTGAGTTATATGTGATAGTATTCCCTCCGTTGTAAAATGTAAGACGTGTATGTATTTTAAAAAAATCAATGTTTAGAACGTTTGACTAATAATTATGATAGGAACATATATTTTCAATGTTATGCATGTGATATAGTTAGATTCGTATTTGAAAGTACTTTGATATGATGTTAATTTTATAGTTATTGATGATATAATATGAAATAAATTAATGGTCAAAGTTTACGTTTGTTGACTTTATTAAAAAAAAATGCCTTACATTTCAGAATGGAGGGAGTAAAAGTTTGCCAAAGAGAATAAACCAAGCTGGCAATATTGTCATGGTCATTATTAGGAGAAGCAAGCCGGCTAAATCCAAGATAATGCCAACATTGTGTTGCCAATGGGCAGAAGACAAAGAGATATGTTGCACTGTCACTTCAACATTGGCCTGACAGAAAACACAATCAAAGCATGATATTCCTTGGAAGGACTTCCCTTCTCAACAAATTTATTGTGTTTATCCGATCCATCAAATACTCCAGTAGTCGGTCTCATCTGGCCCGCCAGTACGTGTTTCAAAAGCTGGAAAACAACGCTTGGTGTGTTGAGTGTTGACAGCTATATGCTTACATTATATGATGCCGAAGAAATTATGGTTTCCCAAAGGGCCCTAGCCTGACCTATATTAAAAGGGTAAAATAGTACTTCCATCAGTTTCTAATTAAAACATGATGTTTTAAACATTGGCGCTGCTTCAAAATACGCATCTTTAACTACTAATTATCATTACAATTATTTATAAAATCTAAAGAATATGATACAAAAGAAGTGGTTTTTGTGAGGAATCAAAATGTATGATTTTTATGTGTCCAATCTAAGTAATTTGAAATATTTTCGTAGACAAAGTTTAAAAAACTTTGACTTAGAAAAAGTCTAAAACATCATGTGTGTTTTAAAAAACTAGAGGGAGTATTACAAATATGGGATAAAATTAAAATGGAAAGTGCACTTTAGTCCATTGTACCAGTAATTAATTAATATATATGGGTCAAGGTCGTATATTCTGGGAAGCATAGCAAGCATGAGGTACGTACGTACAGGTGTGAGTGTGTGACGCGTCATGCAAATTTTCTAACGTAAAAGAGATCTCCAAGTTCTGGTTATTTTCAGCATATCGATCCGTTGCGTATTACTATAGCAAATTTTGTTATTTTTATCTAGCCTATATGTTGTGATAATTTGTAACGATTTTTTCGTGGCTTGTAGTAGTTTATTTCAAAGATTCTAAAATTATTTTTTAATTATTTTTAAATATTTTTTAGATCTTTTTTCGAGGACTCTCAAATTTGCTACAGTATTACGCCAACGCAACGATAGGCCCAAAAGAGTTCCTACGCTTCTTGCAATATCTTTGTTCTATTTCTATTCCGATTAATTTGGGCGCAGCGGCAGGAGCTTGTGCAGTTAATTTGTTAATCAGCGTAGAGTTGTTAATGCACGACCCATTAATTTGTCTTGGAGACACGTCGCCTCACAGAAATTTTGAATATGGAGAATTTGAAAGGGACGTGCTACCGCTGGCAAGTCCGATCCAAGTGTAGTTCAGCTTACAACGATTAAAATTATTGCACGTAACATTCATAAGGACTGAATCTATAAACAATACATAGCCGAGTGGCTCGCAGCCGCTCCCTCGGGCAGGCCATGTGGCTCGCCTGCCTCGGCCGGCACCGCTGCAGCCGTCGGATCGCGCGGGCCGATCAGACCCCCCGTTGGTTTCGCTTTAACATATAAAACGATTTCACCCTCACGGCTTCCAGGCACGCGGCGACTTCGGCCGATTGGTTAGCGCGGGCGACTCTCGCGTGGGAGATGCGGGTTCGATTTCCGCCGGCTCCTCCGTGCTGCGCTTGTTCCCTTTGCTTTTCGCCCGTTGCGCAGCCGCACTCGCGCGCGCCATTCCTTCGCTTTTCGCCCGCCGCACAGCTACTTTTTGCTGCGCCATGGGCGCGCGTATGCGGCTAGTGTTATATAAAAACTACTCTGCTGCACGGACATTATTTGTATGAGATACAACATCGACACATCCATTTGTTTATTTTTATAGCATTATCAAGTATTGGCGGAGCATCTGTCCTGTTTGAAAAAGACATTGTGAAGTATGTTAAAGCTTTAATTTAGCGACTGTAAAAAGTTTTAATTTAGCGACTATAAAAACCTTGCTCGTATGAGATGGATAGCAGTTAAACAACTGTTGATCATTGATATTATTTTGGAGGAAGATTTTTGCAAATAACACTTTAAAAATGTTTAGATCGTATGGATTGAGTGTTGTTTCATGCGATTGCCTCGTGTTGGAAAAAAAATCGGCTGCACAATAGTTGTCTCTACGAGTTGCACGACGTCTTTCACTTCTGCCCTACTGTCGTAGACACAGATGATCTTATATATCACGAAGATACACTAGTGACATTTCAGCAAAGCCATATGGAAAGAGTGATATTTTGACCATTTTTTTTATTATATATACCCCATGTCCAAGCCGCGCATCGCAGCCAGGACGCCACTTCCGTCTCCGCTCTCCAAGGCCTCCACAGTCCACAGTCCACAGTCACCCTCCTCAGCGGCGCTACGCTGCTTCAGTAGGGTCTCCTCGCCGGCGGCGGCCATGTCCATGGCGGCGGAGCAGAGCGCGGAGCAGTTCAGGGGGCAGGCCCGGCTGCCGGGCTTCGCGGCGCCGCGGCGCTACGACCTGCGGCTGGCGCCCGACCTCGCCGCGTGCGCCTTCGCCGGCTCGGTGGCCGTCGCCGTCGCCGTCGCGGCTCCCACACGGTTCCTCGTGCTCAACGCCGCCGACCTCCAGGTGGCCTCCGAGGCCGTCCGCTTCACGCCCCAGGGCTCCCATCAGGTAGTGTCCTAGTGGGTGCTCTGCTCATGCTCTGCTCCCATGCGTGCATAAGGCTCTGGTTGGTAACCGATCGACCGACCGGAAAATCTGGATGGTTTCTTCAAATGGACGTTTTGAATTTCGAGCACACAAGCATAATTTAAAGTTAAAAATGGACCGGATCCATTTGAATCTGGAAAGAGTTTCGAGGGAAGCCATTCTTTCTTTTCTAGCACCAAAAAACCGTGGTCGCTTGGTTGGTATCAAGCACCAAGTACCAGAGCCCTTCTCGAGAGCGGAGGGAATGAGATCGACGTCGTACACTGCAGGGTAGAAGCTTCAAATTTGTTGCACTGCTTTTTTTGCTTATGGATTATTTGCAAGTTACAGCTGACTCGAAATTTCAGCCTCTTCGTATGGAACACCATGATCTATTGATCTTGAT
The DNA here is from genome assembly GCA_005191435.1 of Raddia distichophylla. Lineage (NCBI taxonomy): Eukaryota > Viridiplantae > Streptophyta > Magnoliopsida > Poales > Poaceae > Raddia > Raddia distichophylla. Next base: position 730,391 of record SPJY01015826.1, read on the forward strand.
TTTTCATTCGGGTGTTTAAATTTGAAGAATAATCAGATCTGTTCAGCGCCGGTGAATATTTAACTTATAGTAAGAGGCTCCGCACGTGTTTTGATGGATTTATATATGTTTATGTTTTTTTAAAGAAATCTCTCAAGCCATTCACTTGGTTTACTTTCATATTTGCAGAAGGGTCGCTGTTAGAACCTAGAAGCACTGTTTGCTTTTGGGTTGAGGATCGTGTTGCTAATTAACAATGTCCTAACATTTCGCTCTGCGTTTGTAAAACGACTCATTCTATCTTTTGCACCAGGTGTTGATGCCTGTGGAGGTTACCAATGTTCCAAAGGATGAGATCCTGATCATCCGTTTCAATGAAGTGCTTCCTCTAGGGGAGGGAACTTTGGTAATCGAATTCCAGGGGACCCTGAATGATAAGATGAAAGGCTTTTACCGAAGGTAACCATCTTGCAGTTCTTTTTTTTTTTTGGCAGTTTTGTCTGTAAGTAAGTAAATTCAGAATGTAATTTGCCTTTTGTGGATTCCTAGTGTATATGAGCTCAATGGGGAGAAGAAGAATATGGCTGTAACAAACTTTGAACCTGCCGACGCAAGGCGCTGCTTCCCATGTTGGGACGAACCTTCTTTCAAGGTTACCATTTTATTTTATTTTTTCTATTACATTTATTCGTCAGTGTTACTGCATGGTCATATTTTCTTTCTGTTGGTTTTTTGTTTGGTTTGGGAAAACGCCTCATCCTGGATGGAATGGGTTCATCCCATAAATTTGGTGGAACAACACCACACTCATTTTATACTAGATGCTAGATGATGTGGTGTTGAACTACCTTATTCTATTCCTTCAACCAAACAAAGAAGCCATTGTTTCATTTTTCAAACCAAACATACTAGTCATGTGTATGGACCCCTGCATGTTGCTTATGTCCAAGCTCAACATGACCTAGTAAATCAAAGATTAAAAAACATTGTTCAATGTCAATTATGTTTTCAGCTTTGCAAAAAAAATTAAAATTCTTGCACCGGTTCAGTTTTTTTAATAAGTTCATTTTATGTAACTAGACTATTAAGAACGTTCACTTAACCCCATAAACTATGAAATAGTTTAATTTTACATACCTCAACTATGAAAACTAGAGCAAATACTCCTAGGGTAGTTTTAAAAGCGGGTTTTGCATTCATAATTTGAATAATTATTTTTTTTGGCCTCAAATTATCGGTAAAAAAGGAACCATAAAAATACAAAAGAATGAGCATGGTGCTCCGTATATTTTCATGGCTAGATTCATCTCGATTCTTTAATTTGACATGAACTCTTATTTCTATCATTTTCTATTACAAATTTATGCAATTTTTTTTTCTTGTAGTGGATAGAAACTCTTTCTTTAATCCAACATGGACCCTTATTTTTATTATTTATATATTTTATGGTGCCTAATATACTCTTTTTTTAATCTAGCATGGACTCTTATTTCTATTTTTTTAATTCTGGATTTCTATTTTTGTTGTAGTTCATATAAATTCTTTCATTTAATCTAATGCATTATAGTCTAGGCCTACAACAATTGATGGTGTAGATCTTTCTTTAGGATTAGTATGGTGGTTCCGTTGGACCCTGTTTAATTCTATAATAAATATTTAAAAATTCATTTCCTTTAAATTTTTTTATTGAAAACACAGTCATTTAAAAATGTTACTAGTAGTAGAACTAAAATCCAATTGATAGGGCTACAACGCATTTTAATTGATAGGACTACAATGCATTTTTTCCATAGAAATAGAAACATTCTTCAAGATATCCTATTTCTTTGATAATGTTCTCAAATATTGTGGCTTTTGAAATATTTAGGAGCTTACATAAATAAATGAAGTTTTATTGTGCAATAAATCCCCAAACCATAGAATTTTGAAATCGGTATAGTTTTGTGTAATGTTTTGAAGAAATTCATTTGTTTTATTATTTGTTTTGTAGTTTAGTAGGTTCATTGGACTTTTTTTACTTATTCAATAATTTGAGGGTGGCAAATAAACTTATTTAAATTAGAAATAGCAAAACCATAGGGGGTTATTTACTCCGTTTTATAGAGTTGAGGTGGTTTGAGGGGTTAAATGGACTTTCTCAAATGCTCAGGTATGCAAAATAAACTTATTCCTTTTTTATTTAAGTCGAATGGGCCACCCCACAGTTTGGATCTAACCCTCAAATCTGGAAGATATGCACTCCTTGTCGCAATGCCTGAGTGCATCCTAGAATTACAATTATTGATTTATCAATACAGCAGAAGCATCATGGTTTAATTTGGTGCTCTCTTATGAAAATTGCAAACTATTATACGGTATACCGGAGGGAAAGGGAGAGGGAGAGGAAGAGAAAGAGAATGTTTACTCATGGAGTTATATTTAAAAATATACTATCGCTGTATAGTATAGGTACTCGTTAGACTGGGAGGAATGGATGGCTCGTAGTCAACTATTCATTATATGCAATTCATTCTTGTTAGCTTTACAGAGATGGATGAATTGCGAACTCACATCAGATTACCCACTGTTTTAAAGTGTATATATTTGGAATAGAAGGATCTAATACTAAATGGCTTTAGAATATAGCAAACTTATGTTTTGAAATTTTAGGTTTAACCATTCCTTCCGCCCTTACAGGCTGTGTTCAAAATTACTCTAGAAGTTCCATTAGAGACTGTTGCTTTGTCTAATATGCCAGTCGTTGAAGAGAAGGTCAATGGTGCTAGCAAATCTGTTTACTTTGAAGAAACTCCAATAATGTCAACATACCTAGTGGCTGTTATTGTTGGCATGTTTGACTATGCAGAAGCTTTCACCACAGATGGTATTGTCTTTTGTATGAGTTTACCATTGGACATTTGGTTTTCACCTTTTGGTGATTCCTTGAATTTAACTGACCTTATTGCTTTGTAGGTACTAGGGTTCGTGTTTACACGCAAGTTGGTAAGAGTAACCAGGGAAAGTTTGCACTAGAGGTTGCGGTGAAGGCACTGGTTCTCTTCAAGGAGTAATTTTTAATCTTCAATCTTATTATTGACTAATAGTGTTATCTTTAGCTCTTCCTATAGTGTGCGATAGATATTTTTTTTCCAAACCAAATATTGTTATTTAGGAATTTCTGGTATTGATCTTTACTAATATATTCTGATGTAATTGTATTGCATAATAATGGCAACAATTCTATTGCATGATAGAGGCCATTGGTCAAACAAAAAATTCATGATGCAACATTGGCCTAATAATGGATTAATGCCCAATATACATACTTACCTAATGATAATTCTCCCACAAACATATAATACAACCATTGCATAATAATGGTTAATATACAAACTTATGTGCTTATGCAAACAATAATTATTGTAGATTCATATAAATATTAACCCTATTCTTCTTTGCATCCACTATACTCTTATCAAATATTACATAATCATTCATCCATTCTCTGATGCAATGAGTTTTAGATCAAGAACATAAAAGGTTGTAATATTGATGAGGCACCATTGGCTTTTAGCAAAATAGTATTTGTGACATAATGAAGCCTTTCAAAATTTATATTTTTTTAATTTTATGATTCACCGTAATTGTGCTCCTTCTGAAACTTTTGAAAAATACATCCCTGCACTTAGAGGGGGCCCTATATGTTGTTGTGGATTTTTTGTCTAAGGTAGTAACTTAGGACCCTCTCTTTGGACTTGGGAGTACCTCGTTGTAGTGCTTGGTTGCCATCGAGAACCTCTTGGTGTTTTATGTTTTATGACTTGTGCTGGAGTCTTCTTTTGTTGAGTCCCTCATATTGGTTGGACCGAGCTTTGTAGCGTGTTTGCTATTTTTGAGTCAATGTTGCATTCTCTGGCAAGTAGAGCCCCTATTCATTAAATTAATGAAAAATAACCTCGTATACATTGATGATTGCTGAACCATATATGCTTCTATATCTCATCTTCTTAGTGGCTTATTGTCATACACCTTAAAATCTTAGAGTTCTCTCATTGGGTTCAACGGATGATGAATATGTTGGTAGGTACTTTGATGTGCCATATCCTCTCCCAAAACTGGACATGGTTGCAATTCCTGATTTTGCCAGTGGAGCAATGGAGAACTATGGCTTGGTTACATATCGTGAAACATATTTGTTGTTTGATGAGCGACAATCTGCAGCTTCTAATAAGCAAAAGGTACACTACATAGAACAATATTAATCTTTATTGTTTCATTCGTTTTAACTGAGCTAGAAGTATGATTCACAGCCATCCTTAGGTCAAACCAATTCGCAGTATCACTATATCTGCCATAGTGAAAATGATAAATCTAACAATGCAGTCAAGATTCATCTAATTTAATAATACTAAGAACAAATGGATGCTATAAGATTTTTTTGTAGAGTTTTTTTTTTTTCTGGATACGCATATGTTTGATGGTCATGTGCCATCGACACCATCATTCTGAAAATTTTTAGGTAATCTCTTCCTGTGTGTCCTCTGCTCAGGTTGCCATTGCCGTATCACATGAATTAGCTCACCAATGGTTTGGAAATCTTGTGACTATGGAATGGTGGACACATCTATGGCTTAACGAGGGCTTTGCAACATGGGTACGGAATGAATTACAAAAGTTTATTGCAAATTTAATTTGCCTATTTGTTGCTCATCTGATGTTCTTATCTTGACAGGTATCCTACTTAGCTGCAGATCATTTCTTCCCTGATTGGAATTTTTGGACTCAATTTCTGGAGGAATCTACAACAGGTTTCAAGTTAGATGCTCTTGCAGGGTCACATCCAATTGAGGTAACAACAATTTTGTTACTGCTAGCACCATATGCTATGACTGTTTTTGTCGGACTTTTAGGAATATATTCAAAATTGTTACAAAATATAAGATTTTTACTCTACTTTGGCCATGAAGGTTGATTGCTTGTCCGCCTCTGGTTTAGAAAATCTATATGACAAACTCATGATTCCAAGGGCGTGCGCGGGCGACCTGGGCGGTGACTAGGGTTACCCTAGCTGTCGCCGCCGCCGCCGCCGGCTGCTCTCGCCGTCAGGCCTTCTCCTCCGCATCCCTGTCTCCCTCCCAATCCCCGGGTCTTCCCCTTCCTCCCCGCCCTTGCCGCCCTCCGGCGGCGGCGGGCGGGCCTTTGGCGCTCCCGCTGGCGCCCCTCCACCGGTGTGGTGTAGTGAGGCGGGTCCCGAGTCGGCGGCGTCGTTGGCTGGGCAGCGCTCCTTGGCGTCAACTGGCGGCTCTGCCTTCTCGGCCTCTCTCCGCGTCGTATCCGTAGCGGCGGCGACGTGCTGCCCGTTTGCGTGGGTGGAGGCTGCGTCAACGGCTAGCGGCTCCTTGCGCGCCCTCCTCCTCGTTGCCTCCCTCCACCTGGCATGCCGGCGTTGTTCCTAGGCGTGGCGGCGTTGGGGATTCCCTGGTTGAGGTGCTCGACAGCGGGACTTCTTCTTGGCGGTCGTCTCCGGCTCCAACTGCAGCGGCAGGAGGTGCCTCTCACCTCTGCGGCGGCGGCTCAGATCTGGATCCGCGGCGGCCATTGTTCGCTGCAGCGCTGCTGTTGGTGGGGGTTCTTGGGCGAAAGCCCCGCCCATCCTTTTGGGCTGGTGATGGCGTCGCCGTCTGGCGTCGTTTTCCTTCCTGGAGGCATCACCATACTGCCCCTCCCAATGCCCTGAGTGCTGAAGGTGTCATCTTCTGTGTTACTTGTTGTTGCTTTCCGCGCGGCGGTGGTGGCTCCTTGCCAAGCATCCCGTGTGACGATGGCATTGGTCCTTGCCGTGCCTACAGCGTTCTTCGAAGCTCCAGGCTTGGCGGTGGCGCTGGTCGTGCATCCCAGGCCGCGTTGGCGTCTTTGAGGCCTGAGCATCCTAGGTTTTTGGTGGCGGCGTCGACAAGAATCCCTTCATTTCTACACTTTGCGTCCTGTGCGGTGGTGGCGTCTGGCGGCCGAGCTTCAAGTTCGTGCTGTTGTAGGTGGGCCTGGCGGTATTCTTTCAGACTTGCATCCTGTGAGGTGGTGGCGTCTAGTTTGCGTGTTGTCTTTGGCCTCTTGGTCGTGCATCCCTTGTGGTGGTGACGGTTCATCGGGCATCCCGCATGATGGTGGCCTGCGGTGGTGACGATGATCCGTGCATCTCACAAGGTGGTGATGGCTCAGTTGGCTCTAGGCAACTTGCTCTCTCGTCGTGCATCTCTTGTGGTGGTGGGGTCTGGAGGTTGCCTTGGGCTTGCCTTCGGCGATGCGTTTTCCTTTGTAACGTTCATCGTGCATCCTGTGCGTGGGTCGTGTCTGGCGTCGTGGTGATGGTGGGCAGCTCCTTGCATTGCCTAGGTGGTGGCGGTCCGTTTTTTCGGCCATGCATCTTTTTCGGTTTTGCTAGTGGCTGTCGTTCTTTCTTGGTGTTGTATTATTTCTTTTTAATGAAATGGCAGAGCGCCTGCCCCGTTCGATCAAAAAAGAAAATCTATATGACTATACTCTTGTTCAGTGGCAAAAGGATATCGATTTGTTAAAGTAAATGAAGATGGGTAATAGGCACTCATGTCTCATTTGTAGTGAAATATATCCTCTAGTACCTACTACAAGTAGTCAAAAGGAAATCATAGTTTTTTATTTAGAAAAACCTCCAAAACATAAGACTGATTTTTTGGAAATTGCATGTTAGCAAAGATTATTGTGGTAAGTCGCGACAATATTTTTCATGATGAATATGACAGCAATGTCCTGATATGGCATGTAACAAACATACACAAAGAATATGTTCTTGTTAGGTGTTCTTTTCACGTTTTAAAAATCATATGCTTATATGCTAGCAACACTTTTTGGGCAATATTTTTGTATGCCACCTAAGAAGTACCAAACCTCATAATTACCATCGCTTAAGCATTGGTCTCTCTGCACCATCACCATTTTGCAGACTGTTCATTTTTTTGGTCGTTGATGAACTTGTCTTATTTTTATTTAAGCTACATAAACATTTCCAAAAGTTCTGAAAAAATCAGTGTTGAAAAAAAAATGTAGTACTTTCAATTCAGGATTAATTTTTTTTTGCGAACAAATATATCACCAAAACGACGTATAAATAGTCAATCTATTTTTTAACACCAAAATTTAATCATAAAAATATTAACAAATCTAGAATGAAAATTCTACATATTTGACAGCACTATGATTTTTTGAAGATATTTGGGAATATTTATATAGCTTATACAAAAAGATTTTTTTAATTGGTGGCAAAGGGACTAGCCCAAAAATGTGATGACACGGATGGTTGAGCTCTTTTGTGATGAAAATTTTGGATTTGGGGACTTCTTCAGTGGCATAAAAGGGATATTCTCTATTTTTATGTGGCCATAATGTATTTGTAATTAGTAAAAAAAAATTCTATCATGGCCAGAAATATGGTTTTTAGCATAAGATTGGAGATATGTTTGAAAAAAAAACTTCCGCTGGGGAGGGAGGTGCACAATATTTTGAGAAGATCATTATTTGGTGTAGAGCTTACCTACCTAGCTAGGCGGCGTGCTACCCACATTTGAGTTACGAGAAGGTTGTGGCATATATTATTATCAGTGAATAATGCCCTCGAAAATTTGATTGTTGTGAAATTGAACTTCTTATTGGACCGATGCATATGAGCATATCCATTGTATCTTACCTTACCTTACATGCAAACTGGTATACTTGATTAAGTGGCTGATCTATAAATTATTCCAGGTGGATGTTAATCATGCTGCTGAAGTATCTGAGATATTTGATGCTATAAGCTACAGGAAAGGTGCTGCTGTTATTCGGATGCTGCAAAGCTATCTTGGGGCTGAGAATTTTCAGGTTTGCTTTGCTTATTGTCCCTTATTTTGTACGCTATAGAAGGAACAACAATGTCATGTTGCAATACAAGTGGCATACTCGTATTTCCTTTTAGATATTGAAAACAATTTCAGCCTCTACATCATAAGATGTATAAAACCTCGTATGATTGATTTACTTTTGGAGTACCACTTTCCAGCTTACATAAGTCTTATTGAATATGCATACTCCGTTATTTTCTTAATACCCACTACTCAGTTGGGTACTTGGGTACTACTCCCTCCAGTTCATAATACTTGTCGTTTTGTACATTGACATGGTCTTCGAAATGCAACTTTGATTATAAATTACTAATGAAATTTATTTACAAGACAAATTTATATATATGGTTTTTATGTACACAATTCAAATAGTTTAAAATATTTTTATAGATAAGGTTTTAAAAGTTTGACATAGGACAAACCTAAAACGTCAAGTATTATGGAATTGGAGGGAGAGTATGTTCTTATGGGCTGAACTTATTTGTTGTTTCATTTTTTTTCTAAAAAGATAAGTTATACAACTTCTAGCTAGAAGATGTTTGGAGAAGCCGACTTACTTCATTACACTGTTTTTGAGAGCTTTTAGATTGAAAAAACGGTTTAATAAACCAAAGCGTTTGGAAACGCAAGAAAAATAAGCCTTCACATTCTCTGCCACTTAAATTATTTTTACAGTGGAAATAGACAGCTATTAATTTGTTATTTGTTTTTCAAGAAATCACTGGCTGCATACATCAAAAGATATGCATATTCAAATGCCAAGACGGAGGATCTGTGGGCTGCCCTTGAAGAGGGATCTGGTGAACCAGTAAAAACATTAATGCAATCGTGGACAAAGCAGCAAGGTTATCCTGTCGTCAATGTAAAAATCAAAGACAGAACGATATTGCTTGAGCAGGTAGGACTTGTTTTTCTCATTATAGTGTTCAGGTAGGACTTGTTTTTCTCATTATAGTGTTGACCATGCACCTCCCTCCCACCCTCCAATGCATACTGCTTGTGGCCGCCAAATTTAATCTTTTTGAACCTAGGTTTATTTATTAGATTTCACAATCAAGTTTACTTTCTAATTTGGAAGTTTCTGTAAAACATTTGGTCATGTCTCTTGCAGACACAGTTTCTGTTAAGTGGGTCCACAGGAGTTGGACAGTGGATGGTTCCCATCACATTATGCTGCTCCTCATATTCACATCAAAAGAAGTTCCTTTTCCATAAAAAACAACAGGATTTTGATTTATCAGGGCTTATGCAAAGTCAAAAGAAAGATGATTTCTGGATTAAACTTAATGCCAATCAGACTGGCTTCTATAGAGTGAGCTATGACGAGGAACTTGCATCCCGGCTTAGGCATGCAGTTGAGACCAACAAGCTGAGTGCATCAGACAGATATGGTAAAATTCTTGGAGCAGCTTGTTACTGCTGAGCCAGTACCATTTCCAACTTTTCTTACATTATTATTGCTGAACACAGGTGTGCTTGATGATTCCTATGCCCTCTGTATGGCTGGCAAACAAAAACTGGCCTCATTGCTGCATCTGATTTCGGCGTACAAGGATGAGACTGAGTATACTGTTCTTGCTCAGGCCATCACTGTACTGTTCTTCCTACTCAACTCCAAAAGTGCTGTTATTATTTTATTCTGTTCTTGGCATTTTGATTCTTGGTTTCCCAGGCAAGTCTAAGCATTGTCGAGATGATGGTTGTTGCTGCTCCTGATGAGTTGGGTAATCTGAAAAAGTTCCTAATTGGCTTTCTTGAAGCATTTGCACAGTATGTCCCATTACTCTGACATTTCAGTGGAACTCCAATTTATCTTCCAGTCTGTCCTAACCTTTCATGGATCCTTTGCAGGAGACTTGGCTGGGATGCTAAGAGCGGTGAGAGTCACCTGAACGCATTGTTAAGAGATACACTCTTAACCGCTCTTGCCCAACTTGGCCATGAGGCTACCATAGCTGAAGCTGTACGCCGATTTAATGTCTTCGTGGAAGATAGAGAGACACCACTCCTTCCTCCTGATGTTCGAAAGGTTAGCATTGTGATGGAATACAAAGTTTGCATTATATCTATCATCTTTATGCAAATGCAAACTATGCGCTGTCCATTTGTCACTTGATAACCCTATTGTTTGCAGGCTGCATATGTTGCTTTGATGCAGAGTGTCAGCACATCAAACAAAGCTGGTTACGAATCACTTTTGAAGATTTACAGAGAAACTGATCTGGGCCAGGAAAAGGTCCGCGTGTTAGGTGAAGTCAAATATATCTTTGGTAAATTATTTTTACAGTCGAGACTGTTTGTTGGGGCCTCCTAAAATTTCCTGTTCCTCTTACTTGTAGGTTCACTGGCATCTTCCCCTGATCCTGATGTTGTTCGTGAAGCACTGAACTTCATACTATCACCCGAGGTAACAAAAAAAAAATTGATTGAAAACCTCAAAACTGTTCTATATGGTATATAAAACCTTTTTCTCATTCAACCAGCAACTAAACTCACAGTGTGTCTCATGCACAGGTGAGGAACCAGGATGCTATATACGTGCTTCGAGGAGTGAGCTCAGGAGCACACGAGGTGGCCTGGGCATGGTTCAAGGTATCCACTAAACATTTCTCTTCTCCTTTGTCAGCCAGCCTTGCCTAATGCCTGCTTTATTTTTACATTTTTACTAATTATTAGACTACTGAGACTTATTAGCTCGATTGTCTCATATACCTAAATGTTTTTGTTGAATCTTTTATGTGTCCCATACTCACATGAAGGTGTTTGATCTACGGCCCAGAAAATTGATTGAGAGTTAAATAAATCTCGATCGCATGATGTCAAGCTTGTCCCTTATTTTTACTTTGTACCGAGTACTGACTATATATATGGCTTGGTTGTGCTTCAGGAAAACTGGGACTATATATCATCCAACATCTCTGGAACTCTACTCACCTACTTCATTACCGCCGCCGTCTCACCGGTACATACGTGGCTTAACCTTGCATTGCTGTGCACCATTCATTTCGTTTGATCCAACGGCGAAGAGAACTATTACCCCCCGGTTTACTTTGCTGATGAGGCGCAAACATTGTTTCAGCTGGCCACTGATGAACAGGGTGACGAGGCGGAGGAGTTCTTCAGGAGCAGGATGAAGGGGAACATCGCGAGGACGGTGAAGCAGAGCGTGGAGAGAGTGAGGATCAATGCCAGGTGGGTGAGGAGCACCAGAGCCGAGGCCAACCTCCGCAGCGTTGTCAGGGACCTGGCTCACAAGCACTAGGGCGACTAGTGTTTAGCACATCCTGCATGTACCTGTTGGTCATGGACTCATGTTTCTCTAGCAATGTGAGATGCGTGTACCCTGCAAAGATGTTGGTAGTAATAAAGGTTTTTTGTTCTATGTGACTTGCTTGCTGCATGTTCTTGGGCTAATTTCACAGTGCTGGCATTTGTATAGCAATGTTGTTGATTGATATATTTTTGTGATGAGTTGGTTTGTCGAAAGTTAATATTTTGAAATATAATATTTAACATTTATTTTAGACTAATATTTTTGTGTGAGAAATAGAATTAAAGAAATAAATAGAATTAAAGAAAAATAAAAAAGGTCATTAGTGTTACTAATGGACGGTGATTAGTGGCCGGTGATTAGTTGTGTACAGAGCGGTGCATACAGGCCGTGCAGACATGCGGTGCAAACTGCTGCCGCTGTGCATGCAGTGTAGAGCTCTGCAGGTACTGGGCCGCGGCGAGCGCAGGAGCGTGGGAGCAGATGGGCTTGAAGCTCAGGCAGCCCAGCGGGTGCGCGTGGGCTAGGAGCTGGAGGTTGGCTCGGCCCGAAGACGTGCGTGGGCCGCAGGCCAGTGTGAGCAGGTGGGCTAGCAGCGAGCTAGTAGCGCAGAGGCAGTGCAGCCAGCAGGCCGCGCCAGCAGGTGCGCGTGGTGAAGCCGGCAAGAGGTCCAGTGGTGCATAGCGGCTCAGAACAGTTTCTTTATAGGAAAAAATCCACCTTGCCACCCCCTTCAGTGGGGTGGGCATTCGGTTATATCGGTTTTTTCGGTTTGGTTAGTTCGGTTTCTAAAAAATTCGGTTAGTGAAAAACGAAAACCGAAATCATCTCTAAAAATATACTAACCGAACCAAATTAACCGAATTATTTCGGTTCGGTTAATTCGGTTTTCGGTTATTAACCGATTGTCTAATGAACACACAGCAAATAGAACAAGCGGCGGTGGATGGACGGCGACCTGTGGAGGGCGGCGGGGAGGCCATGCGGCGGTGGGTGGACCGGAGGCTGAGGGACTCCTTCCCCGTTGACGCGGCGGAGGCGTTGACGGCGCTGGCGCCGCAATGCGTCGGGAAGGAGGCGGCGGCGAGGCGACGGGAGGGGCCAAGCGGCGAGGCAAGGTGTCGAGGCGGCGATGGGAGGGGGCGAGGCGAGGCGGCGAGGCGATGGGAGGGGGCGAGGCGAGGTGGGAGGCGACTGGCGAGTGGCAGCTGGAGCCTGGAGGCGTGGCCGCCTGGCTAGGGTTACCCACGGGAGGGGAGGGGATCAGGGGAGGGGCCGGGGAATGGGGAGGGAATGGCGGAATGGGCCAGCCAGCCTGGGCCGCGTGCGAGTACCTCGGTTTGGGCCTGCAAGGTATGGGTATTCGGGTACCCGGTTTTTTCGGTTAACACATATTAAAAACCGAACCGAACCATATAAACCGAACAGTTCTGAAACAAAAACCGAATATATCGGTTAATTTTGCCCACCCCTACCCTTCAGCTATTACAAAAGTTCGGTTTTGCTCCCTCAACTTTCAAAACCGGACATCCAACCTCCCTCAACTATAAATTCCGGTCAAAATACCCCCTTCACCCAAAACAACTATGCTTTTAGATGACATGGCATACCATTTTTTCAAAAAAAAAATCAAATAAATCAAATAAATTATAGAAAATCATATAAAAAATAAAAAATATCTTAAAGGAAAATGTGTAGAATCCAAATAATATAATTTTATGTGCATAATTATACGAAAAAATATATTTGTCCTGTATAACTTCGTATAATGTATGTCTCGCGTGTGAGAGAGCTCGCTTCCGTGTGAGGGCTTGGAGCTCGCCTACCATGTGTTGGTAAAGAGTTACCACGAGTGGATTGAGGGCTAGGGACGAAAGAGTCCCGACTGCTCTGTGTGAGAAGTTTCCTCAACGGAGACGTATGTGCTCATGTGTTGAGCACCGAACTTTGGTAAACAACTCGGTTTGCGTCTTCTCGTCTCACTCATTTAATTTCGCATATTGAATTGTTCGCTTGCATGTGAGTGCCTTCGAGCCTCCTAGTAGTCGCTTGTGTATTATTGTGATCACTTCCGCAACTAGACTCTAGATCAAATCGATAGCTTGGGTTCCTAATTTGACTAACTTAGCAAGCGAATCAAGAGAAGTAAAATTTGAAAAGAGCCGATTCATCCCCCCTCTCGGCCTAGAATCCTTACAATATGGAAGGTGTTTTTGTAGGTGAAAAGTGTGAGACTCTTGCAAGATATGATCGGGTGGAGTATAGCAGGACAGGTACGAATAAGAACACGATGAACACTGTGAAAAAAATATGAATCGAACTCGAAACTCTAAAGATCAAATACTAAGACCAGCAACGACTCGACGATGCAATGCAAATTCAACAATAATTAAACTATGCGGTAATAGTAAAGGCTCAAAGGGCTTGGATTTTTTTGTGTGTGGCAATTTACTGGACTCTAGGTATGAAACCAATCTACTAAACAGAAAAAGAAAATTTCTCACCAGGCAACGGATGCTCTGATACCACTTGACGGGCGTGGACGCGGGTCCCGATCTTCTGGTGAGAGATGGTAAAGATAACTCGGTAGGTGTCACGGAGACCTAAACGATCCGGTTTCCAACCCCGCAAAGGAACTGGAAATCCCGGCGATCGCTAAACCACCACGACGATTGTTATCGACCGAACCAGAGGCACGATCGACCTGTCCACGAAGGACGATTCCTGCAGGCAACCGAAGAACGAGCAAGAACACAAGATAAGCAATCTCAATTGTGAATATATATTAAGGATAATGGGGTTCATAAACTTGGTTCTGTTGGTCTAGCCGACACAAGAAGAATAAGGCGAAATCTCACACGACAGCGACGAAATCAACTAAACAAAACCCCACTAAAACGTAGCATGGCGTGGAACTTATATAGGGCGGCGGCTAGAGGAGAGGCGCCCAAACAGGTGTCCACACGTGCTCAACCCTAACTCTAGGGGTACACGGGCTTTAGGCCCAAAAATACGGCGACGCAGCGCCGGAAAGTTTCTGTCTGTCAGATTGTTTTCGTGATTCCTATTGACTTGGATGGAATTTGGAGATGTCGTTGGATCCGTTGGAAAGCTTATCTCGATAGCTTTCCGTAGAGTCCTTATTTACCTCATTTGGACGTCGTATGTGATCTGAGCGTCCGTTTGAAGGTGCGCTGGTCCTGGAAGTCCGAACTGGGCCCGGCAGCGCGTTCGACTTCCTCTCGTCTTGGGCAACCGCGTCATTGATGTCCTCATCACTCATACAATCTATAATAACCTGGTCCCCCTGTAATCCCATTTATAATCCCGCTTTAGCTAAGACGGCGAGGGCATTGGCGTAAGGATATTTCTCCCCTGAAGCCCCTGCCTCGTGGAGCAGGTCAGGGCCAAGAGGTCTTTTCCTAGGAAAAACTTCTTGGGCCTCGCCTTACCCATGGTCGGAGGGAAAATGCCGGGAATTGTAAAATAGTCCTACTACAAATGGGGGCCTCGGCATAATGAAAAGGACAAGAAAAAAATTCTCAGACTCGATACTATCTTTTGGTTTGACTCCCCCCCCCCCTCGAGCTGCCTTGCGTGTGCCACGGTCCTCACCTACGGAGCAGCTCCCTACAAGTACGTTGTCTAGCTAGGGCCAACGACAATTACAAAGTATTACATCGTTTGGTGCAAGATCATAGGCGCTAATCACCCCTAATATGATATCTAATATACTCGATTATTGAAAGTAATTAAGTAAAAACAGCAATTAATCAATATTATAAGGAAACCAATCTGAATATTAAACCAAGAACAAGAAAGATCACAAACCAAAACCTTTCTTTTTCATTGATCAAATCAGTACATGGTTTCCTTTTATAATTGTAGCACCAATCTCTTAAATTCCTCTCTAATCTCTGATTTTTTTCTCTGAAAAATACTCTATTTTTCGTCCTTTTTGCCCCTATCAAAACAATGTGGAAAACCAAAAAAAACTAACTCGCGTGTTGTTTATATAGCCGGCCGAAACCTCCCAGCCCACGCCTGGCTGGGCCTCCAGCTCCAGCTCTCAATCCACGCGCTGCTGCTGGGCTTCGTGCTCGCTGGCTTATCAGCCCACCTGCTGGCCTGCTCGCGCCTCGCGCAACTGGCCTGCTTGCTTCTTCTCGTTGCACTGCTTCTGTACTGGCATGCTTCCCTGCACACACATGCACATGCACCCACACTGGCACACGCACAGCATGTGTATACATATTCTCTTTCCATTTCTTTCCTGTTTTTACACAAAAATATATCAAAATAATCTCACAAAATCATTAGTTCAATGTTAGTCCAATAAATCACAAGTAGTTCAAATATTAATAAAAAACCAACATTTTTGCTTTAAAAGTACTCCAAAATTCCAAAATCCATAACAAAATATTCTCATTAATTGAAAAATCACCTCGTCACAAAATCTTAACTAAACATTTGGCTTGCAAAAACTAACAAATTTTTATTTGATTTAATTTGAGCCGAAAAGAAGCGGCTTCTAGGATTGGTGCAGCTAACCGTCGGATCATGCTTAGGATCTAGCTCTACCTGTCAATCCATTTATCTTCTTGTTATTCCGTGAAGAAACAAAATAATAATCCCATAATACAATGCTATCAAATATGTAGCATTCAAATTATTGGGGATATTATCATGGGCATTATATTAAAAAATACTTTCTGAAATAAATTGAATATAGAAACTTCTATTAAAAAAACACCAGAGAAATTTAGATATTTATTACTACAAATTTGATAACATTGTAACTGTATGGATTTTTCTGGAACTTTTAAACAACTTATAAACGATTAATAGATGAATTGGGATCATTTCCGATCGTGATCGGAAGGTCATTGATGGGATCGGATGGCAGCTAATTTGATGCCCATCAAATGGAAACTGATCCTGTAATGATATGGATGGCTGGGCTGATGATGTGCTTTTTCAACGGCCTGCTGCATTAAAAGAAGGAAAGAGGCCACTTGTTAAATATCTGCTTGTTATTCTTTGAAAAGCATTTGCTTCTTTATTTAATAATAATGGCTAGTTATTTAGCATGTTTTTTACAGTGTAACATTGTGTGCTGTCCTGGTGATGAAAAAAAAGAGGCAAAGCATAGTTGAAAACCTGCCGCATCTGATACAATCACACACTGTATTTCCGTATGTTACATACATACATTGCCTTAAGTTTCTTTACATGCTCCTCTTACCTACATGCTAATCGTCTCTTCTGGCTTGGTTCACCGAGACCATCCTGGTTTCATCATCAGCTCCTTCAGTCCAGTGTTCATCTTCTCAGAGCCAGGACGTGAGCTGTGCAAAGGCATCATCAGTACGTGGTGTCTCCAAACCCAGAAGCCAACTCTCTCGCCTGTCTACACACGCTCGAGTGACTCGCAGCCATGGATGGAATAGATGCTCATGAGATCGACCCATCGTCGTTGCCGAAGCTGTGCGGCGCAGAGCTCGAGCAGTTGGTGCTCGTGCTGCTGACCTGCGCGGCTTCGTACTCCTGCCCAAGATTGCGCAGCCTGGCCAGCTCCGGCAAGATCTCCTTCCCGAGGTCCGGCCTGTCCTTCTTCCTCAGCTCCGAGCATCGCAGCGCCAGCTTCGCGAACGCCAGGGCCTCCTCCACCGGCCAGTCCGTCACCGTCGGGTCAAGGATCTCCTGGAAGGCGCCCCTCTCGATGGCGTTCTCGACGTGGTGCGCGAGCCCCATGGGGGACCTCGCCGTGATGATCTGGAGCAGGAGGATGCCGAGCGAGTACACGTCGGACTTGGTGGTGAGCATGCCCGTCTGCTGGTACTCCGGGTCGATGTAGCAGAAGGTGCCGGCCGTGGACGTCATCCTGTACTGCGTCACCTCGGCGATGGACTCCGGCACCAGCCGCGCGAGGCCGACGTCGCTGATCTTGCTGACGAAATTGTGGTCGAGGAGGATGTTCGCCGGCTTGAGGTCGCGGTGGACGAGCGGCTCGGGCTTCGCCTGGTGGAGGAAGAGCAGGCCGGTGGCGATGTCGGCGGCGATCCTGAACCGGATGTTCCATGGGATCGGCCGGGTGTTGCCTCGCCGGCAGAGCCGGTCCTCCAGGCTCCCGTAGTCCATGTACTCGTACACTAGGCAGCCGTACTCTGGGCAAGCTCCCAGCAACAGCACCATGTTTGGATGCCGCATGCAGCTCAGAACTTCAATCTGCAGATTTGTCATCACCCAGCAGCATGCAGTTTAATAAGTTGACCATGGGCCATGGTTAACATGCGGGTAAAGACTGAAATGATAATTACAGCATCGCCGGCAGGTTCGGTTCTATAAAATACTATTGCGAACATTCAATCTCTATAACGATCGAGTAGAAACCAAGGTTTTAAATAGCTAGCTATAGCGGCCGCTATAGCCGGCTATAGCGGTTTGGGAGGGGCCACAGCTACGTTACTTGCTGTTTTGCGCTAATCATCCTTAGCCTCTAATAGCCGGATTTAGTGTGATAATAACGCTAAAAACATATACCATTTAGCAGCAGCCGCAGCAGCTAAATTAAGTTGGGCCTCATTTAGACGGCCCAAATGGGATATACACTATACGGCTGAGCTAACCCTAATCCCATTCGGCTGCTCCAAGCTCCACCGCTCCCCCGAAAAGGCGAAAACAGGAGCAAGGATCCCATAGTGAAGGAAGTAGTAGATGTTCTAGAGGATGATGCCAATGAATTCATTACTGGGGTTGTGCCGAATGCAAATGAAGAGCAAGAAGATCATGAAGATGCACAGCAAGGAGCAGCAAGGGGATCACAACCTCCACAGGGAGCATCAACGTCACATGCACAAGCCAAAAGGAAGAGGTCTGGATCGGGCTGACCGATTGGGGTTTGTGCGACTGTGCCTGTGGGCTGTGCTGCCCTGTGCCCTGGCTGAGAGGGGAAGAGGCCGGTGTGGGCCGGCTGGGCGCCTGGGCCGGTGGGAGGAGGGGAGGAGTTGGGCCCAAGGTACCTCTATTTCTCTTTATACTCCTAACTACTAGTAAGTGGGCCAAAAAATTTTACCTCGGGCCTAGGCCCGAGGTGCCCTATGGCTGGGTCCGCCCCTGCCATCACCCAGCAGCATGCAATTTAATAGAGTAAGTTGGCCATGGCTTCATGTGCATGATTAACATGCAGATAAAGACTGAAATGATAATTAGAGCATCGCCAGCACGTTTTCTAAAAGATTCTCTAAAATACTATTGCGAATAGTCTCAATCTCTATAACGATGTAGCAACAAAGCCTATATCTCAATCTCTAAAGGAAAAAGTCCATATTAGGTACTTCAACTATCGAGAAAGTCCAACAAAACCATAAACTACGATTTGGTCTGTTTTACATAGCTGAACTTTCAATACCAACTCAAAACCCATCACAAGCTAGTTTTTTACGTGTTTTGCTGACGTGGCGCGACGTCGTGGCGTCATATGTCTGGCAAGTCAGTAAAAACCACTACCACATGACGCCACGTCAGCAAAATCACCGAACAAAACAGGGTTGCGATGGTTTTTGAGCCGGTATTGAAAGTTCAGATATGTAAACAGACCAAATCATAGTTTAGAGTGTTTTTCGGACTTTCAAATAGTTGAGGTACCTAAAATGGACTTATTCTATCCCTAAATTTAGAGACTCCATCCAGAGCTATAGGATCTCTATATCTTTTCGATAATACAGGCTCTGCTGAAGATGATGAAAATATAGATAACGAACAGTGATTTAGAGAACGAAATATACAGATCCTGCTAGCGATGCTCTTAGCATTGAGATTTACCTCTTGCTGAAACTGTCTTCTCCCCTGCGATGCATCTGGTCTGAGGATTTTAATGGCGACGTTGGTATGATCCATCACGGCCTTGTAGACCGGTCCGTAACCACCTTCGCCTATCTTGAGTGCCCTGTCGAACTTGTGGGTGGCAGCTTCTATGTCGTCAATGGAGTACCTCCTGTACCGGAGGTCAGTGTTGTTCATAGCATCGGCCGCTCTCCTCCTCTCCTCGGCCTCCCGCTTCGCCTTCCACTCCGCTCTTAGCCTCTTCTGCGCTTCGAGCTCTGCGATTCTTTGTGCGGCTTCGGCCGCCTCCAGTGCGGCTCTGCACTTTGCCTTCTCCATGTCGACGAGCGCAAGAGCTTCCTCTTCTGCATTCCTTAGTTCTTGATACTTTTTGGACTCTTCCACCTTCATCTGGTGCAACTGAGCTGCCTGCAATTAGATCATTGTTCGTTATGCCATTGCCAGCTATACACGGATGCTTGACAAATTGACTTTTTTCCTTAAGGCTAGAAATAAACACACCTTCTGTTTTGCATCAATTGCTTCCTTGCATGCAGAGTTGTACATCTCCATTGTCTGCTTCAGCTCTAGTCTCAGCCGCCTCATTTCAGCCTCTACATCCTTCTGAATCCAGGTGAAACAGAACAAGAGTTCATGTCATGACTCATGAGTCATGACTCATGATTCAGCTTTACCAACTTGATGCTATGAATGTGCTTACCCCAGCAGAGCTTAGACTTTCCATGGACACCGATGAGGAGAGCTCCAGATTGTCAACGAAGTCCATAGAATGTAATTCCATGCTCACAGGAAAATCAACGTCATCTGAAAAGGAGCTAAGAGTCACTGAGGGCCTCGGCGGTGCAATGAAGTCGATGTAGTCGTCGAAATCCTTCTGGGGTGCTGTCCTGGCTCCAGATAGAGGCCTATCCCTTGATGGGATCTTTGCAATGGAAGATAGCCGGTCCCCTGGTGTTCTATTTGATCTCGGAGACGATTGATGAGAAAGCTTCTTCCAGTCTCCTCTTGATGATCTGTTTACAGAAAATCAGGGTGCTGCTTGAGCTTATGCTTTAAGCTCTGAAGGTAAAACACAGTGGTCTGACCAAGAAAATTCATGCTGTATCTCAGTTATAAGTATGCTAGTGTGTTTACATCAGAGCAATCCATATAATAACCATGGAATTATTATTATTATTATTATTATTATTATTATTATTATTCACGTTCTCACCTTGTAGATCCATCAGATTCTATGCTTGGTTGGGAGAGTTGCTTTGGAGGGAGTGTGGCGTTCTCACCTTGTAGATCCATCAGATTCTATGCTTGGTTGGGAGAGTTGCTTTGGAGGGAGTGTGGTGAAGGGAGCAGGAGATTTGGCTGCCTTCACTTGAATGGCCTTTCCTTTGTGTATGACATGCACTGTGCAATAATCAGGCGCCACCTTCATCAAGCATGTTGGCACATCAGGATTTCTGAATTTTCTGCAGGTTATAATATAAAGTTCAAGCTACTTCCAGCACAGTTATATATACAGGGAATATAATGATGCTCACAACCATGGAATAGATTATGGATGTGCATATGTACCTGATGAATGTGTTCCTGGTTGATGCCCCGATGACGATGTCTGTGATGGCATGGCTGGTAGCGTATTCAACTATGGCTTTGGAGATGTCGCTGCCATCCAAGATCACCTCCTTCAGGTGCATCTATGATTTGCAACAACAGTTTACATCATAAGTACTGGGTTTTTTTTAGCAAAACTATTGGGTTTGATTTGATTACTGTTTCTCCAGAATAGAATATGACATCTATAACAATTATCTGATTCCGCAAGTCCTTTTCTCTTGGTGTTTACCAGCTAATTTTTATTTTGTCCCGTCTATTTTTATTGTATAGATAAATATTCAGAAGTACTATTAGTTAGTTTAAGTATTTATATGTCATTTTTTTAGCAAAATATTAAATTGTTGATTTTTTTCCTAATATATCTGCCCCATATTATTAAGATAATGGAATGAATTATAGCTTCTACATCGTGAGATGTATAGATTATATACCCCATATTTGGAAAGGCGGAATTCAACTGCTACTTACCCCTTTCCGGGCACAATAGCCTCTGCATGAGATGAACAGCTGCGTGACCTCTGCATCCACGTCATCTTTGCCACTACGGCCTGCTTCAGCTGTAGAATTGCCACATCAAGCAAGAAAAGTGCCAATGAATTAAACATTGATAAATTGGGAAACAAAAATGTATTTTATTTAACTCATGGAATATGACAATGGAGAGTATTGAAGTATTGCATCTTCAATTTACTATATACATTTTGAATACAAGGGAACACACAGCCTGAAAAGTAATGTACATTTTGTACGATTTTTCTTGAAAATGCAGGTAGCATTAGCTGTTCTCCACATGATGACAATATCTATTATATATATAAAGGAGGAAAAAAAGAAGCCATCACTTTCGTCCACATTATCCAAATTATTTCAGCCGTTCGATCAACGGTGGGACCAAATTATAACGGCCAAGATCAATCAAAGAAATTCTCACATAAATCAAGAAAAAAATAAAAGATCTATGCCGTTGATTTTGTGGGGCTGGATAATAACGGCTTAGATTAAAAGAAGAATATTAGAAATTCAGAGTAAATACTAAAGATGATATAATATGGTTAAAAATGGCGGTTTAATTATGGGAATGGATCTTTCCTGCTATTATTTGTGGATTACCACCAAGCCCACAGATTGGCTAGTTTTTTAGAAAATTGGTCAGCTTTAATAACAAGTGGCTTATTACCATCATATGGCTGCAAACTTTTTTTTTAAAAAAAAAAGCTTTTCAAGAGGCTTTGCCGCTTGCCCTGTATTTAAAAAAAGGGAACTGAAAGCTCTTGTGATCATAGCTTCAGCGCAATTCAGACAGTGTAGCCTTTAAGATGTACAAAGGGTCTCTTCTATCTCAGCTTTTTTTCACCAGCAATTCATATTCCTTGGAATTTAGTGAAATTTCAATTCTCCTAGGACCAATTTTAACAATTTTTTTCTCTTGTGAATGCAGGTATATCATATAATAGCACAGAGAGGGAGGCCGGAATGGCACCTACCGCTTTGCTGGGTCCTGACATGGACCAGCTGGAGGGTGGTGCCCCTCGCCAGGAGCCGATCCACCGCCCATTTCGCGGCCTGCTGGCTGTTCTTGTCCCGGTCGACGGCGACGATGGTGGAGCTGTCCTTCACCGGCTCCTGCTCGGCGCTGTGCGAGGTGGAGAAGGCCGAGAGGAACATCGCACGGGATCGAAGAATCTGCAGCTGCACTGCAATGCAAGAACAGGGAGCGGCAAACGCGGGAGGGAGGGAGGGAGAGACAGAGAGGGCTTGTCTCTCCTCTCCCTTAGCCTTATGCCGCCTCTGCCTTCTCCTTCCTGGCTGTGGCCAGGCCAGCCAAAACTGCATCAGGTTTCAGGCCGTTCTTGCCAGATTTGGGCTCGCCGCTGCTGCGAGCTCTCCTTAATTTTCTGTGGCTGCTGTTTGCATGGCACGGTTGTCGTTGTTGCTGCTTGCTAATAATAGCAGGAGCTCGGCTCGGCAGTTCCTGCTGGGTTTTCTGCCAAATGCTCGAGCTATTCCCAGCCGATTCGATGGATGATGCTGCTGTATTTACCTGCGAGTCGAATGGCAAGTGTGCTGTTCTACAATGCAGCCCAGTTGCTAAAATATACAGTATAGTAGTGTACATAGCTTTGACACTGGTTGAAAATTGAGGGTTTGCATGGGAACGTCCTAGAGGTTATCTTTTATTTTGGACACTCTTCTGGACGGTATTAATAGCTTGTCTTGGTGAGTGGTGACGATACGTTCTCGTGGAAATAGCCACGTAAGTAAAGAGTTCAGGCCTGTTTGTTTCGGATTAAAGTTGAGTTGAGTTTTAATGTAGTAAATTTGTGACCACCTCAAAATACATCTTAAAAAATTCAAAAAATTATGACAAATTATTTTACAAACTCTAAGAAGAACTATTTGAACCCGACAAAAATAACTACAAAATATTACATAATTTAGCTTATAAAAAATGACAATTTTTTATTTAATTTAATTTAATCTGAAACAAGCAAGGCCTTAAATTTGCGTTCGAGATGCTTGTGCAGTTGAATTTAGGCCTAAACAAACAAGGCCAGATGCTTGTGCAGTTGATACGAGAAAACCATTCTACCTAGGACCGTGATGCTAACAATCTTAGAGCATGTACAACATTATATATCTAAGCAGTATCATGTCAGCTAATAGATGATATGGAAAAGAGTGTATGTGCATAGATAAATAGTCGTCTCTTATGCAAGAGTCGACTATACATGAGAATTTAAAAACTTTATGTGTGAGCAAATTACCTACAAATACGTATAATCATCTCTACCATTGTATACACTATCTTTAAGTCATATCTAGTGTTGTCTTTAGATAACATGGCAATAGCTAAAAACAATTATACATGCTTTTAAAAGAAGTTTTTTTTAAGGAAAACAAAACTTATGGTCCTTGCGACTGACATCCTTACACCCCGTTTGTGTTACTGACGTCGATGTCCCACACTGACCCCTTCGCTACTACTAGAGTCTAGCGGTGCCATTAACCAACGGACTCCCGCGTGATCTTCCCGCGCCAAGCGGAGACTCCCTAACTGGCCCCGCCACCGCCACCTCCGCACGGCGGCGCAACCGCAACGCCACCATCCCTGGGCCTAAACCCATGGTCTCCGGTGACCGCCCGCCGCCATCGCCGACCATCGCCGTCGCGGTGCGCCCCGGCGGCGGCGGAAGCCGCCGCGCCGCGCGGTGGGCTGCCGCCTGCCTACCGGGCGACGGCCGCGCGGCCGCCATCTCCGTCGTCCACATCATCCCCCCGCTCTCCTTCGTCCCCTCCCCATGTAAGCCCTCTACGCTCCGTGCCGTGGCCGCCCTTTCCCCTCCTTGGTCTGCTTGGTTTGGCCTCGAGGTTGCCGCAAATTAAGCTGACGCGGTTTGCGTGTGGGTGGCGGCGCCGGCGCTGGCGGCGAAGCGGGGGAGCGGGTGCCGGTGGCGCTGGTGGCGCGGGAGGCGGCCGATGCGTATGCCCTCGACCGGCGCGCGCGCGCGCAGGAGGCTCTGCTCCCCTACCGCCGCCTCTGCGGCCGCGCCAATGTGACGGTGAGTCCCAAGAAAGGTCGCGTTTTTGGCGCCGCACTCGCACACGATTTCGATCTAATCGGAGCCGAATTGCTCGGCGCAGGTGGAGGCGGTGGTGGTGGAGGGCGACGGCGTGGCGGAGGCGCTGGCGCGGTACGCGGAGGAGTCCGGCGTGCGGAGCATGGTCCTCGGCGCCGCCTCCTTCCGGTGGTTCCGAAGGTGCCTTCTTTTCCATTTCCCTTTTCGGCTCTCGTCCTTTCGGGCAGTGAGTGAACCTAACTCGGGTAAATTAATTTTCATTGTTCTGTTAAATGGTGGATAATCGAGTAATAAGGATGTGCTTTTTGCTAGAGTATTAATTTGGCCTTTTTGGTGGAGGTAGGATTTGAAAGGTTGCATGGAACAATGCCTTCAATCACAATTAAAGTGCATTTTCTGATGGGATCGGTGGATCTAATGTCACATTTCTTCTGTTATGGATGTACTGCATGTACTATACATGATGTGTCTTGTATTATAGATGATCAATAATCTGGTAAGAAGCTAGCTTCTGTTTATACATTTAGGATGTTTGACAGAAACGTTTCGACGATTGCATTACAGATAAGATGTTATTTTTTTTGAAAAAAGTTCCATGCAAAGTATTCAGACTGGAAAAACAAATATAGTATCGATAAAATCTGTCAATGATCGGCTCATGCAAAATTATCTTAAAAGAACAACTAGATGTTTCTCAGTGAATTATTTACTGTAGATTTGCTAGAGCTGGATTGTCAGTTGGAAATGAACAGTTCGATGGTTTCTCTTTTTCATAGTAGAGTCGGATCCCTGACACTGTGACACAAAATTCCACTTTTTTGAGCAAAACAAATTTCCACTTAAAACTCAAAGGCTTTCGAGTTTATTGCTTTTGGCACTCTTTCTTAGCAGTTTGCTTTAAGTAAATCTACTTTTGTTTGTTAGCTTTCTGATTTTGGCCTAACAATATTCTGCCTTTTTTATGTTGGCTCTTCCCTGCATTTTATAAATTTCTCCTTTGTCAGTTGGTTGTACAGATTATATTACTGCATCTATTATAGTGCTTCAGCTTCACAGCTGCTTGACAGTTCTTCTTTAACTTTGTTTACTAATTTATTATTTATTAATTAACATCAATAAGAAAGCTTTTTTATGTATAGCTGTGACTATAAACTTAGGTTTCTGCCAGCAGTGGTATATGTACTGTCCTCAGATTGTTACACTATCCATTTTGCAGGGTGTTGAGTATCCCAGATGTTCCCACTGCTTTCCTGATGAATATGCGAAATTCATGCAATGTTTTTGTTGTTTCCAAACGAAGAATAATCATGAAAGTTGCAAGGCATCCTCAAACAAACAGTATGTTCCGATTTCGATTTTGAAAATTAACTTTCTTCAATCATATTCCCTCTTTTTCCATGTACTTTTGAACAAAGCACAAGTATCAGGTAATTATTTTTTGGATAATTATAACCAAAATATCCTCCATTAATATCTCAGGTGTGTAAAACAGGGAAAATGCGTAGGTTTAATATGGTTATTTGGAAAGTGCAAATATTCAGAAAGAATTTTCCAGTCAAACTGAAAAATGTGAAGTATTTAAAAACTGCAGGAGTATATTTTACCTTCATCACATTCACATCTCTCTTTCCTAATTTTATTATCTAATTATATTTCTGTCTTGTGACATTTCACTTTTCAGAGTCTAACACTAGCTGGATTATTCAGTCAATTAGTCACAAGGAATTTGCAAAAAAACAGAGTATATTGTTTGACAGCTTTCCTGAGGACATGACACATACAGATTCATGTTCCCATGCCCACAGATCTTATAATGCTTCAACTAATGCTGATCCAAGTTCAGAAAGTCATGGACAAGTCCTTATAGGGAGTTTAGGTGGAAATACAACAGGAAGAGCACACAACAAAAACTATGGCTCTCTTAGTCCCTTGCAGAAAGATTCCTATGCTGCCTCCAGCTCAAGTGAAGAGGTCAGATCTTCCTTCTATTCTTAAAACGTTTTGAAGAGTATTGAGTGTCTACAGCTACGCAACCACACATACTAATTCATTTATGATATATTACATTTGTGGAGCTAGCGTGCAATTTCAGATTTTTTTTTTTCCAAATAAGCTAAACATGTTGTTCTTATATATCACAGTGTCAATCTATAGATGAAGTAGCAAAACTGAAGAAGGAGTTGCAGCACACATTAGTGATATACGATCAAGCCTGTGAAGATCTAGTCCATGCTAAGAAAAAGGTTAGCTTTCTTGTGCAGCTTGTGGTATCTTCAAATGTTAGTGCCGCTGTATGTGGTATCATTGAATGTTAGTCACTGTATGGTCATGCTATTCCCAGAGCTTTACCTTCTGATTTCTGCATTAGTCTCCCCCTGAATGTTTTAAGCTATATCCTCAAATCGCTATATCTATTCCTTACTGTGATTCACTATATAGTCAGGCTATTTCTGGAGTCTTTACCTTGTAAGTTCCGCATTAATTGCTCCCTAAATGATATTTCTATGCCAATTTCTTACTGTAATTCAGGAATTTTTTACATGGTTCACATCCAGACCATCACGATTTTACAGATTCAGGTACTTTCTAGCGAGTGTTCTGAAGAAGCGAGAAAGGTGGAGCATGCATTACAGAGGGAGGAAACCTTGAAGCAGGTTGTAGCAGATGAGAAAGCAAAACAGCTGGAGGCTATTAAAGAAGTTGAGCAAGCAAAAAAATCATATACCCGAGAGGCCTACTCCAGGAACAAAGCAGAAATGGTAGCTAGCATGATCTCTGTGGAAAAGGCAAGGATCGTGGATGCTATTTTGTCGACAAGCAAAAGTTGCAAGTGGTACTCGAAACATGAAATAGAGCTTGCCACTGATAATTTCTCTGAAGCCAGGAAGGTTGGAGAGGGAGGTTATGGGAATGTGTATAGGTGCACCCTTGATCACACTGAAGTAGCTGTCAAGGTCATTCAACAAGATTCTACGGACAAAACAGATGAGTTCCTTAGGGAGGTAATTATCATTTATGGCAAGAATTCTTACATCATACTGGTGTATGTATCAATACTAATTCTTTTCTTATGGATATTATGTTCATAAAATGTCGATTTAATGACTTTGTGCAGGTTGAGATTCTCAGCCAACTTCACCATCCAAACTTGGTATTGCTTCTTGGTTTCTGTCCTGAAATTGGCTGTCTTGTATATGAATATCTGGAGAACGGAAGCTTAGAAGATCAGCTCCTTAACATCAAAGGGCGCCAACCATTGCATTGGTTCTTACGGTTCCGAATCATCTTTGAAGTGTCCTGTGGACTTGCTTTCTTGCATGGAAGGAAACCGGAGCCCATTGTCCATCGCGACTTAAAACCGGCTAACATATTATTAGACAAGAATTACGTTGGTAAAATCGGTGATGCTGGTTTCGCAAAGCTCATATCTGATCTTGTGCCTGACTGGCAAACGGAGTATAAAGAGACCATCATTGCCGGTACCCTGTATTACATGGATCCTGAGTATCAGCAAACTGGAACAGTTCGCCCAAAATCGGATCTTTTTGCCTTGGGAGTTATCACTCTTCAGATGCTAACTGGCAAACGCCCTCATGGGCTTATTGCTAGCACAGAAAATGCAATAAGAAGCAGGACTTTTCCTGATATCCTTGACAAAACTCAGATTGATTGGCCAGTTTCTGAGGCAGAAATGTTGGCAAAGCTCGGTTTGAGATGCACAGCCCTGAAATGCAGGAATAGGCCAGATCTTGGGTCAGAGGTACTGCCAAAGCTGGAAGAGATTCTGCAGAGGATTACTTGTACTGTCAATTTAAGAAATCCAAGGTCAAGTGTCCCAAGCCATTTCATCTGCCCTATAACACAGGTGAGCCTACTACTTCTTGACTGTTAATTTCGGTTCTCTTCACTCTAGAAAATTAGATAATTAGTAAATGATTTTGACACAGGAGGTAATGGATGACCCTTGTGTCGCTGCTGATGGACACGTGTATGAGCACGTTGCCATTAAAGTTTGGCTCAGGAAGCACAAAGTATCCCCTGTAACGAAGTGCAGGCTCCCAAATTCATCCATAATCCCAAACCATTCATTGAGTGCCGCGATACAGCAGTGGAAGTCACAGTCATCTCAAACAAAGGCATGAAATGGGCATTGAATCTTTGTTCATATATGATCTACTTGCTGTTCTTGAAGCTGTTGAACCTGTAAATAAGAGGGGTAGTTTGAGAACATAGAAGCATTGTGATGATTTTGTAGGATGGCACTGTCAGCTTGAGAAAGGTCAGTTTTAGCACAAATAAACTCAAACATCGTCTTGATGTCAATATTTAGAACGGTTGTTGGACGGAAAAATTGGTTTAATAATACACAGTTAAATGGAAATTGGGAAACTATGTTGCAGTCCGGCGGAATGATGAAAATGATCCACTTTCCGCCATGGAGCACGGCTTTCGCCACCGCGCGTGGCTAATACCGCGCTTCCGCCACGCCGCGCGGCCGAAGCGTGGCTTCGGCCACCTCCCACGGCGGAAGCGGTGGCTTCTGCCATCCGGCGTGCTGGAAGCTACCAGCTTCCGCCACGTGGCCCGCCACCGCTCCTGCCCGCGGCTCGGCTTGCATGCGTCGGATTCCCTCGCATGGGAACGCGTGCCTGACTGAGCTTTGGAGCCAGCGCCGAGTGCATGTGCATGCGCAGGAAAAAGCAAAACTTTTGCTGTGCAGGTCACCTCATGTCTGCCACGGGTATAAATGGCAGGTATATTAGTGGTTTATTTACTTACTAATGAATAATTAGTGCGTAATAAATTAGTAAATGAGTAATTAGTGATTACTAAATTATAGGGTTATGATAATTTAAACACTTTGGATTTCGTCGGTGCGCACAGACGCCGGTGCTGATTATAAGGCTGGTGAGCGGTCATTCGATGTCTTATCCTGCCTACCACGCACACGTCTTATCATGTCTGCCAGTAGTATTTGAACCCTGTTTAATTAGTTTATTTTTAGTTTTCGTACTTAATTCAAACTATAGCACATACTCAACACTACAGTGCTGCGCAATTGGTTTAAATTTTAGAAAAATTATATCAATCAGGTATAGTTTTATGAATTTATCAACTAAGGCCCTCTTTGATAGCTTGTTTACTATTAGTGTAGTTGTAGTTGGGAAAATTTCATCTTCTTTCGACATGCTATTAAAAAGCTACATAAATTATTAAAAAAATATTCATCAGATCTTCGAGAAAAGCCCTACAAAGTCTTAAAAATATTTTTTTTTCTAAAAATCAATTAAATGGTCTATGAAAAAGAACAAAAATTACAGTCCGAACAAAAACTATAACTAAAATAGACATAAAATGATGGGCATAAAATGATACAACACTATCTAATCTTGTTTTCAACCGTTTAGCCGGAATCTCTCGTTTTCAGCGCTTTTAACACCGTTTTCGGGGCGCAGCTGACAATCGGCCGGCGTGCGAGCGGGTTGGCGACGTGGCGGCAGCGCTTTGTTTCCGCCACACGGGGAGGCGAAACCCGCTGGCTTTAGCCGCCTGGCGTGGCGGAAGCCACCCGGCATGGCGGAAGCCAGCTTTCGCCGTCCCCGGTGGCGGAAGCCAGGCGCACTTTGAGAATATTCTATTTCTGTCGCATAGTTTCCCAATTTCCATTTAACTGTGTATTATTAAACCAATTTTTCCGTTGTTGGACTGCCCAATATCCAACATGTTGGCCGGCCCACTGTGATATACAAGTACTAAATCCATGAGAGCGATCCATCTCAAATTGGCATTTACCTGTTTGATTTATCATGTCCCCATCTCGATGTCCTACAGGCTACAGATCATTTGCCCATCTCAATATTTATAGGCAATACTTGCATCAATGACGTCTTATCCTGCACTGTTTCGACAGAGATACGTGCATAATGTGCAATCTTACACTATTTAGATCAGATCAGGGCCTTGTTAATTGCGTGTGATAGGCGTGTCCAATAAAGAAAAGAGAGGGTGTCGTAGAGGCACGTGATCTATCTACTTATATGTATAAACGGAGACACCGCATTAATCCTAAAATCTTTAAATTCCCACATTAATCAAAGAGAGAAAGATATACACCGCCGATTATTGTGGGCCCGAATTATGATAGCTTAGATTAAAACTTACGATAAAAAAATAAAAGCATTTTAAAAGAGTTCATATCAAATACAAGATTAGAAAGGAGTACATGTCAAATACGAAATTAGAGTATAAGTCCATATCAAATATGAAATCTAACCGTCCAAATGCGTGAGACACCATGCTCGTTATTAAAAAGAAGGCGGCAACTACGAATCGGATGTCCGATCTAGAGAAAAAAATCAGACGTTTGTTCTAAATATAACCAACTTGTTCCGAACATATACAATGTGATGATGAAGCATGCACAATATACGGAACATTTTGGTTGTGTTTGTTGGAACATGGTGATCTGTTGATAGAACATGCAATATAAAGTCATAAAAAATGAAGCAACTGTTGAAACATGTCAATACAACTGTTCAAACATGTCAAAAAAACTGATGAAACATGACAAAAGGCATGTTGGACATATCGTCGACTAGACATGCTAAAAAACCATTGAGGCATCCCTAAAAGAATGTTGGAATATGCCAAAGGACTGATGAAACGAGCTAAAATCTGATCAAAACATTATGTTCCATAGTGAATGAGACTCATCCACCCAAATGCAATGCTAGGTGTTCCGCAAGAAAAAAAAAGCGATGTTTCAACAAGCAAACCCGAATATTCTGTTAGGTATTGTGTCGAATATGTGTACGAGTAGGTTACATGGACTCTGTGTTGTAATAGGCAGGGTTGGTTAGTGTTAGAGTCGGACTCTATCCAGACCTCCACTATATAAAGGGAGACAGCCCTGGTGTAACCAAGCGAACGACTGCATAATAGTAGCATAGGCAAGAGCAGGTCAGCGATCGGCATGTGGTCGTGACCTGGTTAGCTGGTGTGCTGCGGTATTATGGATTAGGGAGGAGCGCCCATAATTAGAGCCCCGCAGATATAGGCGAAAGCCGAATTGCGTTACCAAACATCGTGTCTCCTGGTGTCGTTCATGATTTTGCATCGACGTATTTCCTAACAAGTGGTATTAGAGCTTGGTTGGCGAGGTTGGCCATGTGGAAAATCTAGGGGAAAACACAAGGTTTATGCATACACGGGCGCCGTAGAAAATGCCTTATCGGCGCAAGGTGAAGCATGGCGACGATCGACGATTCGATCTGTGGTGTCAGACACTTCGGACAGGAGGCTCAAACCGTTCGATGGGTGAACGCAATCAGACCGGCAGGCGCGGATGGATGCCGGATAGATTGGAACGACGGGAGCAGTGACGCGACCGGATGTTGCACAGGAGGCGCTGCATCACGACACTGGAGGTGAAGCTGTGGCGTGGATGTGGATAGCCGGGTGCGGCATGTTTTGCCATACACGGACGTGGTTCATGGTGACGGGCTAGAAAGCCTGCTCGAGGATTCAAAGATTGGATTTAAAGGTGTAGATTCGAGGGGAGTCAAACAAATATCCAAAGAAGGGAGCAGACGCTAATGTAGCAATAGGTTCATATGACTCCGGAGACGACAGTGCTGAGGTTCTTCTGTTAGAAGGGGCTTCTGTTGCAGGTGGAGTTAGTAAGCGTGTTTTTGCAGGATCGGCGTCATCTGTTCTAAAAGGCGGCGAGTTCGAGGAGGACTCGTCGGACTGCCCGCTGTAGGCTGCAAAAGGAGGAAGCAACCAGAGTCCGGGTGCACGGTTCACGCAAGACGCTGGAACGACTTTAAGGTGGAGAGACCATATTCTCCAATGTGGAGTTTGTTAGGTATTGTATCGAATATGTGTACGAGTAGGTTACATGGACTCTGTGTTGTAATAGGCAGAGTTGGTTAGTGTTAGAGTCAGACTCTATCCAGGCCTCCACTATATAAAGGGAGGCAGCCCTGATGTAACCAAGCGAAGACTGTATAATAGTAGCATAGGCAAGAGGAGGTCAGCGACCGGCATATGGTCATGACCTGGTTAGCCGGTGTGCTGCGGTATTATGGATTGGGAGGAGCGACCATAATCAGAGCCCCGCAGATGTAGACGAAAACCGAACTGCGTTACCAAACATCATGTCTCCTGGTGTTGTTCGTGATCTTGAATCGACGTATTTCCTAACATATTCCATACGTATAAATGTGATGTTCAAAGGACAAAAAAGTGTCACACCTCCCCTTCACCTTCTTCTTCCTCATATCTGACGATCTCCTATCGTGCTCATCGGATCTAGCCACCTAGTTCATCAGGTAAGAGGTGAATCAAGAGGAGGAAGAAGGGTACGTAGATAGAGAGAGGGAGAATAGCGCAAGAATGCAGAGGCAGCAGTGAGCCACACAATGGTAGCAAGCAACTCGGTTGTGGTTGTACCCGACGGCAGCTCGCTAGTGGTAGTAGTAGGTGACCAACACAAGGAAGAACATGCAATCGACAGCTTCATGTAGCAGGGGAGGGCAATCCGGTGTTGAAATCGAGCAAGAGCAAGCATTCAGAGCAGCTGCAACACACAAGCATCATGGATTTAACGACTCGGCCAAGATGCGAGGGAGATAAAAAAGAGAAAGGGGGAGAAGGACGTGGCAGCGGCTCTGACGAAACATAATAGATAAAAGGACGTCCGATTTGATCAAACGTCTGATTCCATGCAATTTTCAAAAAAAAAAAAAGAAATTAACAAAAATGTCCCGAAAGCACTTTTTTTTAAGGTAGAAGCCTATTTACTGCTTACAAAGAACTTTGGAGGACACATTGCAATTTCTCTATAAATCCAATACAGGGCTTCAAAGGAACGACGTGAAACAAAAAAAAATTTCAAGGATCTTGCAAGAAACGATGTAATTCCTACTGTTCAAGCTCAAAAAAGCGACAGCTCGGCACCGAAGGAATGTCCTCTTGCTGTCAAGTTGACGATTAATTAAGAACAGTGTGATTCTTCATTACGATATTCTTACCTTGCCAAGGCACGCGATTGACAATGCCTAATTGTGCAGTCACCGTTGAGTGCTGGCTACACTTGCATTAATCACTGTTGTTTCTGACGCTGTCAAGGCACTGGTGCAAAGTACATAATCTGGTTGCAGCTGCCATCCTCCCTTTGTGCTGCTGAGTTGTTCATCAGTCGCTGACCATGGCCCTATTTGATTCGTTGTACCAGTTTAGTTTTGATTTGATTTTAAAAATTTTGTTACTTATGTGTAGACCATTCAATAACGTTTAAAATTTCATAGAGTTTTCTCGAAGGATCTCAAAAATGTTTTAAATAACTTATTTAGTCTTTTTATACTTTTTAAAGTTATTATTTTTAATTAAAATAAAAATTAAACTAGAAAAAAAGGAGAGAACCAAAGACATGGCCGTCGAGCCGTGGATGTTGTGAAGGCCCATGGTACGAAGAACATACAGCGTCTGAACTCTTTTTTTTCGAAAAAGCAGGAGGGCTGCCTTGTATTAATTATAGGAGGAATGAAAAGGCAGAAGCCTCAGTACAAAATGAAACAAATAAAAAGAGAAAGAAAAAGGGGCGAAAAGATTTAGTTCACTCATGGAGCCAAGTCGAATATTGCCGTAAGATAAAACTACTCGATGACTACGACCCATCATTTATCACTCACTTCACACATATTTTAATCGTTTTATTTACTATTGTACATTAAGATTCATTTAAATTAACCATCCGTTTCAAACATGGCCTAAGCGTTCAAGGTAGCATCAAGAGTGGTCCAACCCTCGCTCCTCGCACTGGTGGGCCACCGTGACGGTGGGGCATTTACTGCATTGTCACATACAGTATAGATCATGAAATCTCCCTTTTTTTATTTTTTTTTCTCGTGTTTCACATGCATTTGTATCGACTCTCAGGGATAGCCTTTAGCCAACAGGTAGGGCTCACTCTCATGGAGCCAAGTCGAAGTGGATAGCTGATCTACCTCACAACGTCATTGTCGTCCGACAAATTGATGCTTCTCTAGTTCTATGCAACGCACGTTCATGCTAGTTAAGTACTCCCTCCGTCCCACAAAAATTGCTCTTTAAGGTTGTTTTGAAGAAATTAAGAATAAGTGTATGTAGGTGGGAATCTATAGTATTTATAGTGGTGGGAAGAGAATCTAGGGGTATTTTATAGTGGTGTGAGGAGAATATAGGGATACTTTATAGTGGAGGGAGGGGAATCTAGGGTACTGTGCAGCTAGAAGAGCATTTTTTTTGGGACAAATTTGAATCCTAGAAGGGCATTCTTTCAGGGACGGAGGGAGTAGTTGATGTAGTACCAGTACTTTAGTCGTGACATCTTTAATGATAGCCACTAGCTACTACTAGTAATCTTCATATTTTATTTCTATATAGCATCTATGCAATTTTTTTTAATGAATTACTCCCTCCGTCCCAAAATAAGTGCTCTTCTAAGATTTAAATTTGTCCTAAAATAAGTGCTCTTCTAACTGCACAATACCCTAGATTCCCCTCCCTCCACTATAAAGTATCCCTATATTATCCTCCCACCACTATAAAATACCCCTAGATTCTCTTCCCACCACTATAAATACTATAGATTTCCACCTATATACACTTATTCTTAGTTTCTTCAAAACAATCTTAACGGACACTTATTTTGGGACGGAGGTAGTACATATAACAGGTTCTAAAAAATACTAGTATAATATGAGCATATATGTAATAGGATGCATGGACCTTATAATCAGCTATAGATTGATTGTTAGCTAAAACCCAGTCTCTCTCCTCTCCTTCTCTCCTACACATAAGTAAAAAAGATAAGGTGGAGCCCTTACTACTCCCTCTATTCGCTATATTTGTCTATGGCCTCGGAAGTATCTGTTTTAAATTGCTTGTCCATTGTGGTAACCAAAAATGCCTTGTGATCCATTTTAATGGTAGAGGTGGTCAAAACTATTGTTTGTAAGGGAACTTAAATGCATACAGACAATCAAATTCATGCATGCAAAAAGCTAAATTCATTAATTAAAGGTACACCGTAGGAATCACACTGTGTCGCCGACAAAAACCGCCAACACAAACATGTGCTGTTGGTCAGCCAACGACATAGGTCCGCCGATGACACAGGCTGTCTGTGTCGGTGGCCTAAGAGAAACCCGACGACAACACTGTATCCCTGGGCCGACCACCTAGGGGAGGACTATGTCGACTGCCAATAAGAGCCACTGACACCGACACACCCTGACGTCACTGCTGCGGAGAGGGCGCTCTACCGTTTCGGTCCTGCAGCCCAATCGTTGGGCGCCACATGGGCCAACACAA
Organism: Raddia distichophylla; assembly: GCA_005191435.1. Lineage (NCBI taxonomy): Eukaryota > Viridiplantae > Streptophyta > Magnoliopsida > Poales > Poaceae > Raddia > Raddia distichophylla. The sequence goes on from SPJY01015826.1 coordinate 765,925, forward strand.
CTCCAAATTGGTGTTGTCGTGTCGCCGACACTGTAATTCGGCAGATGACCCTGATATTGTTTCCTATATTGGTAGCATAGTGTCGGCACCCGATTTACAAGATCGGATTCCACCTGCGTAAACACGTACTAGTCCCAAGGATCATGGCTAGTACACACAGATATACAGAAACGGAACAGTGCCAACGATATTATTACAAAACAGGAATATAGTCCGATACAAGCACAAACAACGGCTCGCAGGCCGCACATCAGAGTACACTGAGATACAAGCCTAATACAACATCTATATACTTATCTATCCCACAGGCACGAGGGCTGTAGGAACGCGCAACCCTAGTCTTCAAACTCTTCATCGGAAAACGCCTCCTCGACGTAATCCGGGTCCTCCTCCTCGGAAGACGGGCCATACTCAGATGGACCGGCTGCTGAAATTTTGAAAAGGGATTGAGATCATCATAATCCCAAGAACACAGTACTAGAGTATTACCTCATCCCTGAGGGTCTGAACCTTTCAGAAAAAGTTCCCCTATCTTGTGTTGCCACCAACTTGAGATCCTACGCAACCCCGTTCAAATTCTATTGTCAATGACAACCCTCGGTTGAACACCAGTCGACATATAGCGTTTTAGGCTGTACTCTTTTTTCTTTGCTAAGATTTTCTCAACTTTGAGTTTTTTACTTGGTAAAATTTTTAATGAGGCAGACATGTAAATACACATTAATAATAAAGCTCTACAATGCATTTTAAATATTTCTCCATATAAATTTGAATATTTTAATTATTTACACAATTTATTGTTCACATTTTTAAATTTCTTGGATTTTTCTAAATTTTTTAGATATTACACTAAAACCGGACCAACCGGCGTCAAACAGAACCAACCGAATTCAAGCCGACCCGGTTCGTTATGTTCTTCAATCGAACCGAAACGAACCTGGGCTCACCTCTCGGCCTATCGGGTGGGCATGTCATCAGGTGGGGAAGAACCGCACGGGAGATACAGGGAAAACACTTACAAGGCCGACCGGCCCAACTTGGCTCGCAGGTCCAACACGTTCAAATGTCTCTGACCATTGGTCCGGTCTCCTCCTTGAGCCTGATAGTTCCTCCCTTGAAGACCCAACTTGTTCCCAAGCTGCAGCATTTAGAAGCCTCGCATGAACCACTTCGCAATTGGCGGTGCAAGGAACCAAACAAGGAAAAAAATGGTTATTTATTTTTTTTTAATTTTTTCACAAATATGACTGTCCATATGGAATATGTATACTACTCCCTAGGCATATCCAAAGGTCAACAGTGAACTACAATTTGGAACGAATGGAGTAGCAGTAGCAGCCAGCTAGTTTAGCTGATGGATGGAACCACTTTCCAGCTGCTGGTCATGAGTGCTAGCTGCTGGCCACTTTCCATTGCCGTACCTAGATGGTTAGCTTATTACATACTCCCTCCGTTCCAAATTATAGTTCAATGTTGACTTTTGAACACGCCTTTTGACCATTCGTCTTATTCAAAAAATTAGTGTAAACATACAAAAATATAAGTCATACTTAAAGTATGTTTAATGATAAAATAAATCACAACAAAATAAATAATATTTACATATATTTTTTGAATAAGACAAATGGCCAAACAGAATATCCAAAAGTCAACGGTGAACTACAATTTGGAACGGAGGGAGTACGATGTTAGAAAATGAGTTCATATCAGATATGAGATCTAACCGATCAAATGCACGGAACACCTGGCTCGTTGACCAATAATCTTCGTCCCCGGTAGCAGCGGTAATCAGATGACGAACGAGATTGATCTGGTTTCAGGTTTTCTTGGAATTCACTGTACACGGTACACATGCATTGCTTGATGCTTCAGCAGGTCAGGTAACTTGTTTCTCCTCCTCAAAATGAAAAGGCAACTTTGTTTCCGGAAGGAGATAAGTCGAGTCCGTGTGCATGAAGTTCAAGTCATCTTTGATGTCACTCGAAGCGAGAGATACAGTCAGACAGAAGAAATGGCATCATTCAGGGCTGGAAAACGAGCCGGCAGCTCGTGAACTGTTCGAGCCCAGCTCGTTTAGAAACAACCACGAGCCGACACCATTTTCAGCTCAGTGCAACCAGCCGAGCCGAGTCAGAGGCTGGCTCGCTTGAGCTCGGTTCGTGGCTTGTACATCATCATTTATTAGTCACTGAGTCTGTTTTTTACTTGAGCTCGTGCTCGTGACTCGTGGTTCGGGCTCGTGCGGGCTCGCGAGCTACCACCGAGCAAAGCCGAGACTGTTTTTCAGCTCGGACTCCTTGCTCAGCTCGCTACCTAACGAGCCGAGCAGAGCCGAGCCAAGCCAGGGACTGGCTCGCTCAGACTCGTCTCGTTTCCATCCCTAAGCATCAACGCTGGCTTGGTGTACTAACACAATGAGGATATATATGCAACACAACTACGCCTACACAGCGGTGGTATTTTGTCGTTATGGACTATCCATAGAATAAGTACGTGTTCGCGCATTTGTACAGTTAAATTTATCTCAGTCATTTAATTTAATATGAATTCTTATTCTTATTTTATTTTTTAAAAATTATTTTAGCAGATATGAAGTCTTTATTTTAATCTAGCATTGACTCTTATTTCTATTCTTTTTGTATTCTAGATTTCAATTATTGCTTTGTTTAAATTGATGCAAAATTTTTTTAATCTAGTATGGACTCTGATTTATATTATTTTTTATTCTAAATTTTTTGTTTGTAGTTCATATGAAATATTTCTTTTAATGTAATATGTTATAATCTTGTACACAACAATCAACGATGTACATTTTCTTTTTTTATTTCAATTAATGTGAATGTCGTTGTCTGGGAAACGCGCCTACTGAGGGTAGCAGGTCCACGGACCGGCAGATGAATTTATAGTTGGAATGAGGCCCAACGACAACCCTTCCCAGCAGCCCGGAGTGGCGACCGAGCTCGCGGGGGCTCTGGCTGTGCGGTCTTCTCGGACTGTGCCTGGTGCAACCTGAGATCCAGATATAGATCCGTCGTACGGTGAGACTAAGAGGGGATGAGAGAAGAGGTGAAGGGAATACAAACCGTGGGAGACAAGTGATTTTACCCTGATTCGAGCCCCACCGTTGGGTAATAGCTTTACTCCAGCACTCATTGTTGATCTGGTGGAAACAGTACAGGGGCGCCGAGACCGGGCTAGGAGGCGCCGATCCCGAGCTTACAGGGAAGTTTCGGACACTGAAATGACTAGAATCTACTCTGCTATGACTACTGCTAAGGAAGCTTCGAATGCTTGTGTTGCTTGCCCCTTTAGACTTGGTCGTTATGCTGGGCAGGTGTCGGCACCCGATTTACGAGATCGGATTCCACCTGCGTAAACGCGTACTAGTCCCAAGTATCATGGCTAGTACACACAGATATACAGAAACGGAACATTGCCAACGATCTGATTATTACAAAAGGGAACTTAGTCCAGTACAAACACAAACAACGGCTCGCAGACCGCAATTCAGAGTACACAGCGATACAGACCTAATACAACATCTAGAATTTTATTCGTCCCACAGGTATGAAGGCTGTAGGAACGCGTAACCCTAATCCTCATAGTATTCCTCGGAGAACGCCTCCTCGTCGTAATCCGGGTACTCCTCCTCGAACGGCGGGCCTTACTCGGATGGACCAGCTGTTGAAATTTTGAAAAGGGAGAGGAGAAAAGGAGGGTGAGTACAAATTGTACTCGCAAGTCCGGAATTATGCAAATGTGGTTTAGTACAAGGAGAGCTTAGGATCTTTTGCGGAAATGCATTTATTGTCTTAGTTTTGGCAAAGCAGTTCAGAAACAGTAAATCTTAACATTTTCTTTGGGCTCTTCTCAAACGGTTCTCGCCACTTGGCCTCAGTGCCATAGCGAGAACAAAATCCTTTCTCATTTTCCTTTTTCAAAACCGTTAGGTCCATTCCGCGCGACACTTTCCGGTAGGCCGACCCCCAATCTGGAATGTCCCCAGTGGCACCTAACTCAAACGAAATCCTTCTCAAATATTTTGTTTAAAACCCTTTTCTAAATTGGTTTTAAAATGAAGAAACTACCATATAATCAGTCCCTTCGCACGCTCATAACCGCGAGCACGGCTATCATGACAGTTTTAACTCTGCAGAGTGGGTACGCCTTACCCTCAAGAGGCTACGCACCCAGACGGTGTTTCGCCATAAGACCGCCAACCACGAGAGCCAACGATCGAGCCCGTCCCATACCGGGGCTCAAGGTCGTACTGTTATGGCTTAGTTCATAGAATCATAGGATGATCAGTCCTTAGACTAGGAGAGAGTTGATATTTTAGCTCAGATTTCAAAACGGTGCCGCACTGCACCAAACGACAAAATATTTCTCCCTAGTCGAAAAATTTTTGGGGTAAGAGGAAAATCATTTCCTACTAAGCATCACCCTTGATGCGCTATCTTTAAATCACCCTTTCCCAAACATTTCTCAACAATATTCTCATTTCACACAAATGATTATTTCTCTTCGCATAAAGACTTTTAAGCATTTATCCTACCATAACGGAGTATTTAAATACGAGCAATCCATATTTTATCCTTAGGTTTAATCCTACCATATTTCTTACCTTTTCTATTCGGCATGATATCTAATTCTGGTAAATACGGCAAATATCATTTTAAACTAGCATGCACCTTTTCAAGTCTAGTAATCATTTTCTAAATAACCGAAAATGGCTTTACAATATGATCGAAGGGGAACTTGCCTTGATCGGTTCCGGGGAAAACGAAGGGGACGTCGTCGATCGGGTCTTCGGGGGCGTGACCTCCTAAACGCGCATACGTATATGCAAAACAATACAACACACATGAGCGAAATATTTTATGCCATGCTGTTTTAAGGATAGATGCAGAAATCCCATTTTCCATGCATTTTTATTTAAAAACATCATGACAATGGCTACATATGCACATGCAATAATGCAATGCTCAAGTTATGAAATTAACAACAATATAGGAGAGGTGCTTAAGGTCTTGCTGTTTTAAATAATGGGACATGCAGCAACTTTAATGCATTTTTATTTAATCAGAAATGCTATGAGAATTTCCCAAGTTCACATGAAATGATGCCACTTCTAGGGTAGTTATTTAACTAGAAATGATGCTACATGCATGACATGCATATAAATAATTTTCTCAGGTCCAGCAACCATAAAGTATTTTTCAGAAATTTTCCCAGGATTTTACAAGGCTTTAGGGCTCATTTGGCTGCCACATGGGAAATTTCCCTGGGAAGCAATCCCCTGAGGGGATTTTGTGGTCCATTTGAAATCCCAGGGTGAGGGACGGCAAAACCCTGGGATTGAGGCAGCCAAATGCTAAACTAAATTAAACGAAAATAAAAGGAGGGGCTGAACGGAGGTGGGCCGACTCGGCTCACGGCCCAGATGCGCAGCGCGCACGGCACCGCGCGGCGAGGGCGCAGGACCGCGCGACTGACTGGCGGGTCCCACCTGTTGGTGGCACCGCGGTGGCAAAGGGAAAACAGAGGAGACTCCCGCCGGCGGCGACGAAGCACCCGACGGCGAGGACGCCGGCCACCGGGGTTCGAATGGTTGCGCGGGGAGTGACATTCAGGCTAGGCGAACACTATGGTGGTCTCGGCAACGCCGGGAATGCACGGAGGCGGCGGCGCAACAGAGCACGGCGGCGGAACCTCATGGCGTCTGCGGCGCCGGCGAGAAGCGGAATCCAAAACCCAATTCCCTCGGCCGTAAGAAACAATGGAGCGGGGTGAAAGTCTTGGTGAGCTCACTGGGGCGGAAATGATGGTCAGGCGGTGTGGCGACGACGGCGCGGCTCCGGGAATGCTCGGGTCACCCAGCTCCAATCCACCGGTGTGAGCTCCACAGGGGCGACCTGCGTGGCAATACCGGAGTGAGGGTGAAACATCGGAACCGAGGGCGCGGTAGGAGAGGAGAAGGGAAAATCACGGCCAACGGAGGACAGTGGCGCACCGGCACGGGGTGAATGGCAGAGGACGTGGTGGAGACGACGCACCGGCTCGGGAGTTCAACAGAGCTGCGGCGCGAAAGGCAGAGAGAAAAGGGGGAGCAGTTCCCCACTTATAGGTGAGCTCCGCCCGGGACACATTCAATGCAACGCGCGTTTTGGCACTCATCGGCGCCGATTCCGGCCGGTGCCGTGAAGTGAATGCTCGAACACGACGGTACCGAGGTGGTTGGCCGGTGATAAGACAAGCAAGGGTAAGGGACAGAGAGGGGTCCGGCGGAAGAGTGTAGGGGCGAGCATTGCATGGGGAAGAGAGCCATGGAGGCCCCGGGAAGGAGAACGAACAGCGGCGGCAAAACGAACAGCGGCGCGAAAGGGGGAAACAGGTGAGGAAGAAGAGGGGGAAAGGGGATGACAAGGTGGCCCCACCTGGCGGTGGCACCATGGCACGCAGGGGCAAAGGGAGGAGGCAACGGCGAGTTGGGCCGGCGCGGTAGCTGCGGCCCAACAGAGGAAAGAGAGGAGGGAAGGGAAAGAAGAAAAGGGGAGAGGAGAGATGGGCCGGCCTGGGCCGAGAGGGAAATAAGGTCTTTTGAATTTCCTAATTTCCACTAGAATTTAGCTCCAAATATTGTTTTTGAACATATTAATACTTAGGAAATAATACTTTAACTTACAAAAATTTATTAACATAGTTCCTAGATAATTCTATACGTATTTTCAAATAACTTCAAATGGGGTATTGGTTTTAAGAAAATATTATTTTAAACCAATTACCAAATTTTTCCACCAAAGGGCATAGACTTGGAAGGTTTAAATTATTTTTCTAGTTTAAATGCAATGCATGAAGTGATGATGCCATGGTGCAAGATAATAAATGATTTAATATTTTTAAATCATGCATTTAAGAAATTATTAACGTGCCAAATCGGGTTTAAAAATTTGGGATGTTACAAACACTTTCTAGATGCTCCTAGGATGCTACTGGAGAGGGCAAAGGAGGATTTACCGAGAGACGGCGACGATCCTGACGATTTGCTCCTCCGCCCGCGAGACGAACAGCAGTGGCTTCGGCAATCCGATTTGCCCCTGGGTCGGATTGCAGCAGGGGAGTGCGTAACCGATGAGAGGGCGCCGCCGGGAAGGCTGGGAAGCGGCGCGCCTCCCTGTGAGCAGCGGCAACAGAGGAGGTCGTCGTGGCAGGGGAGGGCGGCTACAGCTCGGAGGCGGACATGGGGGGCTCTGGGAATGGGAGGTCGCCGGAGAAGCGTGAGGAGCAACCGCCAGGAGCGCCTCGTCGAGGCACCCACCGCTCCGCCGCCTGGAGTTCGTCGATGTGGAAGGGGAAGCTGGGCCGCTGTGCGTTTTGGTGGGCTTTCTAACGGATGGAGTCACGGAGTGGTAAAAATCAAAAGAAAGAGACCTTTGGATGGTATTAAAGTGATTCCAAGTCTTTTGGTGGTATAAATCTAAAGAGAGGATTTTTGGATGGTATGTACCCAATTTTCCCTTTATATTTGCAGCCAGAGCACAGGCTCTCAACATATCTTCCAAAATCTGATTCACTCTTGCAGTCTGCCCATCAGTCTGAGGGTGAAAAGCTGTGCTGAAATTCAGTCGAGTCCCAAGCGACTCATGGAGCTTGTCCCAAAACTTTGAAGTGAACTGCGTACCCCGATCAGACACGATCTTTTTAGGTACACCATGCAGACACACAATTCTACTCATGTACAATTCAGCTAGCTTGTCTCCAGTATAGGTGGTGCGAACTAAAACAAAATGGGCCACTTTGGTCAGCCTGTCAACGATGACCCAAATAGAGTCGTGGCCCGCTTAGGTTCTTGGGAGCCCAATAATGAAGTCCATTCCAACTTCTTCCTACTTCCACTCTGGAATTTTCAAAGGCTGCAACAGACCCGCAGGACGCTGGTGCTCTGCCTTCACTCTTTGGCAAATATCACAACGGGCCACAAATTCTGCGACCTCTCTTTTCATGCCGGTCCACCAATACGAACTTTTCAGGTCCAAATACATTTTGGTGCTACCAGGGTGTATGGAGATAGGGCTGTCATGAGCCTCTTTAAGGATCAGCTCCCTTAGTGCACTGACGTTGGGCACAAAAATCCTATTCTTAAACCAAAGCACACCCTCGTCATCAACAAAAAAAGTTGGTGCTTTATCCTTCAACATTCTGCCTTTGATCTCTTGAACTTCTTCATCACCCTTTTGGGCTTCCTTTATTTTATTCAACAAGGTGGGCTGCAATTCCATCGAGTTCATGTGACCTACTTTCACCACCCCCAGATTTAGCTTAAGCAGATCCTCACACAAATCTGGTGACATCTCCTCACTCCGGGGGTGATTACAGGAGGGGCGGCGGCTTAGAGCAGCAGCCACCACATTGGCCTTGCCAGGGTGATAGTGGATTCCTACATCATAACCCTTTATCAACTCCAACCAACACCTTTGCCTTAGATTCAGATCAGGCTGGGTGAAAATGTACTTGAGACTCTTATGATCAGTGAAAATCTCAGTGCGATTCCCCATAAGATAGTGCCTCCAAATTTTTAGGGCATGCACAACAGCAGCTGACTCCAGGTCATGGGTAGGATAATTTTGCTCATGTGACTTAAGCTGACAAGATGCATAAGCCACCACTCTTCCTTCTTGCATCAGAACACACCCCAGACCTTGACGAGATGCATCACAGTAAATCTCAAAGTCCTTACGAATATCAGGCAAAACCAGCACCGGGGCAGAAGTCAGGCGCTTCTTCAACTCTTGATAATTGTCTTCACAGCTGCCGGTCCATTCAAACTTCTTTTCTTTCTTTAACAGGTTGGCCATCGGATGAGCTATTTTGGAGAACCCTTCGATGAACCGGCGGTAATATCCCGCCAAACCCAGAAAACTTCTTACTTGGGTCACAGATTTCGGTTGCTTCCAGTCAACCACAGATGCTACCTTCTCAGGATCTATAGCAACACCTTTAGCAGAAATGAAATGACCCAGGAAAGACACCTCTTTCATCCAAAACTCACATTTACTCAGCTTGGCAAACATCTGGTGCTCCCTTAACCTCTCTAGAACCATCCTCAAGTGGATCTCATGCTCTTCTTTAGTCTTGGAGTAAATCAAAATGTCATCAATGAACACCACCACGAATTTATCAAGGAAATCCATGAACACTTTGTTCATCAGGTTCATGAAATAAGCAGGAGCGTTGGTAAGACCAAAGACATGACAGTGAATTCATACAGGCCATACATAGTGGTAAAGGCTGACTTGGGAATATCAGACTCTTTGATGGTGGTACCCAGACCTTAAGTCAATTTTCGAGAAAATGCAGGCTCCTTTTAGTTGATCAAATAGATCATCAATATGGGGCAGAGGATATTTGTTTTTAATAGTCACCTCATTAAGTGACCTATAATCCACACACATTCTTAGGGATCCATCCTTCTTTTTCACGAAAATAACTGGGGCACCCCAAGGTGACGCACTAGGGCGTATAAATCCCTTCTCTTGCAACTCTTCGATTTGTTTCTTTAACTCAGCCATTAGATTTGCAAAAAGACGGTACGGCCTTTGGGAGATAGGCGCAGTACCAGGGGCTAAGTCAATAACAAACTCAACATCCCTCTCAGGCGGCATGCCTGGCAACTCATCGGGAAATACATCAGGAAATTCCCGCAAAATAGGCATATTATTTAGATCAGACCCTTCCAACTTATTGTGGGCAATCAGGTTTTCAGAACAGAAGTCAGCAACAAACTGAATTTCTTTGCCATCATCACTAGTCAATTTGACTGTTTTAGAGGCACAGTCAATATGACCTTTATACTTAGCTAACCAATCCATGCCTAATATCACCTCGATTTCCTTGGAATCAATGACCACCAGGTCTGCTAAAAATCCCACACCCTCTATTTTTATGCAAACATTAGGGCACAACAAGGTGGTATGAATAACTTTTCCAGAAGATTTAATCAGCATTGGTTTTTTTAATGCACTGGTTTCAAGCCCATGATATTTAGCAAAGGATGCAGCAATGAATGAATGTGTTGCACCAGAATTAAATAAAGCAGTAGCGGGTATGGAGTTAATGTGAAACTTACCCATCACTGCATGGGGATCAGCGTGAGCGTCTTCGGCACTGACGTGGTTCACCTGACCACGTCCAACAGAAGCAGCAGTCCTGGCATGAGGAAAGTTGCCACGAGCTGGCCCAGAATTCACGGACCTCGGCAGGACAGCTTTGGCTTAAGCCGGAGCAGACACGGCGCCTTTATTGGGACAAGAACTGGCGTAGTGTCCCATCTGCTGGCATGCAAAACACTTGATACTTGACAGATCCTTCTTAGGAAGAGCAGACAACTGAGTGCGAACTGGCGGAGCTGACTGCTGCACAGGGCGAGACATCACCCACTGAGAACGTGGGCGTGGAGGAACAGCTGGAGCACGACCACGGGTACGCTAACCCTTGGAACGAGAGCCGGAATAGACATCCTTCTGGGCCCTCTTCCTCTTCCTAGTAGCAAGGCACTGGCGACGATTCTCCTCATGCTTGACAGCACTAGCAAACAATTGCTTGAAAGTGGTGAACTCAGTGGAATCGATCAGAGCACGAATCTCCGGGTCCATGCCCTTCTTACAGAAATAAATCTTGTCAGCATCACTTCTCACATCACGGGACACGTAACAAGCCAACAGAGTAAACTGAGTGAGATATTCATGCATGGTCATGCTCCCTTGGACTAAGGCATGAAACTCAAGCCTCTTAGCTTCCTTCGAACTGTCGGGAACATAGTTCTCCTCAAAAGCCTCAACAAACTCATCCCAAGTGATCGTCTCAGGAGCCTCATGAGACTCACAAAAAATATCCCACCAAGCTGACGCAACCCCAGTAAGCTGATACGCTGCGAGCTGGACGCTCTCCAAGTCTCCACACTTGAAAATAATCAGACACTTTTCAATTGCTTTCAACCAGTCGACTGCCTCCATGGCATCAGTAGATCCACCGAACTTGGGAGGATTGGCTCTCAGGAAATCATTGACACGGGAGCGGACAGGAGGTGGAGCTGGTGGATTGTTTGGCACGGGTGGAGGAATGGGAACATTGTTTCTCTCTCTCATTAGGCTCTGGAACATCTGGAACTGGGGTCTCTAGGAGGAGGTGGTGGAAGGTGGGGAGATTCGGCTTGGTTTTCTTGTTGGGTTTTCTCGTGGATTTTCTTGGGGATTTTCTTGGGGGTTTTGGGGGAGTCTTTGTGACGCTGGAGAGGGGAAAAGGTTGAGCTCACGGGGTGGCCCTCCAACGGAAGATCGAGCTGGAGCAGGGGCTGTCTGGGCTAACCTCCCAAGTTGGCGAGGCCCACTAGCTCTGCTAGTGGCACCACCACGAACTCGACCACGGATAATATCACCACGCCCAGCACGGCGCGAAATCACCATCTGCTTGCCAAGAGGACGAGAGGCAATAAGGGGAAAGAGCTAAAACCCAGACTTTCCAAAACATGAGTTAAAACATGCAAACTTGGCACGATGCACACTCACATACATAAAATAGTAGTGTTTAGAGTACAAACAGGGGCGCGATACCACATGCCGGTACGTCAGCCCAAATCGCGAGCTAACTACCTACGGGTTACAGGGACTGGCACCGGGACAATTAGTAGGACTGGATGCACAGGGCCCACCAGGTAAGCACCAACCAAAGTAGGATGGTTACCACGGTGATCCAAAGCGGAAAGTGCCTCATCTCCTCGAGGAACAACCGGAACTCGCTCGGCTCGGGCCGAGGGCGAGGACTCGGGGAACGACGAGGGCTTGGAGCACGGCGAGGAGGATTCAGAGAACGGCGAGGGCTCACCGAGCGGCGAGGGCTCGTGAAACGGCGAGGGCTTGCGGAGCGGGAGCGGCGGGGAGGACTGGCGGAGCAGCGGCGAGGAGGACTCGCCGAGCGGCGACGAGGAGGGCTGGCGGAGCGGCGAGAGGGACTTACGGAGCAGATCTCCGACCTCCTTTTCATCGCGGCTGGAGAAGCAGCGCAGCACGGCAGGGAGACGGGGCGGCAGCACAAGCGGGGCGGCGAAGCAGCAACGGGGCGACCCTCTTATAGAGGCGGCCCGGTTATTGAAGTGGGCGGGGACCGGTAGCAAAGCGGCGGACAGGAAAGAAAGCAAAAGAAACAGGAAAAGAAAAGGACGACAGCGACTCTTGCAAAGGGTAGGGAGAGCTACGAGCTAAACTTGCTCGTAGTCGGACTCGGAAACCAACTCCACGGGGTCTTCTTCTTCTTCATCATCATCGATGTCAACGGCGGGCTGCCAACCAGGCGGCGGCGAACGAACCATCAGGGGAATACCCTGAAGCTCGACAAGGGTAGGAGGTGGCGCCCTCACTCCAGTTGGACCCAGGTCCAACTGAAGATTCTTGGGGGTGAGCTCGAAGGAGCACAGGGGAAGATCAGCAGGATCCTTGGGCTCGAGCTTGGCGCTGGAGCCGATATCCTTCGCCTTCGGGCGCGAGGACGAAGCAGCAGGAGTAGGAGTCCCGGAGGAAGAAGCGGCATTCCCCCGGAGGTGCTGGTTCTCGCGAACCAACTCACGGATCCTCTTGCGAAGGTGGACCTTCTCCACCAAGTGATGAGAGTCGCGCTTTTTAAGGTCGCGGCACTCCTTCTTGATCAGGTCCAGCTGACGGTTGGCGTCGTAGGCGGAATTCAATTCCCGCAGGGCGATGGTGTACGCGTCGTCCAAGGATTGGACGAGCTCGGCAAGGTGATACACCGTCGGGTCGCTCTCACCCTCGGCCGTACGAGCGTGACTGAACAGCTCGTGCGGCAGACGAGAGGGAAAGAAGCGAAGCGGGGAGACGTGTAGCTCACGCGTGAACAGACTGCGGAGTCGGTGTAGAGCAAGTCTGGACACGTCTTGGATGGCGTCAGAGCAGCTGACGCGAGTGGCAGAGTAGCGGAACGGTCCCCGGGTAGGTGGGGGACCGGCAGCAAAGATGGTGACGCACACCACCCAGCATGTGCGTCCCTTGCGTGGAGCCGTGGCACCATGGTACATGGGGTCACCAAAGCCAAGCGTGCCCAGCATCAGCAGCAGCTGGCGCACGAAACCTCCGTAGCCAAGACCAAGGCTGGAAGCAAACGCCGGCATCTACAAGTTTCCAAAAGATCATCAGTCAAAGATAGATTGCGAAGAATAAGAATTTATTTATCAACTATTTCTTT
>SPJY01015826.1:780866-828354 GCA_005191435.1 Raddia distichophylla
TTCACGATATGTTCAAAGGGGACTTGCCTTGATCAGTTTCGGGGAAAGCAAAGGGGACGTCGTCGATCGGGTCTTCGGGGGCTTGACCTCCTAAACGCGCACACGCATATGCAAACAATACAACAATCATAAGAAACATGTTTGATGATTCTTGCTGTTTTAAAGAAAATGCAGAAACCCTATTTTTTCATGCACCTTTATTTAGAAGAAAATTAAGACCATGGCCTATGCACATGAAATGATGCAATACCCAAGTCATGACTTTAACAACGAAAGAAAAGGTGCTTAATGTCTTGCTGTTTTAAGGAAAAGTAATTACAGCAACTCTAATGCAATTTTTATTTCACCAGAAATATTATGAAAATTACTCAAGTTCACACGAAATAATGTAACCCCTATGTTACTAATTATCTAGAAATGAATGCTATATGGGTGACATGCATATATCTAATTTTTCTAGGGTCCAGAAATTATCAAAGCATTTTCGATAATTTTTACAGAATTTTTACAGTTCAGCAGATATTTTTAATAAATGCTTAAGCTACCCAAACTAATGTTTAAACAGAAACTGCAAAAAGAGAAAATGAAAAGGAAAAGGGCTCTCGCGTTGGGCCGGCTCGGCTTACGGCCCAACCGCGAGGCACGCTCGGCACAGAGCGGCGAGGGGCGAGGGCGAGGCAGCAGCGCGGCTGATCAGCGGGTCCCGCCGGGCCCCACATGGCAGCGCCTCATTCGACAGCAAAGAGGGGAAAACAGGGGAATGCTCCGGTGGCGACGACGCACACGACGGCGGCGATTCCGGCCGCCGGAAGCCGATTGGCTCCGCGGTGAGCAAGTTATGCGCGAGGCGAACCAAATGGAGGTCTAATCGTCTCGCGAGATGAATGGAGCAAGCGGCGCAGTGGCGGCGATGCGCCCCACCGGAGTTCAATGCCAATGGCCGAGAGGGTGAAGGGAGGGCGAGGAGCTACCTTTGCGATCACCGGGTCGAAGGGAGGCGGCGCGACGGCAGAATCACGGCGGCGGCAGCGAAGCGGGCACCGGGGATGAACACGGACCACACGGCTTCAATCCTCCTTGGCGCGTGCTCCACTAGACAACCCGCGCCGATTACACGGTGAGGTTGGCGCGGGAAACCGAGGCGGAACAATAGGAAGGAAACGGCGGCGAGGCAGGGAAGGATGGCACGCACCGGCTCAGGTGGACGATCGTTGCGGTGGCGCAAAGCAAGGGATAGAGGGGGTAGCAGTTCCCATTAAATAGGCGTGCCTCGCCTGGGGGATTTTTGACGCGGCGCGTAGGGTTGGCAACCGCCGGCGCGAATTTCGGCCGGTGGCGTGAAGAGGAGCTCGGCGGCGTCACAGGCGTGCATCCGGCGACAAGACGGAAGGCGGAGAGAGAAGGGGGGGTCCGGGGAAGGCGATCGGAACGAGTGGCCGCATGGGAGACTGTGCCCACGAGCCCTCGGGAGAACGAGGGAGAGAGAGAGAGCACAGTTGCGGCGACCGGTGAGCAGGGGAGGGAGAAACAGGGGAGAAGAAGGAGGGGGCACTGACGAGGTGGGCCCACCTGTCAACGGGACCGCGCATGGGTGCCAGCGATCTGGGCTGCAGCGGAGTTGGCTGCGGCGAGGTGGGCCGACGCGGCAGCTGCGGCCCAACGGAGGAAAAAGGAGAGGCGGGGGAAAAGGAAAGAAATGGGAAGGAATAAGTGGGCCGAGACTTGGGCCGAGGGAAAATAAAACCGCTTTTGATTTTCTGATCTCCAGGGCAGCTCATTTTCAAATTTTCTTTTAAATATATTACACTTAGGAAATATAGTTTTGCCTTTCCCAAAATTTATTAACATATTTCCTGAACCTTCCGCTTGGGATTGGCTTTATGAAAATATAATAATAAATATATTAACCAAATGCCAAAATTTTCCACCAAGGTATAAATTTGGAAAACTTAAATCATGCCCCTTAATGCAATGCATGCAATGATGATTCCATGATGCAATATAATAAATGATTTAATATTTTTAAACCATGCATTTTAATAAATTATTAACGTGCCAAATTGGTTTAAAAATTTGGGATGATATAAACCTCCTCCCCTTAGGGTGAATCTCGTCCTCGAGATTCCGATTCTTCTGGGAACAACTCAGGAAACTCAGCCTGAAGGTCTGCCTCACGCTCCAAAGTGGCCTCAGCCTCAGAATGATTGCTCCATTGAACCTGGCAAAAACGCGTAGCTTTACTACGGGTTTTGTGAACTGCCACATCCAAGATTCTGATCGGATATTCCTTAAAAGACAGATCAGGCTGCAAATCCAACACTTCAGGAACCAACTGCTCTTCAGGAACTCGAAGGCATTTCTTTAGCTGAGAGACATGGAACACATTATGCACACCTGCCAGATACTCAGGAAGTTCCAACTGATAGGCCACTTCACCTCTTCGGGCGAGAATTTTGAAAGGTCCAATAAACCTCGGGGCTAACTTGCCACTCACACGGAATCTACGTTCGTATAACTTCGTATAATGTATGCTATACGAAGTTATTACGAAAATAAAAATAGAATGGATAAAAACGTGATAAATAGTGGTTGAATAGTGCTGCGCCGCTCCAATCCTATGTCCAAATTAGGATTCGTATCCGCTATTTATCCACTACGCATATTGTAGTATCGGTGGCGCTAAATACCCCTACTAAGACCCTAATAGCACTAAATAACACTAAACAGCGGAAGAAATAAATAAAACAGTACTAATCGAGTGCAAAACAGTAAGTAAATTATGAAAAATAATCACAAGATGAGAGAAAATCACTACCGAAACCACCAATCTTTATTGCCCTTTGACGCCATGTGGTTCCTTTACATGCAAGCACAATACCCTCCAAAATCACCCTTAATCTCTCTCTAATTGCCTCTAACCACTTCTGAAAAAGCTCTAATTTCCGTAGCCGTCATTAGCAATGAGAAACCCTAAAAACTCTCTTAATCACGACCCTCTCGGGTCCCTTAAATAGTGAAAATAACTGGAAGGCCTCGGCCTGGGTCCCTGCGCGCGCCTCAGCCCACCTGGCTTGGCTCCTGCCCCAGCCCGCGTCACGAGCCTGCTGCCCCGCTGGGCCGGCCTGCCGCGCTGAGCCGCACGCCTCCTGACTCCACTGGGCCGCGCTAGCCACTGCATGCATGCGCGAGCCACTGCACAGCACGCTGCTGCATCAGCCACCTGCATGCATGCATACGCGCACATCCCATGCACTCACAGCACATGCACGCATGCACAACATGCATGCTACACGCACACATACACCGCCAGCTTCTTTTTTCTTTTTCTTCTTTTCCTTTTTTCTTCTTTTCTTCTTTCTGCAAAATCATCAAAACACATATATGTCCAACACTCTCTAAAAATATTAGTTTCATATTAGTCCAATAAATCATCAATCATGCTCAAATATTCATCCAAAATTATTATTTTCCTTTCAAAGATATTCCAATAATTTCAAAAATCCTCACAAAAATATGTAAATAAATTAGAAAATCATATCATCATACAATATTAAAATATTCACTCAACACATATTCCCTTTTCACTGTCAAGCTACAGTCTCTCTATTTGCCACAGTATTAAAACTGCTGCAATGTTGGTCTAAGTATCATCAGAGATTTCCTTAAGGTCCTAGGTAGTGGGTCAGTAGTTGGCAATGACATGTATGAACTACATGTATGAATATCCTGACATGTTTGATGTCTAGTGTCTGGATATAGGATATTGACCATATATCATTCATATTTTTTCTCGAAATATTTCCTATCCACGTACATATCCATATGCAAAAACAACGGAGCATTCATATGTTTTTAAATTACTATGTCAGGATATTCATTTTGCTTCGGTTGGCACCGTTAGCGAGTCAACCTCCTCGCTTTACTAAGACATAAATACCTGCTTACAAAAATGATCAGAATCCGTTGTAGTCTGGTTGGTTAGGATACTCGGCTCTCACCCGAGAGACCCGGGTTCGAGTCCCGGCAACGGAATTTATTTTTAATGCCCCTTTCTCTCGTATTTTGGTAGCTTTCCTAAGGCTGAAGTGCAAAACGGATAGGGAATTGACGGATCGTCGAATTTGGCCGCTTGCCTGCTCGATGTTCATTCATTGTTTAACCTTTACAACGTCCATCATAATAACTCGTGGCATTGATCCTCCACCTGATGGACCATTTTCAGTTTTGGTTAGGATACTCGGCTCTCACCCGAGAGACCCGGGTTCGAGTCCCGGCAATCTCGTACTCCCTCCGTTCCAAATTATAGGTCGTTTGACTTTTTTGACACGTACTTTGACCATTCGTCTTATTTAAAAAAATTATAATTATAATTTATTTTTGCTATGATTTAGTCTATCATGAAAGGTACTTTAATAATGACTTGAGTTTTCTTATATTTTCACTAATTATTTGAATAAGACGAGTGGTCAAAGTACGTGTCAAAAAAGTCAAACGACCTATAATTTGGAACGGAGGGAGTATTTTGGTAGCTTTCCTAAGGCTGAAGTGTAAAACGGATAGGGAATTGACGGATCGTCGAATTTGGCCGCTTGCCTGCTCAATGTTCATTCATTGTTTAACCTTTACAACGTCCATCATAATAACTCGTGGCATTGATCCTCCACCTGATGGACCATTTTCAGTTTTGGTGCATGCTCGTGGCTTGTTCAGCGTGTACTTTTGTAATGGATTGTTGTGCAATGATACTGCATGACATGTAATAGTAAAGTTAAACAAAATTGAGAGATGCCAAGTTTTAGTTTATACGGCCGAAATGTTGAGGTTCGCATTAATACCACCGAAAGGTCTCTTTGCTTTGATACTGTTTCGTTGCCTCTATCCATCACTCCTGTTAGTCTCCCCCAACCCCTTTTCCTGTTCATATCGCCCAACCTCCCGCGCCCCTTCTCTCTCTGTCACCTCCATCCCCAGTGGTTGCTACCTCTTCTCCGAGTGGCCCACCACTCTTTGTACCCCACCACTCCCCACACTCCTCCCCACGGTTCACCCCCACCCCCCACCCAGGTCCTCCCTGTTGGTCTCCCCTCCCTACTATCCTCGCGTCGGGGCTGTTCAAGCAGAGGCGCGTGGTGCTGGGGTGTGCCGTCGACCTCGCCGCTGACTGCCTTGGCGACATGAGGGTGACAGGGGCAGGGCGTAGGAGCGATTGTTAAAGGAGAGGTGCCTCGACGCAAGGACAACGGCGATGGACGTGGAGCCTACCAGCCTCCTCTTCGACAGGCGCACAGTAGTGGGCCGGTCCACGGCGACAGCCTACCCAGCTAGGTGCACGCCCCCATGCGTGTGTAGCACATCGAAGATGTATTCTGAAACTATACCGACACCTTAGAGAGGAGCGATTCCAATAGGCGCCTTCACTTAAACCGATGGGGGGGCCATGTGCCCACCGGTTAGAGACTCACGTCGTGCACAAGAGAGGCTTACGTCTACCTGATAGGTGAATCCAACATGTCAGTAGCTCTTATGTCGTGTGACCAAAGGCCACACAGATCTTGGCGCAGGTCTGACGGTGCTTCATCATCGTCTTCCTTTGGACTGAGCTACAGTGACCAGCGATGGATTTTCTTGACGCGGCGACGCTACCAGTCAACCACGACTCGAGTGGGTGGGCTGTTCGGCAGGATGCTAATGGGCCTGATAGAACCTTCTAGGGAGCCAAGCCCTAGGAAGCTGCTCGATTAAACCGTCAGGGAGTGGGCCATGGTAATGGGCCGTGATTTTATCCCCAACAGTCACGGGAATCAGCGCCGAGTCACGGGAATCAGTGCATAGCAGATCGCGCGCGCAGCAGGGAGCAAGATCGCCACGTGGAGGGTCCAGGCGGCTTCCGCCACCCCGGACGGTGGAAACCAGTGGCTTTAGCCACGTGGGACGGCGGAAGCTGTGCGAGGTGGCGGAAGCCACACCTGATGGCGGAAACCGCATTTACATCCATAATATTTAAAAGATGTTGTATACTTTTCAATTTTTAATTTATATGTGTATTATTACATCAATTTTTCCGTGCTTCCGCGGCCGCATCGTCTTGTTGCCAAAACTAAGATTACATCAACTCGGCACCGTTTTGAGTCTTCGAATGTTGTTGAGAATGAATTAGTTCTCCCATGCGACTTTTATCGCCATATGCAATAAGCTTGATGATTAGTTGCTTCATGCTTTCATCGATCTGAAAGTAACTGATGATTTCTGTCGTAATCTTCTGGTTTGCTTCCTCCCCTCTTTATCCCGATTGAGACAAGAGTTGCTATAGCCCCGACCATGTTCAACACTGCGTAAGGTAGAATTTCTTCGTTTTTCCAGTTCTGGAATTATCCAATGACAGCTGTCAACATTTCCGATTTCACACCAGAGAGACCTCGTGCATTTTTCATTATCTATAAAGGCTCATTTTGGTTCTAAGGAGAGAAAATCCCAGAGTTAAATTCTCTCGAGAGGGCCGGGGTTTTAACGGCTGGATTAAAACACAGGAAAAGAATACCCCGTGCTCTACCTTTCTTGGAGGCAGCCAAACCGACCGCGTGGATGCTGCGTGCGCACGTTGGGGAGGCAGGGGTAGATGCTACGTCGTGATTAAGAAGCAGGCAAAAGGCTAATAACCACAAGGTGTTTGTGACTTGCATGGTATATCACCAAAAAGTTTGGAAGTATGGGGATCTGACCACCTAAAAAGTTCATAGAAAAATAATCTTTGCAAGTCTTGTCAAGATATTGTGTACAACTTCACAAAATGCAAGAAAAAAGCTATAACAACCAGTGGCGGAGACAAGGGGGGGCTGGCAGGGGCCCTGGCCCCCCCTAACAAAGCTGTAATCTGCCATTACCCCTAATCAAACTTTTGCTAATCACTGAAATATGAGGAAGTGAATGAAGTTTTGCTACAATAAATTCTAGAAATGCTAAGTTCACCTTACTGAGAAGAAAATTCTTAGCCAATATATAAGCAACATACATGAATATGCATGTACCAACTATAATATTTCTTCGTGGTATATTTTGCTTGGCCCCCCTTATGTTCAAATCCTGGCTCCGCCCCTGATAACAACAATACATATATGATAGAAGGAATCCGGTAGTTCATAAAAAAGCGGCACACATCACATCAGCGTCATCGATTGAATGTTGGATTACTAGCACATAAATCACCGGCATACATGTTCAGATGGCTCTCGAGATGCTTCGAAGCTGCCAATATCCCACGCGGATTGTTGTCCCTGGGATGGTCTAGGATCCCGATGGGAAATCGGGCTTCCGAACGAGCCCTAAAAGAGACCAGCTACATAAATTCGTGCCATGAAAAATTAACATGCAGTGACTACATGCTTTAGGCATCATGCTTTATGCTAGTTTGTAAGGCTGCGGAGAGGAGTTTATCTGTGACCGTTTATGGTAGTCTTTTAAAAGACCAAATATATATGTTTCAGGTTAAGAAAAATCGGCATATATGTGGTTATTTTCTATGACAGTTATAAAACTGACACATATAATACTTTGAATAATATTTAGTTTTTTGGAATTTTATAACTTGCCATACGAGCTTGGACAGAAATAAAATATAACAATTACAGTTCTCGGCTAGATTTACAAATTTGTAGTTGATAATTTTTTCCATTTAAAGCCATCCAGATTTCTAAATAATAGCCACGCGTTTCAAAATTTATAACTTATTTAATTTTACAAAGTTAGATAAAGACAAACTTATACGAAAATTATAGCTCTCAATGATATTTATAAATTGTTAAACTTTGCCATGCCTAACATGCTAAAATTGTCTAAGCTTAGTTCTTGAGGGCCTGTTTGGTTCAAAGCTAAACTTGCCAAACTTTGCCATGCCTAACATGCTAAAATTGTCTGCCTTGTTTGTTTCAAATTAAATTAAATTAAATGAAAATTTGTTATTTTTGTATAAGCCAAACGATGTAATGTTTTGTAGTCATTCTTGTGGGGTTTTAAATAGTACTTCTTAAAGTTTGTAAAATATTTTTTTTATATTTTTTTGAAATCGTTAAAACGCATTTTGAGGGGGTCACAAATTTGCTACAGTAAAACGCAACGCTGCATTAATCTGAAACAAACAATTTTTCAACCACAAGCAATTTTGCCACACTTTGATGTGTGAATGACATGTGGGGTCTATGTGGCAGAAAAGTAATCTTGACTAACCTTAGGCGTGAAACAAACAACAGCATAACTCAGTCAAACTTTCCTAACCTTAGGCGTGGCAATTTTAGACAAAATTAGGCTTCAACCAAACAGGCCCTACGAGGCACAAGAGCTTGCGGGTTTGAATCCTGTGGAATGCATGTGCTTCTATTTCTATTTCGTATGAATAGATATGCATATCTACCTATAGTGTGCAGGTTTTAGGTTAATTTTTTTTTAGGAAAATATTCTGGTTTGACTATGGCAATTCGTGGCTATATTTGTATAAGCATATAGAGTTTATCTCAAACTCATAATCTTTTTTAGATTGATTTTCACCTCATAATCTATCTCTAATATATCATATCAAATTTAGAGTTTCTCTCTAATATATTATATCGGCTTTAGAAGTTTGTTATAGAGATTATTTATTTATCTTTTTTATTTGATTTGGTGGACAACAATTAAACGATTATCTGATTTGGTGGATATTGATCGGATGGTGGAGGATTTTCGGACGATGTGGCGTATGGTGGTGGTTTTGTTTTCCTCTATTTTAGTAATGCAAAAAATGCTAAAATGCTGGCGTCTGCACAATAGCACATCCCATAAAAAAAAAACCTTTTTCTCTCAACCTGCTCTCCATTCTAGGCCATGCTTGATTTAGCTTAAATCAGGTTAAAACCTATTGCTTGAAAAAAAAAGGCCCAAAAAAGATTCAAAACAGTTAAAAAATAAAAAATGGAAAATTTTGAGAATAATCACTAAAAGTATCGTAAAAAGGATTATGACCTTATTTGTTTCAGCTTAGCTTAACTTAAATTAAATTAAATAAAAAAAAAATTTGTATAAGCCAAATGATTTAATAATTTATAGTTATTTTGTGGGGTTTTATATAGTTTTTTCTAGAGTTCGTAAAATATTTTTTTTTCATAATTTTTAAACTATTTAAGACATTTTTCGAGTGGTCACAACTTTTTCGGATTAAAGTTTTCAGCAACTTTCAATTTAAATAAATAAGACCAATATTATGCTACAACATATAATTTATATAAAAATAACAAATTTCAAACAATTATTTTAATCTGATTTAAGTTAAATCAAACTTTTGGTGACCTGCTTTAAGAAAACAGTCGTAATGATATCTTCGGTCATGATTCGTGAGGCAGATGGACCCGAGGACTGTGCCCATGACAACCAGGACCGACTCTTCCGTACACTAGTCCACATTGAAGCAGGGGAATCACTTGAGTGAGCAAGTGGCAAACTTGAGTGAGCATGTGGCAAACTGTTGACACCTAAAATAACTGCAGATGAACATCACAAGATGCAGGGGAATCTCTTGAGTGAGCATGTGGCAAACTGTTGACCCAAAAAAATGGAAAAAAAAAGTGAAAAAAATTATTGCCAAGCAAGTTAAGGCGCTATTGAGCATTGAGTATGAACAGTTCATCCAAAACCTTGATGTCATCACTGTACGTATGTTTACTCCAAACAAAATTGAATGTGGACGTCATGCATGCGTAGTTTAATGAACCGTCGTTGCTGAGGTCCTGTATGTTAATACTGTGCACGAACTTTCAGAAAATTCTAGTTCCACAAAACAACACCACCAGACGATTGGTCACACTTCAGAAGTTCGGAATAGAGTGCGCAAGCTCACGGCTCACCTGCGATCAGACGATGCTTTTTCTTTCTTTTTTTCTTTTTTTTTTTCTGTTTGGACATATGCATGATCCATATTGTCCAACACACACATCTGACATCGAACGGTGATGTTCAGAAAAGAAAAAGGGAATAGCAAGAGATGAGATGGGATCCGTCGGCATCTCCAGCCAGCAAGTGAAGTGCTGGTGAATGGTGAGGAAAAATTGGTGAAATAATCTACTTTAAATTTAAAATTAATAAAATAACACACAGTATAAGAAAATACCCCAACTGGCACCTGGCCCCGCCGCCCCGAGTGGCGGCCGCCACGCCGCACGGCGGGAGCTCTGCTCCCGCCACACCGCACGGCGGGAGCTCTGCTCCCGCCACACCGCACGGCGGGAGCTCTGCTCCCGCCACGTCAATCGGGTAATCAAACTTTGGTTTCGTTGTCTAATGCTTGTTTTACTTCTGTGCTGTACCACTTTGATGAACTTGCGTTCAGCAGCAACAGAGCAAGCTACAGGCAAACGCACTTCGACAACCTTGATCGAGATTAGCCTAATTACTTTTGCTAGCACTCGAATCAGAACTTGTGCTGTCCGGCTCTTTCTTCTCGGTGCTAAAGCTTGCATCTTTGCTTGGCCCTTGGCCATCTATTATACTAGAGAAATTACAAGACTCCTACTCAAATTAGAACTACTAATTCTAAACAAACTCCAACTTTGGTGCTTCTACTTTAAAACTAGTCCTACTACTCCTAATTCAAGTCCGGTTTGAACTACCGACTTGGAATCTAACTCTTATTCAACTAGATTAACTTACAATCACTTCCTCGCGAGAATGTCAGCGGTATTGTGTCTGTTCAGGGTAGGAGTCCGGGCGAAGAATTTGCACTTGTGCTCTTTGCGTCAGCACAAGAAAGGCTCCCTATGAATTGCATGTTGTACGCCGGTTGACAGGAGTACACGCCCGAGGCCGTGCGATTCTAGATATTTTGTAATCCGGGTGATCAGGGTGGAGGTGCACCTCCTGTATTCCCGGAGTTGTTGCACAGTGTGGATCTGCTGCAGCCTGGTGATCCAACGGAGCGGTTGTTCCTACGGGAAGACTTGTAATTTTAGGGTGTTAACGCCATGGCCGGATGGGCGGACGGCGGCGGCAAGGGAGGGGAGGGGAGAGCTCCGGCTGTCGTATAACTTCGTATAATGTATGCTATACGAAGTTATTACGGTCAGTCTCCTTCGTGTTTGGTTCCGCCCTTGCCGCCTTGTCCTTCCCCTCCCTGTGAGGGACCCGGCAGCAACGGCGGCCTCTTCCGAGCCCTTCGGTTCTTCGGTCGGTGATGTTTCTGTTGATTGTGACTCTGGTCTGCAAAGGGATCGCTCGCCGGGGTGCCGTTTCTCTTCCCTCTTATCGATGTGGGCTGTTGTCGTCTCTTCGGCGGTGTTGCTGTCCACCACTTCCTGCCAAGGTCCCACCTTGCCGCTCTGCCCCTCCCCTCTCTGTGAGGTGCTTGGTGGCGCGGGTGGCCTCTTCTGCGGTCGGGGTGATGCTCAGCCGGTGCCTTCGAAGAGCTTGGCTCCGGTCAGCAACTCGGCTCTTCATGTTGGCCAATCCTCTGCAACCCTCTTTAGCGTGGTGTTTGGAGATAGTGCGTCGGGCGAAAGCCCTGCCCGGCTTCTGGCTTGGGTTGGCGGTGGCGGCGCGCCTCTCGCGTCGTTCCCTCGTTGGAGGCCCCGCTGTTGACGTGCTCTCTTCATCTGGCGAAAGCTTAGCTTGTGGTCTTCGGCGATGGCGGGTCTTCCCGTCATTCCCCTTGTTGGAGGCGTCGTGTCGTCCGCTTTGACGCTGCTGAGGGGTTGTCAGTGTGTTTGGTGCCTTCCTAGTAGTTGTGCGTCGGTGGTCGGGGGTGATCGGCTTTCCTTTCCCCTCCCTTCCCGTCTGTTCTTTTGTTCCTGCTGTCGTAGTTTCGGGCGGTCGTTTATTCGTCCGCCAGTGCTCGGTCTTGGCCGAGGAGGGCTGTGTTGTAACCCCCGTGCTTTGCACGGTGTTTTTACTTTGTTTTTCTCCTTCTGCAATGAATTAGGATGGCAGTTCTCCTGCCCCTTCTTCAAAAAAAAAAATATTGTCCAACACACACATCTGACATCGGACGGTGATGTTCAGAAAAGAAAAAGGGAATAGCAAGAGATGAGATGGGATCCGTTGGCATCTCCAGCCAGCAAGTGAAGTGCTGGTGAACGGTGATAGCTCCACGCAAACGAACGCACGATAACATGCCGATCAACTAATTGGCTGCTTACAAATCGACGAACAGCGAAATCACTGACGCCGATCAACTAATTGTCTGCTTACAAATCGACGAACAGTGTAATCACTGACGCCAAATCCACCCGGGAATCCATTGAAAGGATGTGTCTAGAGATACCGCGACACCTGGGGTCTGGGGACCCGACCCAGAAATGGCAGAAAATTCTCTCTTCAAGGGAGGTTCAGGGGCCAGGGCGTCTCCACGGCTGCAGAAGAGGCAACGCGAACGCGCCGCCGGATCGGCGGACGGCTTGTGACGGCTCCGCGTAGTGGAGTGGCATGTAGTTACTGCAGGTCCTGGGTCTTGCTACTGCAAGGGTGTGCAAGGATACTCCTGCACTGCTGATCGTGCCTCGTGTCGTGCGCACATCGAACAGCCGAGATCGATCAGTTGTCGCCAACATAGTTACCAATCTCCCACGACTCTCAGCTTTCAGCACTTTATAAGCCGAGCGACGTCCCTTTCGCTCGCTCGAACTCGGCTCATTCCAAAACACACACACAGCTATGTGCTATTTTATATTTACTCACGAGAAATAGTTGAACATTGTGTAACACACATAGCATAAACAAATATGTGAGCAACTGCTTGAGCTAAGCTGTATATCCCATTTTCATATATAAAGGCATAAAGAAATAATCAAGAAGTAGTTATCGCAGATATGTAATTGAGTAATCTTCATAAAGTATATAAAAAAGATAATACCGAGTACAACAAAGGTATGTTTAGGTTCCACACCCATACTTGCTAACACCTAAGCACTTGACAAATCAAATGATTGGAGATGACGATAAAAATTTGGTTAAAAAAAGAGATTTTTAAATGGACTAGACATATTAAACATTAAGAAGGATTCTTGCAAGCCAACCAATGTTGTATTAACCCTTGTTAAAAACAAATGACATGCTAACCAACATAAGGGATTGCATTGATAAACTATGATTCATTAACTATTTACCCATTCCATCTATAGCCATATGCATTTTTGTTATATATGGACATTACCACCAATTCAAAATTATCTTGTCATATTAACAGTTTGACTAACTTTGAAATGGCCTTTTGTAGCTGCCAATATAAGTAGAGTAGCATTTACAAGGCCTAA
This sequence comes from Raddia distichophylla, assembly GCA_005191435.1. NCBI lineage: Eukaryota > Viridiplantae > Streptophyta > Magnoliopsida > Poales > Poaceae > Raddia > Raddia distichophylla. The sequence goes on from SPJY01015826.1 coordinate 794,132, forward strand.
TTTTTTGAAAAGCATCCTACTGTGAATTAATATTTCCTACAAAACAATTGCAATAAATATAGTTAGAAAAATTGCAATAATATAACTAACCAATGGTGAAATTCTCTAAAATCATAATAGATGCACATGTAGCGAGTTCATAATCATTATTAAAAGAATTATTTAATTCTTGTACTTTTAATATCTTTTAGTTGTTTAAAACATTTAGTGTTAAAATTTATCAATGTTGCTTTGACATTATTTTTTGGACAACCTCCTGGTTCATGACATTATATGATGTATCAACCAGTGTATCTTTTAGGTAACAATATAATGGACTAATGCCTCTTTTGGTTCATGACATTATATGATCTGGTGAGGCAACCTAAGGTTGCATCCTACTGAACTTAGGAGGCTAGAGAGGGAGATAGAGAGGGAGAGGGAGGGTATACAATTGGACTGCGCCAGATTGACGGGGAGGCAGTGGCGACGATGAGATGGACATGGCGGCTCCGATGTTTGATAATGGAAAGTTTGTTGGTGACCTACTAACAATGAATAACAAAATAATTCAAGGAAAAGGTAAACATGATTGTCCTCGAATCTGATTGATCTGTGCGCGTTAGACAATACAATATATCGTTAATGGGGCAAGGCACTCGCGCCGCTCTCCACCGGAGACGGTGGTGGGGTGTGCTCTAGCCTGAGCCCTCGCCGGACAGCCCTGGCGGCGAGCCTGGTGAGGCACTCGTGCTATCCTTCGCCGGAGACAGCGCCGGGGTGTGCTCTAGCCTAAGCTCCTCGCCGGCTTTCGACAAGGGCAGCGAGGCCATCTGGTTTCCGCTCACTGCGGCTCTGGTGGAGCGGCCACCGCGTAGCGAGCTCTCGTTGGACATTGGAGCCAATCTTCCCTCTACCTTGGTGGAGTTGGAAACTGACTTCAACAAGCAAGATACAGACACCATCAGCACCATTGCTAAGGTACTTTCAGATGAACAAATATGTGAGGATTTTTGGTCAGATATTGGATTCCCAAAAGAAAAACGGTGGTGGGAGCGAGAATCACCCACGACTTTGTTTAGTTCTCGGAGTCCAGTCTATATTGTCTGTTGCGAAACAGTGTGTGCGAGTGCTGTGTCTGTGGACCGACCGATTGATCTGGTACTCGCAGATTCAAAGCTTGGCAGTCAATCAATCACACAACGTTTAATGGTTAACAATCACGCCGCCAGGGATGTTGTATTCGTCCATGGCGTGGACCATTGCCGCGATCCAGGCCTTCAAACAACATTACGCTTGCTGCATTCCTGCCATGTCTAGGACATGAGCAAACAGCAGTTCGGTCACCGGCGGCAATTTGTCCAACGACAAGGAACACCACAGAACCGAAGCGATTAATTCAAAGGGAAAACGTGTTGGCCTCGGGAGACGATGAGTCTCGTGTTGCTTCGTCTCTGAGTGACTTGAATGAGGACGTTGTGGAACGGGCCAGACTGACAAGGCCGGCCAAGTTGTATGGCCTATCGCAAACACTGTTACGGCGAGCTATTCCTCGACTGGCACGAGCAGCGACCAAAGAAAACCCTACGCCACTTGCACTCGTAATCAGTTTTCGCCCCTCATACGCCGAGATGGCGGCTAGACCACCGCCCCCGAGCACAGCAACCGCGTGGCAATCTGATGGGAGAAAGACCTCGTCGAGGGGAAAGAACCTCCTTCCAGCGTCCGCAGTGGGGTTGGATCCAAGGACACGGCCGGGAATCGGCCGAGAGAGGTGTTGGCCGTGGTGCGCCGGTTGCGGGACGCGGACGTGAAGCAGGTAATGCGCCTCAGCAGCGTTTCGTCCCGGTGGTGCAGCGATAGGAATTTAGGCAAGAAAGGGTAACTATCCCGAACGGGCTACAGCAACAGGAGGCCGGTGCAATCAAGGCAAAAAAAACGAGGCCTCCCCATTGCTTCCGATGTAAGTGCAACGGACATCTTCTTGAAAGCTGTTCTGCGGATTTGGATTATTTGCAACAAGAATTCCCACATTGCTAGCAAATGTCCTTTGCTCAAATTGCCCAAACCTACTGCTTCAATGTTCAGTTGTGCAAAGAATGAGTTGTGCTTTTTCAGAATCCCGGAGTTCGACTTTAAATTGGAGACCCCTGATCCTGCTCCAACGGCTTTGATAAAGGTTGCTGGTGGTATGCTTGATGCAGTCACGATTCAGACTGAGCTTGCAAAGTTGACAAGGGTGGAGTGGAATTGGGAGGCCTTGCCCTATGGAGATGATTCTTTTTTGGTTGCTTTTCCCACTGAAGACGAACTTCAAAGAATGTCTGAAATTGAATATAAATTAAAAAGTCATGGTGTGACTTTGACAATCTCTGAGTGGCAATTAAATGGGGATGTGAAACCTGCATATTTTCTTGATGAGAGATGGGTGCATGTGACAGGAGTTCCACATGCATGGAGACATTATTTGGGTTTTTGGGCTCTTGGTTCGATGATTGGAACCACTTTGGAAGTGGATATGCTCACATACCGAAAGAAGGGTGGGTGTAGTTCGGATTTTGGTTGGAATGTTGGATAAAGAACACCTGCCTCTTACAACAGATGTGTTCCAGAAAGTTGGGTATTAACTTACATTTGTTGCTGAGGAAGAAGACTTTGAGCCCGCAGCACCTATTCCAAACAGTCCCACTCCAAAAGAAAGAGATGATGATGGAGCGGGCAATGATGAAGAGGCAAAGGATGGTGAGACAGATCATGCAAATAAAAAATCAAAAGTTGTAGAGAGTGCAGATGGTTCCAAATCTCCTCCAAGAGAAATGCAAGTTGAGAGCTTTGCTTGCTTAAGTGGTTCTGAAATGTCTACCGAAATAGCTGTGACACCTTTAGGCCCAAATCCAACTACAAAACCTCTCAAAACTCTGGTTCTGGATGGTGATAGTCAATTGGGTGTGATCAGTGTGACAAAACCAAAATCTGTATCCGCTGAGATAAATTCAGCAACATGTGAAGATGCTGATATGGACTTTCATAAGTCTTCTTTGGGGTAGGCAACGCCTTCTGTGGACAGTAGTGAGAAGCTGAACGGCAAGGTTACAGAGGCGTCAACCTCTCCTGTGCTTGAATCTGGTATAGAGAAGCCAAGTGGCACAAGCCCACCTCCCCTTATTTCCAATTTCAATTCTGTAGATGGCATTCGTCGCAATATACGAAATAACGTTATCTCTGTGGACGGCACATCTTTTGTAGATGTTGACATGATGAATAAAGCTATGAAGCGTACGGCCTTGCACAACCTAGACAAGCCTCGGGGAGACAAGATGACGGCTACTCACATTGAGCTTCCACTTTCGTATTCAAATCCTCCAAAAGTTCCAGGTACGCCACAACTCGCTGCTACTTTTTCTTTTGGTGCATTGACAGACGATCTCTGTAGCATGAACCTTCGCAACATAGGGTTTAGAATGCCAAAAGGTAGCTTGGATTTAAATTTTTCTATCAAAGCTCTAAAGGGAGTGGAGCTTGATAGATCGAAACTAAATCAAAATGCAAAACTCATGACCACTACAGAAAAGCTGCTCGAAAATAAGATAGTCAACCCCTTTGAATCAAGTGATGACGAGATCGCTGATTTTGACAGCGACCTACTCGCAAACTTGATCAAGGATGTCTCCGAGGTGGACCTAGATGTGGAGGATCTAGACATGAGAATCTATGATGTTAAGGCCTCCAGTCGTAAGTCCAAGTTCTCATCCAAAGGCCGTAAGAAGCGCCTTAGTAATAACAAAAATAATTGTTCTTCATGAAAGGTCTTCGATATTGTAAATCGGGTGCCGACATAGAGAGAGAGAGAGGGAGGGAGGGTATACAATTGGATTGCGCCAGATTGACGGGGAGGCAGTGGCGACGATGAGATGGAGATGGCTGCTCCGATGTTCGATAATGGAAAGTTTGTTGGTGACCTACTAACAATGAATGACAAAACAATTCAAGGAAAAGGTAAACATGATTGTCCTCGAATGAATTGGGTGCGTGGAATTGCAGAGGAGAGCAAATATTCCTCAGGTCAATAAATACCAAATTAATTAAATGATTCAAAATCAAATTATTTTGGGATATATATGGAAAGAGTAGGCGTGTGAGAGGAAATGTGCAACTAATAGAATGGAAGGAAAGAGCAACAATTGAATAAGTGGAACTATCCAATGGGTAAATGTGATCTGAAATTTTTTTAGAGTGATTGACTATGATTTCAGTGAAGACGTGAGAGTAGAGATGTATGGTATGGTGGAGATTAAAAGTTGGTCCTACCACCAACCACCACCACCACCACATGCCTTTTTTAATAGTAGAGGTATGTGGTCATAGACTTCGTGGAGTTCTTCAACTTTCGGCCTAAGGGACGCATGTGACTCGCATGTGACATCGACCCAGGTGGTCCAATACTCCAATGTACTTGTGTTGTACGATAGGAGCACCCATAATTATAGCCTCAATGTAGGAAATTGTGCCAATTGCGTATCCAAACATATATAGAAGTGTCATTGGCGTCATCGAGATCATGCATGCATGGTGTTAACTTTCTAACAATTGGCATTGTAAAGTGCATTTTTACTTAGCTTTGCAACACTTTGCAAGATTATATTTAACTAAAACATTCTCTCTCTCTCTCTCTCTCTCTCTCTCTCTTAATGTATCAAATAAATTTTGCCTCACGAAGAAGTTTTAATTTCAAATTATCTTGCTATGGTAGGGAGCATTGTGATTAGTCAATCTTTGATAGTTAATACATCGATTGATTGATCATCTTTTTGCAAATTCGAGCATACATGTCCCTTACTTGTCAGAAATGTTTGAATATTTTATCTTTAAGTGTTGTTTGGCCGTGCCAACTGTCCTTTCAAATTGAATTTGTGTACCGTTCCCCAAACAGAAGGATCCTTAACAGAAGAACTCATTCTCTAAATATTTTCATGATACCTAGTTGAGTCCATTTGAGAAAGCGTCTTATTGGCTAAGACATTTGTTATGTTTGCTAGAAAACCTAAAATAATCTAGTATTTTTAGCACTATTCGTGAAATCTTAAAAAAAAAGACATCATAAGCATAGGTAGGCTGCCGAGGACAATGATTAATAAAACCAACCGCCCTCAGCAATTAAAAGTCTTATCTTTCAAGCTACTTTAACCTCTGCGCAGTACCCTTTTTGTTCAGAGATATCAAGCCTTTTGTAATGCATATCTAAGTACTTAAAAGGACACAATCCCACGCTACAACGAAAAGTGTGTACTGATCTCTTTGACATCTTTTGCATCTCCAAAACAAAAAATCTTATATAGAAAACGAATAGAAAACGAAGGGAATCTATACGTCTTATATAGAAAACGAAGAGAATAATTTATAAAAGGATGGCGAGTATGCCTGCGCATCCATCAACTGTGCTCCATTCTGACACTAACCGATATCATCTGGTTTGTGTATGCACCACAGGAGCGTAATCAAACGTGCTCTCGAAGCTCAGCAAATGATCGTGAAGTACTCAATTTGGAGGTCCACGTCTTGTACTTAGTACTAGCCTACTAGGACACAGTGTAAACGTTATAGCTAGCTCGACACACACCACACCGCTTATTATTACTGACTGACAGCTGTCGTTTATTTTATTATGGGTGTAAACTAGCTAGTTTTCACGGCTTAGGGTATGTTCTTCTCGCCTGAGTGAACAGCTGAACGTTTGAAATGACTGAATTTACAGAGCTTTTTGAGTTAGTCTCGAGATTCGAACCTATTTCATTTGACTTGCTTTTTAAAGCGTTATTACCCACCTTCAAAACAGCTAAAAATTAGATCCAAAAAACTCAAAGCATGTGTCTTTTCAAAACGTAGATAAGTCGTTAATCTGTTAAGTCATTAAACTGTTAAACTGAAAAGAACAAAATCTAAATATCGGTCGGTTATTACCCTAAAATAACGTTATATCGTTTATTTATTATAATCTATTTTTTGAAAGAGGGGGCAGGAGAACTGACGTCCTATTTTATTGATAAGCAGAAGAAAATAAAATAAAAGTCCGTGCAAGCACAGGATACAACCACAACGCTCTATTATAATCCTGACCAAAGCCAGACACACCTTCGGCCACCGCCGGGAACACATCTACAGAGGAAAGGGAAGGAAAATAGCCACACTGCTGCACCTGAGCCAATGGCCGAACAGGAAGAAGAGATACAAGAGAGGGAGAAGAGAAAACACTACCAACACTCACACAACGACGAAACGACTCCTGAAGAAGCAAACTCAGCGGAAAACCCATAGCGCAAGACGGCGACCACGACGCCTTCAACAAGGTAGCGACGGGGAGGACCCGCCGCTGTCGCAAGACCCTAGGGTTTTCACCCAGAGCAGGGAAAGGTCCGAAAAGTGATGTATCTAACGAGGGAACGACACCAAAAGGTGACGCCAACACAAGCCCAAAAGGGCAAGGGTTTCGCCCAAGACCTACCCTGCTAGCGTACAAGGCAGAGGCCGCCGAAGGTCGAGGCACCAGAAGAACCGAGCCGTTGGCCGAAGACGCAAAGCCGGACGACAAGCACGAACGCCACCCCTCGACGCGGAAGACGCCGTCCACGCCACCCGACACCTTGAACAAAGGGAGGGTCAAGGCGATGGGAATGGGACCAGATCAAGGGGTAGAGAACGAGGACGCCGCCGAAGAAAGGTCGAGCCCACCACGCCTGGTGGTCTGCGCATGGGAAGCGAAGCAGACCAGACGCCATGCTACCCAGACGGCGCAAGGCGAACCAGCCACTAATCAGAAAAACGCCAACCTAACCACCGAGCAACTCACAAAGGAGGGGAGGGCAAGGAGGCGAGGATGTGACTAGGCTAGAGACAGGGGTCGCCACGCTGTTGAAGAACGGATAACGGCTCACCACACCACCATGGGAGAAGTCGAGGAGCCGCCGGACAAAACGCCCTCGAATCCCACCTGCTCCATTCACTTCGACCAGCTACCGATCAAAGTGGACACCCCAAGCGGTCTCCACCCAGACGGGCTTAGGGAGAGGGGGAGGGGAAGAAGTAAGAAGTAGAAGATGCCTTATTGTAATCTATCGATCGGTCGGCTTCATTTGAGACGACGTCGCGTGGTCCCTTACTGTTTTTTTATGATTTGATCGATCACGTGCGGTCGTTTCTTACCAGTAACAAGAGGTATCCGTAGTTTTCTTTGAGAAGTACATCGGGACCCGTCGATACAGTTTCATTTTTCTTTCTTTGACAAGCATGGCGGGATCAACCGATTAGGTCCCACAGCTCACCTCAAAGTACAACCCAAATTTTCACGTCTCCGTGGAAATTTGAATCTAAATGGTGGGTTCCACGTCCACGCACGTTACCACCTGTTCTAGAGGCAGTTTTATAAGTAAAATTAATTAAAAAACAAAGTTATTTATCTTATTAACAGAAAAAAGTTATGGGATTAGATTACATACATACATACATACACACACATATATATATATAAACGGATTCGCTCCTTTGTGGGCGCCTGCGCTCGAGGCCGAGTGCAGGCGCTCGCGCGGCGCGCGCGACGCGAGCGCGCAGGAGACGAGGCGGCACGCGACGCCGCCGACGCCGACGCTGCCGTGCCCGCTCGCCGCCGCCGCACGTTCCCCGTCGCCGCCACGCGCTTGCCGCCGACGCCGCCGCGCGCGCCGCCGACGCCGCTGCTGCGCTGCCGCTGCCGCCGACGCCGAGGAAGCTGCAGCTCGTCGCTGCTCGCCGCCGCCGCCGCCGTCGCCGCTCGCGCTGCTCGCCACCGCCGCCAACTGCTCACCGCCACCCGCCGACGGCCCATCGATCTACTCTTCTCTACCTCTCTAATTTGCTCGATTTGTAGCTTACGGAGTTTTTTTCACTTTTTTTATACTGTTTTTTCAGTACTTCTGTACGGTGAAATTTCTGTATAATCGTACTGAAATTTCTGTATAATCGTACTGAAAAAAGGGGCGCCTGCGCGAAACGCAAAATGCAGGCGCCTGCACTGTAGTCGGTCCCATAAAATATAGCACATGTAACTATAATTTTTACAAGAATTAATCAAATGTCTCATTAAAATACTTGCTACGGTACTTGAAAATGTTTGGCCCACTGTAGGTTTGCTTTAACCATGTTTTACACTTCCGTGCCACTGCGGTTCTACCCCCTACTCAATCAGGCGTCATTAAAAGCTACATTTTTTGTTGTTGCAGGGTTCATTGGGAGTGGAATATAATATCTTATTTCCTGAGCCTTCACTCTATCCGGCATCATTAAAAGCTACATTTCTTTGTTGTTGGAGGATTCATCGAAAGGTGGATTACTACTATTGTTGTTGTTGTTGTTGTTACTACTACTACTATTGCTAATGCTACTGCTACTGCTACTACTATTTTGTAAAATACCGTTGACTATACAAATGAGTAGAAAGTTTTGAGAGATTGCATTGTCAAGATAGACTATGTGATGTTGCCAATGTCACATGAGTATATTTTTTATGATTATTGCATTATTTAAAACTAATTGTATAAGAAAATTACTATGTTTTTCAAACCAAGGGCAGGAGCTTGCCTATTCATTAGAAAGAGCAAAAAATTATGTATAATTAATTACAGCTCATCCAAATAGGATGGGCCTCCACCAAACCCTAAAAAAGTCTTTTCCCTCACACTAAAATGACAACACTATGACCACTGCTATGATTCGTATTAGAATATACGCCCTCTGTCCCATAAAGATTGCATTTCTAGTGTTCAAAATTTGTCACACAAAGAATGCATTTGTAACTTTTGGACCATCTATATAGGTTCATTTGGTTGATTAATTGTTTTTTCCCTTTACAAGGTGCATGCACATTTAATTGCCTGGTTTTTATTCTTTTCAAGGTGCATGCGTATAGTTGTTAACCCCTTTAATTAGGAACAACTAGGTCATTTCTTATGGTTACTAATCCGTCTAAAACATCCTTAAAATGCACTCTTTGTGGGATGGGGGGAGTACTTTAAGGAATGCATGTATTAAAAAAGTCAACGTTTGTAACTTTATATTAATAATTAACCAGAAAATATACGTTTTATGTTATGCATGTGATATAGTTTGATTCATATATTAGAATGTGCTTTTCTATTATGTTAATTTTGTATTATTGATGATATTTTGTGAAAGTAATTAATGATCAATTCTATGTTGAAGATTGTGTTAAAAAATATACTGAGGGGTATAAAAAAGCATTGTTGTCTGTGTATCAAATACTCCCCTCGTTCTTTTTTTTGTTTGACTCTTTTGACTTTTGGACACGTCTTCGACCATTCATCTTATTCAAAAAACAATGTAAATATCATTTATTTTGTTGTAATTTGTTTTATCATTAAAGGTACTTTAAACCTGACTTATAATTTTGCATATTTGTATTAAATTTTTGAATAAGACGAATAATAAAAAGCGTGTACAAAAGTCAAATGCGCCAAACAGAGAAGAACCGAGAGAGTATACTGTTTGTGACTACAGTGGTAGGGACTTGGGATTGTTCTTTCTCAAACGTACGCCCGTGCGTAAGATTCATACGAAGGCACGCATGTATGTATGTCATATTGTAATTCTGTTCATGAGTGTTTATTTATTGTTTATTTAATTTGCTTGATCTCACCCCAGAGAATACGTACTCGGTGTGTGAGTCGGTGAAATTACACTGGCGAGTACTTGGTGTGTGGAGCAACTCCAACTCCCCCTCTATATTTCCCCTCTAAAACATTATTAGCGTCCTTTCTATCTATCCCTCTAAAATTCCTTCATAAATTACACTACCCTCTAAAAGATTCCTTCCCTTCAGCAACCCCTCTATATTTGCTACAGTATTATACAGGGCCTCCTGAAATTGCTCTGAGTCGGTGAAATTACACTGGCGAGATAAAAAAAAGGAAAAAAATGGAAACCGGTGGTTTCTATTCGAGGAATGCATGTACTTCCTCGTTAGAAGCCGCTGCGCTGCCCTCGTCGTTCACAGCCGAACGTACTACTATTGAACGATGCTACTCCGTAGCTAGGGTTCTGGAAACATTAATTGCATAGGTACTGACTCGTGCAGTCGTGCTCCTGGACGTCATGTGGATGGAGTTGTCACTTGTCAGTTGTCACCCTCGTTAATTCAGTGCCCGATACAACTAGGTCATGTTATTTTTAGCCTAAGAGCATCAACAGCAGGTTCTCTATATTTCGTTCTCTATATCCCTTCTCTAAATCACTATTCGTTCCCTATATTTTCATCATCTCCAGCAGAATCTCTATCTTTAAAAAGATATAGAGATTCTCTAGAGAGTCTCTAAATATAGAGACTCTGGAGAAAGTATCTAAATTTAGAGGCTGAGATAGAGATCCTGCTGGAACGTTATAAAGGCTGAAGTTGTCCGCAATAGTGTTTTAGGGAATTGTTTAGAGGTCCTGCTAGACATACTCAATTTAACGATTTATCTGTGTTTTCAACCGTTTAACTGTTCAACCGTTCAAATCAGCTAAATAAACGAGGCCTCTCCCCTCTCTCTCCCCTCTCTCTCTATTCTCTCTACAGGAGTGCAGTCTATAGTCTCAAGACAGCCAAGCAATGCTAATCCTGGCCTCAAATTGTATGTTAGCACTTAGCAGGACTTCGCAGTTGTGTCACCACTCAAGCACATATAGCTCCATCTTCCTCTCAGAGGCTGATTGATAATGGCACCCTGAGTTCTTGGTCGACACACACAGCTCCGGTAAGCGTTTGACCTCCATTTGTTTAGCTCGGAGTGAGTCCTCCATTGATCCCTAGCTAGCTTGATCAGTATAATTCACAAGTTGCAACCTCTTGCTGATTTTGTTCTTGGTTCTGAGTACACCGAAATTTGCTCATGATCTTGGTCTTACAGCTGATCTCTCCTAGTCCCATAGAACTAGATTTGTGCTCTTTATGCATGCACTCGCTTCTAGCAACCACAGGGTCGTCATGATTGCAGCATGAACTACACATAAAGAAATTAATTATTCAGTTAATTTGTATCTTCTTAATTCCATTTTGTGTTCGTTTTGCCTGTCTAATTAATCAACTTCATCTTCTGAGCTGACTTCTGCATATGCAGGAACATTGTGGTAATGGCGATGGCAGCTCCCGATCCGGTTCACGAAGAACAAACACTACCTTCTGCAGAGAAGCACTTCAGGAACCAGCTTGCTGCTGCTGTGAGGAGCATCAACTGGAGCTATGCCATCTTCTGGTCCATTTCAACCAGTCGCCCAGGGTAATAAACAATTAAACATTCAATTGATTGGTGATGTAATTGGTATAGTATAGTCTAGACTCTCTCCAGCGGTCTAGCTAGCTATCTGGATTATGTACATTTAACTCTACAATTAGCTAGATCTGTGTTAACACCAACTTCTGCAGCTTAGGAATATTAGTACAACTTTCCCACGGAAGAACACACGAAACCAAAAGTATGAAGAATATTTGTCTCTGAATAATACTTTGACTTGCAACACTGGTATAACTAAAACAAAGTTAATTAAGTTTATTTCATTCATTTGTTTTGCTGCTTAGTTAATTATCTTTCCGGTTATTAATTAATTTGTGCCCCCCTCTCTCTCATTCATTTACACACACAAATGGAGGCTTCTGACGTGGAACGACGGGTTCTACAACGGCGAGATAAAGACGAGGAAGATAACCAACTCGACGGACCTCGCGGCCGACGAGCTCCTCCTGCAGAGAAGCGAGCAGCTGAGGGAGCTGTACGAGTCTCTCCTGTCCGGCGAGTGCGACCACCGTGCGAGGCGGCCCGCCGCCGCGCTGTCGCCGGAGGATCTCGGGGACACCGAATGGTACTACATGGTCTGCATGACCTACGCCTTCCGGCCTGGCCAAGGGTACGTGATTCACTCCAGCAAAACCCTTCTGATTAATTAGTTATCTAATTAAACTGTTGCCAATCCACAACAACTGATAGAGGGTTAATTCGCTCCATTATCCACTGATTATTTTATTGTACTCTTGAGGAAACACAGGGCCCGCTGTCTTGTCTTCAATAAGACCAGAGATGCAGAATGTGCTCAGCCAGTCTCTCTTGATTATGTTGATAAGATTTACTGGTACGTGTTCATATGCACTGCCTGCAGGTTGCCGGGCAAAAGCTTTGCAAGCAGTGAATACGTCTGGCAGTGCAACGCTCAGTTCGCAGATAGCAAAACATTTCCACGCGCGCTCTTAGCAAAGGTACGTTCTTTGTGTGTCTGTCTCTGTGTGTGTGTCTGTTTCAGTACTGCTTTCGTTTGTAAATCACGTTCATCTGATGAATCTGTTTGTACCTCACTGCATTCCCAACTTCGGTCGCTACTATATATATGTCCATGGGACCTGCCGGTTGACGCATGCAGAGCGGCGGTATTCAGGTTAGAGTAATTATTCATGATTCGATTTACATTGTTAACAGTGCATGTCACATGTGTACTTTCATATGTCTTACGCCCGCTGCATCTTGGATCACATTCTGCAGACAATCGTCTGCATCCCCTTTATGAGTGGTGTGCTTGAGCTCGGTACGACTGATCCGGTAAGTTCATGTATCGGCCACAAATTAATGCACAGCTCGATCTGCACGCAACTCAACATAATATTAATTGCATGCAGTAACTCCTTGGGTAATACTCCTGTTTAGTTTACTCCCTCCGTCCACAAATGATCTACGTCTAAGAAAAATCACAAATACCAAAAAAAACAATTAACGGATCAACTACCCATTTAATCTTAAGAATATTGCTCCGAAAATAGTGCCATCATTTACTCCTTCTAGCCTCTCACCCCAAAAGTTGTGTCATTCCATTAATCCAAAAACTGCATGCTTGTAACAGGTCCACAGCAGCCATAACTCTCATCTCGAAATGCAATTAACTACAACCTCATGCAATTAAAACCAGGCAAATATGTAGATCTTTTCTGGACAAACCAAAAAAGCTTATTTGTAGATCATTTGTGGACAGAGGGTTTTTGGAATCATGTGTTTAGTTGAAAAAATCCAGGGGCTAGTGAGCAATCCAAGTAACATACACTTACACGTTCTGTTCATGGTAGATTTATCTTTTCAACTCATTGATTTTGTGATATCATTTCTGAAGATCTTGAAGTCCCACGTGGAACATCTCAAATTAATTTCAGTTGTCAGTTTCCACTTGCGGAGCAATAATTTAAAGAACACAAAGCTCAGTTTGCATATAGTCTCAGACAATCAAATAATTTCAGCATTAGGGACAATCAAATAAGCTAGAACCTGCAAACCATACTATGCCGCTATCTTTGCTTGAAGGAAATAAAGAACAGAAAGACTAGTAGTGGACATCTTAGGGGATGCAGAAAAATTAGAAACACTATTTATCTATATAGAACTGTCATTGGGCTGTGTGCATCTTTGCTATGCAGAGGCTGGGAGTGTTCTCAATTTGATTGTATATTCTCGATGTAATTGTCTGAGTTCAATAAAAGCTTCCTTTTTTGAAAAATATATAGAACCGTCATGTTTTATGTGAAATCAAGCTAGGCAACTAGAAGGGAAGACTGATAGACGTCAAATAGAAATCAATGTTCTCTTCAACAATGTCCCCCAAGAAACAAGTGGAACAATAAAAGCAACCAAAAGAACCCTAAAAAATCAAGAGCAACCATGGATCACATAGGACAACAACACATACCTCTAATAAAAATACCATGAATAAAACATTATGGCTCAAATGGTCAAGGAGATTTTTACTTGGGTGCTCCTAGTTGTTAAGAGTCCAACAAAAAAGATCAACAAGGTACTTTAGAAAAAGAGAGAGAATTAGGAGAAGACATGCTGCTTTTGCAAAGGAAAAGCAAAAGGAATCTTAGTCAAGAGGGGATCTTTGTAAAAGTATGACTTATTTGAATTTCAACATTTTTTCCCAATAGATAACATGGAGTCACAGATTCACACCAAAAATCACCTCAAAACTCATAGAAGGAAAATTAGAGCAAAAATAACAAGCTCTATTGCCCAAAAACCCATACAACAAAAGGAAAACGTCCATAACATTGAACCGTGGTTCTAAGCCCTATGAGATATTTATCACAAGAACATATGGAAGTCATACGACTTTCACAATAAGAATCACCTCGAAAGATGCCACATTATTTTTCTAAAAAATAATAAGGGCTACTGCACAAAGAAACTGAATCTATCAAAACAAACAAAAGAGAGGAAATCTTGATGATCTAGGTGTTCTTGGTGGGGTTGCAACATGCAAGATGATATGAGCAATCACAGCACCTCCTTGATCAACATGTTTTTTAGCATGAAAAAGGAGGGGAAGTAAGAAAACATGGTGCTAACAAAACAATAAAAAAAATGATCTAAGCCAAAGAGCAAAGCAAAAACAAGATAAAACTTTGAGGAACTTAATTTCTATTAATCGAAGAGTTTTTAATAGCCACACCTAGCTAGGTGGACAAAGCTCTAAAGGAGCAAGGTCACTCTCTACAAACCCCAAACATGGGCTAACTCCTTTACATGGGCCACACAAAACACAACGGGTCTTCATCTATCGTACATAACCACTCTGTTTCTATGCCATTGAGTCTCCAACTCGAACCGCAAACCTTGAGCCACCTCAACTCCATCTCCATGATGTCCATGTGAGCTAGGTTTGAGTCCAACTATCTTGCCGATTTCTTCATCATTTCGGACCTCGGTTCTCCCAATCTAGTCCCAATATCGACCGACGACAACAGCTGCCTCCAAACTCACACTAACAAGGAACAGACCAATTTGCACATTACAAAATATGACTTACCTTTATTTCATACATGTTAGTCCATTTTAATCATGAATTCAAACATGTATGCATGCGGTCCCATGACCCCACATAAATTGGACCCAGAAAACTCATTTCTCGCTTTCTTCTTAGTACAGCGGTGCACAAAATATTTTTTATCAATTCATCTGTTGCTTAAAAGAAAGTTTCATAACACAAATGAAATGTGTCTCGGAAATTCTCTACAATTTTTATGTATGACACCTTTTTTTATTTAAACTTAGGAAAGACTTCCAAACATGCAATATACCGCATACTATTACAAATAGTCAAACCGGGTTAAATCAAATTTCAAACACAAGCCAAACCAAGTTTCATATATATACTCATCGCAATATGAGAACCTGCAAATGCTCTCATGACAACCTACAAATGACACTAACGACAACCTATGCAATAGTATAAATAACAAAATTTCTTAAAGATAGCTTAGCTTTTCCACACACTAACAGACATAAAAAATGTCTTTGATTCTCGTGCTAGAGTCTATATTAGACCTGATCAAACGTCGGGCCGGGCCGGACCGGGCTTCGGACCAGGCTTGGAAAAGCCCGGTCCCGCAGGACCAGGCCCCAGCACGGCTCGACCCGGTGCATCAGGCTCCAAAACTGGGCCCGAGCCCGGCCCAAAGCCTGTCCTGAAGCTAGATGGCCCGGCCCAATCATGGCTTAAATCACAAAAAACTCGGGCCTAGGCCTGGCCCGACCCGATGATCGGGCGCCGGATTGAGGCCCTAGCCTAATCGGGCCGGGCCGGGCTTCCCGTGATCAGGTGTAGTCTATATATCTATCAAGAGTATAGTTTCAATATCGTATCACCTTGTGTCCTGAGTGGTAGACAACTGATATCATATAATTGTACATGCTATCACCAATCGTCATAATCTACATCAGATTAGCACAAGCTATTGAGTCCGTTATAATTCTTGTTCAAAAACTGAGTACATCCTTATTTTGATGGGATTAATTAATGAAGCGTACACCGAATTAACCCGTCAGTTTCAGTCCTTCTCCCAATGAAGTCCTGCTGAAATTTTCAGGTTCTGGAGGACCCAGACATGGTAAATCGGACCACCACATCTTTCTGGGGGCTGCAGTTCCCGAGATGCTCAGAGGAGCCGGGCTCCAGCCCTTCAGCAGACGACGCTGGGGAGGCCGAGATAGTGTTCGAAGACCTCGACCGCAGCGCCATCGAGGCGATGATCTCCGGGGAACACGAACACGAGCTAGGCGGCGACGACGTCGAGTGCCTGTCCAACGGCAACCTCCAGCTCCAGCAGATCACAAAGGAGATCGACGAGTTCTACGCCCTCTGCGAGGAGCTGGACGTACGCTCCCTCGACGATAATTGGCTCGTGGACGGGTCTCTTGAGGTCCCGTCTTCTCCGGAGACGGCGGCGGCCGGGGTTGGCGCTGACGACGACGATCCCGCTCTGAACGGCGCCTCCCGCACGTCGTGTTTCACGGCTTGGAAGGGATCGCCGGACTCCGACGACGTGGCGGCGCCGGTCGCCGGAGAGTCACAGAGGCTGCTGAAGAAAGCTGTGGCCGGCGGTGCATGGACGAGTAATGGTGGTGGCGGCACGGCGAGGGCTCAGGAAATTAGTATCATCAAGAGCCATGTCATGTCAGAGAGAAGGCGCCGGGAGAAGCTCAACGAGATGTTCTTGATTCTGAAGTCATTGATCCCGTCCGTTCACAAGGTAACGCAATCTAAAATGACCGTTCTTTATCCCGTCCGTTCACAAGGTAACACAATCTAAAATGACCGTTCTTTTCCACTTTTTTTTCACCAAAAGAAGAAGAATGCAACAAAAAAAATTTTTGAAAGTGTAACACCTGATCCAAAATTTATCCTCGAACCAAGTCGCGACCCACACATGCATAATACATCTCTTAGACTTTATCGAAAAAGTGCCGAGTTAGCCTAGATACTCTACGTCTTGCACAGTGCTCTATCGATCGATGGAGGTCTTATCCGATCAATGCCTCAACGCGAACCATACTAGTTGCACCGATTCAAATTCATGCCCCCTTGTCAATGCCTTGGAGCCTACAATTGACATTGTTGAACCTTTCCCCCAAAAAGTCCGAGTCATCTGCGCCTAAAGTTGAAACGGGCTTCCTCTTCCTCTCCATGAGAAGTCAGTGTTGCCTTTGCTAGAAGAAGGGGCGGCTCTTCACCTTCCCCTTCATCTTCCTCTTCCTAAGTTGGTGTAGCCCACACATGATATGTAGGATCTCCACCTCCCTCCTCAACCCCCCTCCCCGATGGCTTCATCTATGTTGGTTGTTGCACAAATACCGTCCTCTTGTCTGGCTTCTATTGCTAGACTATGAGGTAACATGAAGTTACTAAAAAAGATTACTATATTAGCAAGGTTGGCAAGATCGACAATTGGGTTTTGAAGCCTTCGTGACACACTTGGGGATCTTTCTTCCCCTTCTCTTTAGTCGCTTGCACGCTCAATCTATGTAACCTTAAGCGTTGTTGCTTCTTCGTAAGGCACTAATATATCCTTTCTAGTCCTTCCGTCATGGAGTAGCCTTTGGAAGTAGCTTGTTAGTTTGCCTAGACCCTAGGACGTTGGGGTCTCCGGTTGTGGTCATGTTGGCTACTGCCTCATGTGGTTTTTGAGGTGTTTACTCTTATTGAGTCAATATGCCTTTATTTTTTTCTTAGATAAAGGCCTTGTTCTTTTTAGCGTAATGCACCGTTGCGTATTATTGTAGCAAATTTTGTTATTTTTATATATCCTATATGTTGTGATAATTTGTAACGATTTTTTCATGGCTTTTAGTAGTACTTCCAAATATCATAAAACTATTTTTAAAAAAAATTTAAAAACTTTTAGACCTATTTTCGAGAGTTCTCAAATTTACTACAGTAATACGCCAACGCAATGATACGCCGAAAAGAACAAGGCCAAAATGACAGGGCTCTTGCCCTGTAATGCAAAAAAAAAAAAACTTAGTTCTATCATTGATTTTGGCTCAAAGTTATAAACTAGTGTCGCGCTATGGTAAAGGTAAGTGATACTTAGGCCCAGTTCTCTATAGCTTTTTTTTAAATCTTATTTAGGTTGTTTTTTTATTTGCTTAACTTCATTTTTTTTTTGCAAAAGGGTCAAACCCCACTTCCATTTTCAATTAAGAAGACGAAAGCATCCAACATGCGGAGTTTACACCACCAACCGATACAACGAACCACAGTGAACCAAAATACCCACAGAGGGACAGCAACATACGACAGCCAGTACCCCAACATTCACCACCAAAGTTAATATTCTGAACAGAAAGCACAAAAACTGCTAAGAGATTAACGAAGAGACATCAGCTAGATATCAACACCCGAAGAAGGCAGTCATCCCTAAGAATCCTGATCACTGGTCACCCTCCGGCTTCTGGCAAGAGCTCACCTCCTTGGCTGTCTTGAAAATAAGTTCTAGCCCCATCTTGACCAAAGCTTGATCATCAGCACGCAGCAGCCCTGACCAATATTGAGCGAAGACACAGAACATATAAGCTATTGATAGGGGATTCTTAAATCTCTTGTTTTCAAAACAAGTCTCACGCTTTCTCCATGCCCCCCAACACATAGCAGCTATGCACAAGTACTTCAAATCCTTGCTATCCGACAGAACAGCCTTTTCCCACAACAAGACCTCCTCCCAATTGGATGGTCTCCAAGTCATTCCAACACTTTTAGAAATGACCCCCCAAAGAAGCTTTGTACAAGAACAGTTGAAGAAAAGATGGTTTATAGTTTCTATGTCATCGCATAAACTACATCTGCGGTCCCCCTCCCACTTTCTTTTCCTTAGATTGTCTCTAGTCATAATAGCATTGTTAGAAACTAACCAAAGAAACCCTTTGATCTTCAAGGGCAGCTTGGATTTCCAAATCTTCTCAGTATTAACATGCCTCTCTTCATTAAAGAGACCATTATACATTTTTTTAACAGAGAAAGAAGTTTTATCTTTTCCTATCGAGATGCACATATCTCTCTCCACATTAAGGCTCACATTCATCAATTTTTCTTTTATCATATTCCATTTTTATAAATTTTTTTCATCCATCCATCTTCTGAAGGGAATATCCTAGTTTATTTCTCCCCCTTCAGCCACACTCATATCTTGATTAGTACAAATATTGAATATCTCCGGTATCAGATTTTTTAGAGTTTGAGGGAAAATCCAGGCATCATGCCACAAACTAATTTCTTTACGAGAGCCTACCAACCATCTCCTTCTAGGAAGATAAAATTCCCTCATCTTCATCAGTTGTTTCCAAACAGCAGAGTCAGATATGTGGCAATCTGATTTTATTTAGGTATTTCCTTCTAACAATTTGTTGCCAAAATCCATCCTCTTTCTCTAATTTCCATAGCCATTTGCACATAAGGCTGATATTTAACTTTCTAAGGTCCTGAACCCCCATGCCATTCTTGTTCTTGGGGCAAATGACCTTTCCCCATTTTATCATATAGTAATTTCTCTTTTTACTAATGGCCCCATAAAAATTTTCTCCTAATCACGTCAATGTTTTTAATCACCCCAGAAGGAAGGAGGAACATATACATGGTATATATAGGGATACTAGACAAACAAGCATTAATCAATGCCAATCTGCCACCCAGAGATAACACTCTTCCCTTCCAGCCATCCAATCTTTTTCTAATTTTATCAACCAGAGATTCCCAATTATAAATGTTATTATTTTTATAATTGACAGGGACACCCAAATAATCCATAGGAAGCTTTCCTATTTTGCAATTGAAATACTCTGAAATTTCTTTTTCCATTATATTCCCATCATTAATAACAACCAGCTCACTTTTATCAAAGTTGATTTTCAAACCTGACATTTGTTCAAAACTATAAAGCAACAATTTAGCATGAACTAAAATGTCTTCTGTGCCATCCAGGCACACAATGGTATCGTCAGCGTATTGCATTATACTACAACCTCCTTCAATAATATCAGGTATCAAACCCCTAATGAGACCATTCTGCATAGCCACACTAAACATCTTACTTAAGCAATCAGCAGCCAAATTGAAGAGGAGAGGGGATTACCATTCACAATTATATTCAAGGTACCCTTGGTCATGATATTTTTCATTCATTCAATCCACAATGGATTAAAACCTCTCCATTGAAAACATTTAAACATGAAATCCCAATTGACTTTATTATACGTCTTTTCAAAGTCAATTTTCAGAAAAACACCCATATTGCCACTCTTTTTGGTATGGTGCAGGATTTCATGTAGAGCAAGGATCCCATCCATAATATTTCTGCCTTGAATGAAAGCATTTTGGGTCCCACTTATCAACTTATTCATGATGGAGTCCAATCTCACAGTAAGCACTTTGGATTTTAGTTTAAAGATGTTATTCAGAAGGTAAATAGGTCTGAACATTTTTACACTATCAGCCTCCTGTTTTTTGGGTAGCAATATAATCTCCCCATAATTAATTCTCCCAATATCCAACTCCCCCTTATGGAATTGATCAAAAATTCTTTTAATATCCCCCTTGATTATCGGCCAAGTTTTTTTGGAAGAATTCAATTGGCAACCAATCTGGGCCAAGAGCTTTATTTTTACTCATACTATCAAGGGCATTTTTAATCTCATCCTCTTTAAATTCTTCTATTAACAATGTATTTTCAACTATTGATACTTTCTCAGAATCATCCCAAACATCAGGGTTCATTTCTATGACACTTTGATGATTTCCTCCAAATAGCTCCATATAATATTCAGTAATGTGCTTACACAGAGCATCATCACCCTCAATAGTTTCATTGCCATTTTTTAGATACTCTATCATCTTTCTTCTTCTTTTAGCATTAGCCATTATATGAAAATATTTGGTATTATTATCCCCACAAAGCAACCACTTACTCTGAGATTTTTGGTACCACCCAACTTCTTCTTTTGAGTACATTTCTTTAAGTTGGTTACTGTAAGAAATCCTTTTCATCTCCTCATCTTGAGTCAAGGACCTCATCCCCTCAATATCATCAAAGGCTTTTAAATTTTCAGTCAACATTAATTTTTCTTCTTATCCTCTCCCCAAGTATTACCACCCCATCCTCTTAATATTTTTTTCAACCACTTTATTTTAATCAAGAAAACACCCAAGGTGTCGACGGTTGGGATATTGACCCAAGTCAACTAAGGTTCTTTAAGATGGAGATAGGAGACACGCCGAACAAGACGAACAACAGCGAACAGGGAGACGGGGGTTTTTATCCTGGTTCAGGCCTCTCGGAAGAGATAATAGCCTTACGTCCAGCCTTTCTTATATATCACAGATGATTACAAGAGGTGGCTCGACGAGACGAACAAGTCTCGGCGAGATTATGGGTGTACAAGCGAAGGTCAGGTGTCTACGAAGTGCTAACTCGATACCAGATGCTATGAGATAACTTCAGACGCGTAAAACTCCTCTCCTCTACACGCCGTAGAGGCTTGGTTTATATAGTGCTGAGCAAACCGTCCTGCCGAGGGAATATCAGGCCAGGCTGATCACGAGATCATAACGAACTCAACATGCCAAATATATCCCGAGGCAGATAAGGCATACTCCTAGTCTTGAGGATCATGGCTCCTATTCCAATCCGGGAAACCAACGTCCGGTCTTTACGTAGCCGTGCAGAACTCCAGTTCGAGACAGACTCAAACACGATTCCTTGGCCGTTACGCACCGTGCCAGCCGGGAGGCTGTTCGGCAGGATGCATATGGGCCAGATAGAACCTTCCAGGGAGCTGGGCCCTGGCAGGCTGTCCGACTGAGCTGTCAGAGAGTGGGCCATGGCAATGGGCCGTATTTTTATCCCCGACACAAGGCATCTTGGCCCCTGATACTTTTGCTCCAGGTATTGCTCACAATATTCATGAATTCATCTCTTTCCAACCAAGAATTGTGAAATCTAAATCCTGTCCTGTAACAATTGATTGTCCCCACACTGATTAATAAAGGATTATGATCAGATAACACTCTCGGCTTTTTTATGACCACCAAGGAAGGAAATAGGGTGTCCCAATCATTGAAAACAAAAACTATGTCCAACTTCTCCAGAGTGGGGTTCTGATGATTGTTAGACTATGTGAACACACTTCCAGTGTTTGAGATTTCTTTAAGATTAGCTATATCTTTAAAGTCATTGAAGGCATAGGAATGATTGGACATTTTGAATGGTTTGTTTTTATCACCTACAGCCCTCAAAATATTGAAATCCCCACCCATCAAAACAGGACCATCAATGTTTTGTAAACTATCTAGCATCTCAGCAATAAACTCACTTTTGAACTCATTTTGGGCAGGACCATAAACACAAATCAAGAACCATCTTTTCTTAATTTTTTTATCCCAAAGATTCATCAACAACATATAATGAGATTTTTTGACACTGCAAATATCAAATCTATCAATTCGAACAGCCATTAAGATACCGCCCGATTTACCTCTGGATGGCACCCAATGCTAGTCAAAACAACCTCTCTTATCCAAATTTCTCAAAAAAAATTCATCAATCACTCTCTTTTGGGTCTCTATCAGACCAACAAAATCAAGGTTATTATTCACACACATATCATTTATATATATATTCACTCCTTTTTTGACCACGCCTCTAAAATTTCAAAATACCTCGTTTAGATGGTTGTCTTCCATCAATCACAACAAAGATATTATTTAATATACACTCCCAAACGTTTTCTGGGACCTTTGGTAGCACTCCTACCTTTGGTTCCAAAACTGCCCACCAGCACTCCTGGTTTCCCATCAACAATAATACTCCTTATGTGTCTATTATAAGTTCTTTTCTTAATAACAGGAGTAAACTCATCCTCATCAGATTCATTATTATTCTTCCAATCCAGAACTATAGTACGTTCTTTCTCTTGAGCCCCATTTTTTTTATTTCCCTCTTTGTCAACCCCATCACACCCAGCTGCAGCCTTGCTGTTAATTTTTTGTCTAGCCACTTCCAATTCTTTAACAATATTAATACACTCCATGTCTCCTTCATTAATTTTCAACCCTATTTTTTTTGCTTTATCCAATATAACTACATCGTCAAGAGTAGAGAAGGAGTTGGTCAGAGAAATTATAGCTTCCAGATTTTTCTTCTTCTTAGCCTGGATGGCTTTTTCAAGAGTTGGGACACCATCTTGCCCTTGTGCTCCTTCTCACAGGTTGCATCTCTTTTTGAGCATTTTGCTTTCCCACCTTGGTGACCAAAGACGCCTCATCCAATCTTATCTTGATGAAATTCTTTCTTTCATCCTTCTGTCCCATTTCATTCTGATCCTCAACCTCTTCTATGATCACGCTCGACACTTTGGGTAGAAAGGATCCATACTCATTAAGATCATGAGAGGTACCCATCTTTTCGATCAAAGGATGTGAGCATTGTATCAGCCAAGCTTGATGAGAACAAAGATCATAGTTTTTGTCACCAGCGTTATCCTCTTTGCTATTGTTCAGATTTTTCATGATCTGATCCATTAGGCTTTCATTGCCCTCACTCAAACTCTCTTGAGAGTCATCAAATTGGATATCAAAGCATCTTTCCTCTTCTACAGCCTTCTTTCCTTTGTCCATAGAAGTTTTAGGAGGAGCAGACATAGCACTCTGTTTCTGTGGACCATCCATCCGATTTGTTCTTGGTGGTAAACCATCCAATTGTTTTGCAGAGCTCACATCAGCAGATCCTCCAGTTGCCCCTGAGGCTGATACAGTATTCCCTTCCTTAACCCTCTTGGTACTCCCTTGCCCTTTTTCAATGTCAAAATAGAAATCATATATGAACATGTCCAGCTCACCTTCTACCACCTTGGGTATGTCTTCAATGCATAGACAACCAACTCTCACTCTGACATACTCAATCCAATATATGGTGTTCATGTCAATCTCTAAAGGTTTTCCTACCATACAACAAATACTCCATATAGTCCCCTCTGATCTTTTATGTAAAGGTATATTCCTAACCCTTACCCACACTTCCTGCAGTTTTTCTTTTGCTCCAATCTCTGATTTCCATTGTTCAATGGTGAAAGCAGCATCTTTCAATCTCATGTTCATTTCACTAAGAGCATTAACTTCCTCAATTTTCTTAGCTGTAGGGAACCTCATCAAGAATTTATTGTCCCCAAAAGGTCTAGCCCCACATCTCCAAGCCCTGCTAACCAAGGTACTGACATCCCTTTCCACCTCCTTGGCAGTAGCACTACCTCTGGTGACTGTAATAACAGCAGTGCACATTTGTTCTTTAGAATGGCCTTCTGAACCAATACTTTCTACTGAAAAAACCCCTGATTGGAACCTCCAAATCCACATAAACGGGGGACATAATCAACCACCTTTTTAGTCAAGCATCTCTTAGCAAAATGCCCATCCAAACCACAACGCATGCACCCCATTGATTCTTCACAATCAGCTGCAAGATGTCCATTCTTTTTGCATCTGAAACAGATCACGACACCCCAATTCTGATCACCTCCATCCCCAGTCCTGTCCATCTGATGACGCCTCCCCGTCTCATTCTTGTTCATATGAGAATCCATATCAACCATCTTGCCTCCCCATGACATATCTTTCTCAAATACCATCTCGCTTCTGTGAGCCCAACACCCCTCCTCCTTTGTAAGGTCAGCATCCCCAAACGATGCTTGAACCTCAGAACCGGAAGCGCCCGAATCGAAACCGAACTTCTAATTCTGCCGGTCTCGCTCAGAATCACCCCCAGAAGCGCCTCCATCCGCTGAGGTTTCAGAAATTACCTTCAGTCTCTTCGCAACAGGAACCCTTTCTGAATCTTGGTTGTGCGGATGCTGCTCTGGATCCGCCACTCCAAATCCTTGAGCAAGATCATCTTCCATCCACCGCTCCCAAGTCCACCGACCGCAATTTCCAGCGTGTCCTCTCCATCCACCATAGTCGGGCCCGCGAGCTCCTCTCCCCCACTGGCCGCGACCCCTCCACCCTTGTCGCCATCCTTCACCAACCCCTTGAGGATTTGTACCCCCCACCATCTTGCGGGGCACCCCGCGCACCACCTCTACGAAAGTTCTCTCACGATCGCTCGCTAGGGTTTCAGATCGCCCCCAACTTTGTGGACGAATCTTCTCGAGAAAGATATCAAGCCCTAGCAACTGCCTCCTCGATTTACCTGCAGCTACGGACACCACGGTAAAATTGCCATGTCGAGGTCCTAGATCCCATCCCGAGATTGACGTGTCCGCATCCTCTCCTCGACTCGGAGCAACCACCACCGTCGATGTGTCTACACCATGGTGCGGACGCTAGAGAAGAGAGGGGCCATCTGGATGCTTAACTTCATTTAAAATGTAAATAATTTGATTTTTACAATCCATTTTTCCTAGCTCAAAGGCGAGCTCTCTAAAACAAGTCATAACTTTCAAAACCAACTCAGGAAGTTCTCAAAGTAATAGATAAGTGAAATAAGTTAAGTTTTACAAATTAAGTGCTTTCGGTGCTGACTCTCTTGCGTATAACACGGTAAAATCAACTCAAAACTTCTTCTCCCAACTGTTTATCGCAGGTGGACAAAGCATCAATACTTGCCGAAACGATAGCCTACCTGAAAGAGCTGGAGCGAAGGGTACAAGAACTGGAATCCAGCAGGGAGCTGCCATGGCCAACGCGCCCAGCCGGCGGGAAGGTTTCCGGCGCCAAGAGGAAGGCCCCCCCGGAGCCCGCCGCCGCCGCCGCCGGCGAGGAGGAGGAGCGCCACTGGGTGCTCTCCAAGGACGGCCCCAGCAACGTCAACGTCACCATCATGGGCATGGAGGTGCTCCTCGAGGTGCGGTGCCGGTGGAAGGAGCTGCTCATGGCGGCCGTGTTCGACGCGATCAAGAGCCTCAGCCTGGACGTTCTCTCGGTGCAGGCGTCCACACCGGACGGCCTTCTTGAGCTCAAGATACGAGCCCAGGTAATCGTCGCAGCAGTAAATAAAAATGCAGCTTAATTCGACATGCTCATGGACATGGTTATGTATGTGTGCTCATGTTGTGTTTTTTTTAAAAAATATATATTAATTACCAATGATGTTGCATTGCTGCAGTATACCGGTTCTGCCTCCGTGGCAGCAGGGATGATCAGCGAAGCTCTGCAGAAAGCTATAGGGAGGCGCTAGAAAGAATTGTTCACGCAATTTCGCAGCTAAATATTGATTGCAACACACTATTATATTTCTGCTGAAACTGCATCAACACTGTTGCCCCTTAAAGTTGGTAGCAAACCTCACTTAGCCCCTTAAACTTTATTTTGTCCGCTGCGGCCCCTAGAAGTTGTTTCCGGGTGTCACGCAGGCTAATTTTTTCAGCACCCAAAGCCAACTTCCAGGGGTTGTGGTGCAACAAAATCCAACTTTCTGGGGCTTTGTGTGATCGTCTTGGGATCCCCCTGTCCATTCGGCGCCTCCGCAAGGTGCACTTCCAACCACTTATCGACAAAGTGGCCAATAGGCTTGCGGGATGGAAAGGGAAACTAATGACAAAAGGTGGACGGCTCACTATGCTCAGATCCGTACTCTCCGCAATGCCAACCTATGCCTTATCGGCCGCCATTGCGCCTAAATCAATCATTCGGCAAATAGACAAGCTGAGAAGGACTTGGCTCTGGACTGGCCTGGACACTATGCATGGCGGCCAAGCACGAGTTAATTGGAGTATGGTCTGCCTTCCTCTGCAGCTTGGTGGCCTAGGGGTGCTTGACCTTCATAAGTTCTCTCGGGCACTAAGGTTGAGATGGCTTTGGGCGAACAAGTGCGGCCCATCCCGACCGTGGATGCCATTTGGCACACCCTGCAATGGGACAGATCTAGCACTATTTCGCGCAGCGACCAAAATCACCCTGGTCTCCGGCACAAATGTCTCCTTTTGGCATGATCTATGGCTTTCAAGCACGTCCCCCTCGTTTCTGGCCCCATCTCTTTATGCTATCACGACTAACAAAGAGTGTACTGTGAGTGAAGCCCTACGGAACAATCACTGGATACACTGCATCAGGCCCAACTTTCTTCCTTGTCATCTCCCCCAGTTCCTCCTTCTTTGGGGAAAGCTCTATCCGATCCGCTTGTAGGAGGGCTGTGATAGCTTCCACTGGTGGCCCGCCCCGAATGGGATATACTCTGCGAACACAGCATATAATATCCAGTTCCTTGGCTCTATAGTTTCCTCTCTTCGACTCCTAATTTGGAAACCATGGAGCCCCCACAAAGATAAAGTTCTTTGTGTGGCTGGCTGTTCAGGGCAAGATTCTTACGGCAGACCAACTTCTTCTCAGAGGTTGGCCGAATGAATACTTCTACAGATTCTGTTCGCGAAACCTCGAAACGGTGTCACATATCTTTCTGCACTGCCCCTTCACACGTTGCATTTGGACCAACCTAGCTGACTGGCTCCACATAACGGCTTTGCAGCAGCCTACACACTACAACTATGATCTTTTGACTTGGTGGGAGGCTCTACTTGAAGCTCCATGCACTCCCGCCTCCACAAAAGCAATGTGCTCTGTTATTATGGCAACCTTATGGCACATCTGGCTAGAAAGGAACAAGCATATTTTTCAAACCACTGGCGTGCCTTCCTCATCAGCTGTCATCACCGAGTTAATTAAAGACGAACTTCGAGCCTAGGCATGGCGGGAGCCAAAGACATTCGTGCCCTTCTAGTAGTCACGACGTAATATTTTAATTTTGGTTCCTCTTCTTCTTCTTCCTCTTCTTCTTCTTCTTTCTCCTCTCCCCCTCTTGCTCCTTGTGCTAGCCTTCTTGGCTACATTAGTTTTGTAACTGATGTTGTAACTTTCTTCCATTCCTACCTTTCAATGAATGAACGTCCACCGTTCCTTCAAAAAAAAAAGAATTTGATCGTCTACGGATTTATAATGTGAAAAATATCCAACTTTCGTAGCAAATGTGATGCCTCAACTAACTAATATCCAAAAAGATGTTGAAAGCATATTTGCTTTTTTAAAAAAAGTTGATAGCATTGCACGCTTGTGTTATGCTTATACATAGAGCGTTAGTAATTAAGAGAGAAAAGGGCGTTTTTATAGGAAGATGAACAAATTAGAAACTGTTGCCAATACATCCTAGCTTTTAAAAAAATGGTCCCTCGTAGATTTTTTTTAGATGATACAAGTATAATTCCCCGCGACTCCGCGAGGGATCCACACAGCCATTACACAACTAAAAACCACAACCACAATCTAAACACTTATTACGAAGTTCAAAAACGAAAAATGATATGACAAATAAATTGTTCCGCTAAGGTTAGCATAAGAAAGGCATGTGCATTCCTATTAAGAACGACAAAACAAGGGGCGAAGGGATGCAGGAGAACCAATGGTTTCCCTAGTCACTGGCATGGGTGCCGTCGACATATGCCTCCGCCACCATCGCCTCCCTGTCAGCTCCCCTTCTGCTCTTGTCATGATGGGTTAGGGGTTCGGTCGTTGTCGCCTCGTAGGTCGATCGTCGCCTCCCCGACCCCTTATCTGCTTCTTTGTTGATCATCGCCACACCGTCTATCCTCCTCCACCACCTCGCCCGTTGGTCGCTAGGGCCGCCCTGGCCTCCCGCGCCATCGCCGTAGGAGGGCATCAGCTGTCGCCATTGACGGCGGTGGGAGGGACCGCTGAAACTGCTCTTCCCATAGAAGACTCCTCCTACCGGTGAGCAAGACCATGACCAATAAGGGTGCCATCTTTCGCAAGCTCGAGGCTGCTAACCTTGTTCGCAAACGGCTTGGCACTAAGATCCCAACCGCAAAGCAGAAGAGCCATCATCGTTGCTCCACCACCCTCGGTGCCATCGCGATTCGCGGAGGTGTAAGATGTCTTGAGGGGCTCGACAATAGCCAATGCCAACCTCCCTCTTACTTCCACCATCCATGCTTATGACGCCAACTCGATGTCATCTATCCTAGAACTGTTCATGGGTAGCCCGGCCTGACAATGCAACCCAAACCTAGCCCTTTTTTCTGGTTGAGCTAGGTTTGGGCTACAATTTAAAGCCCATCATCATTTTTGGGCTGGCCTTGGGCTTTATATTTAAATACAAAACCTTGCTAGTTGCATCGATTTGAGTTCTTGTTGCCTTGTCAGTGGTTTGGAGTAACCTATCAACATCATCAAACCTTCCTCGGACTAGTCGACAAAATGATTAAGGTGCATTCTGCCTTGCGCATCACAGAATAATTTTGGCGTCACCACCCACAAGAAACTCAAGGATGTCAGACCGTGAATCCTTGTCATCAATGTTAATCTTTCCTTCAAGTTAGTCTAGGACCGTCCCTTCTACAAAGAGCACTTTATTTTGTTTGTTGGCACATTTAACTATGGAAAAATGATAAGATATTCAAGACAAATTTGCATCCTTCGTCGGTCACAACTTTCAAAGTTCGCTCGTTAATCATTTGTGAGAATCCAATGGGTGAGATCGTTGGGTTCATATGTGAATCTAATTAATATAGGATTAGTTAGATAGGTGTCATAATAAAATTTCATACTATGTGGCATCTATCTAATTGATTCATAATTTTGATGTAGCTTGTCTTTCCTCTTTTTCTTTTTCTTCTTATTTTTTCCTTGTCTCTACTAACACCTTATACTTTACTTCTTTTACTTGCAGCTCATACACAAGTAGTATCTTTTAAGCCACATGACACTGGAAAACCCCTAAAGCAATCTTTAACCAAAAAGAAAAAAAAAAACAGGCTTGAGGATGTACTCGGACGGTTTGCGATTCGCAATTCTATCTGCGAGAAGATGGCTGCCTGGATTAATTTTGCGTGGCTCGCTGGATTCCAGAAGCCATTTGCAATGGCAGGACATCCATTTTTCGTTTACTGTGAGCTCTGCCGACGAAACGAACCGGCAGGCTCATTGTATTGGGATTTCGTCATGTGCATGAAGCGGATTGAAATGCCAGGCTCTTCTAACACTACCAATTTATATTGCCCTACTAAATAAAATCCAAATGCACCTCACTCGGTTCAACTAGCAAGGCTCATTCAGTGTACAGAAACATCACACCTTAGGGTCTGTACCTGTCAGCTTATCTGACTTATCTGCTTAGCTTCGCTTAAATATAAAAATTATTTTTAAATCCACTTTTTTTCTATCTCAAAGACTTGTTTAAAAACTCTAAAACACAAATTGAACGAAGTGGATCAAACCCTCATGCTCTCCCCAACCAGAGTCCCTAAATTTGATTCCCTATAGCCTCATATACAGGCTCCTTTTAAAAAAATCTCTCCCTATATTTCTTTCAACTCCAACAGCGTTCCCTATATGAAAAATTGTATAGGAAAAAGAGAGAGAATTCTATTTTAGGGAACGCCATTGAAGCACACAGGGAAGGAATTCGTCTTTTAGGGTAGGGAATAAGGCAAACGAATAGATAATAAGTCAAATAAGATAAGATGAATGAAGTGTGGCCTTCTTTTCCTTTTCTCAAGGGGCTCAAGCTCATAAAAGATTATAAAGAACGAAAAATTAGGACCCAACAAAAAGGGCCAACATTTGTTCTTACTTTAGGTTATTTAAACATGCTTATCAAAAAATAATTTCAACAAAAAATGGTGTGGCAGGTCACACGCAACTAGACACATGGAATGGCCAGGGCAGTGGAGTCATTGAGCAACTTTCGAGCGCGCCAGTAGATAGCATTTGCTGTTTCTGATGTTCCAACCTAAACGCAATGTGAATGTAATGTTAGCGAATAAAAGATATGCAACAAATTATGGTTTAACAGAAAGTACGGATGGGGAAGCTAGGTTTAATTTGCAACCGTAGCCTTACCTTCAACTCCATGTTGTAGTACTTTCTCCATAATTCTCTTTCCTGTGGATAAAGGTCGATCGCTGAGTCATACAGCTTACGTGCATTCACAACAGCATCATGGTTTCCTATTGATGCAAGGTTAGATTCTAGCTCTATGCAGTACTCGAAGAACTTGAGGCTTGGACGGGGTAAAGCCAAAAATCTGCATGAATGAGAAGGTGTCAGAAACATGCTTACTGCATATTGCATAGGCACCTGCCCAAAGGTACTAGGATGAAATATGATAACATGACGTGCTTCATCAAAGATAATCCTATGGAACATATCACACACAGTTCTAATCGCTGAATACAGACAAATCTACGGAACTTGAAAATTACCCTAAATTCCATACCTCTTATACATCTTCCTAGCTTTCTTAGTACCATCTCTTTGCAACACCCATCCTACGATAGCAGAAGAAACAGAAGCTCCAGAATCACTCCCACCAGATGAACTTAATGATAGCATTGCACACTTAACCAGCTTTCAAAAATAAATCTTCTCATGAGAAAATAATTTCATGGCCTGAAATGCATTATACACAAACTTTTGAACAACACAAGGAGGAATGTGTTATGTATTCTACAGACAGTGGTCCAAGCAGTTGAACAATATCTTGCAACAGAATATTGAAATGTAATCTTTAACTAAAAAAGACAATTAACGAGAATATGCCATATCCAATAAACATATTAAAAAAGAAACGTAACCACATTATAATATAAAGGGCCAAAATCATATTTTGGCAACATCAGGATATCACCAGGAATAAAATTCAGGAAATTTGAGAGCTACAATCACTAGAAAAGGACATAGAGACATACCGTATGCCACAATCCATCAGCTTCAGTTATGGATAACTTTAAAAGTACAGCATTAAAAAGATCAAATAGAGAACACAAGTTCTCCTTGCTGAAGGACGTTTTGCCAGCAGTAGTAGCAAGCGACTTTATCTCTATAGAAGCTCTCAGGTTCCACAGGTTTGCAGCATGTGAAAGAGAAGCATTGCAGAGCTTTTCTGCAAGGTTCTTAGCTTCCTGCAATCTTCCAAGTTTCAAAAAGAGAGAGACATATTGGCACGCAAGATCCTCAGAAAGACACACACATGATTCAGCATTTTCATAAACTTTTAATACAGATGAAGTATACTCTGAAGCATCAAATCCAGAATCATGGAATAATGGGATGGAATCTTCCGTGTCAGAAAATAGAGCACCCATACAAAATTTTGCATACAGCGAGTACATTTTGGAAGTAGGCAATCTTCTGACAGCTTCATCATACACCTAGAATCCAAAGAGATTTATTTAGAATGTTTAAGATGTAAAAAGTATTCAGTGAAAGTAATATATCTTGATAGGCAACTATATACACAATAACATATTCCTAACTGAAATAAAAGGACATACCTACTGTTTGGAAAGAGTAAATTGCACTGTAGGTACCTAAAGTTGTCCCGAACGATCACATAGGTCCCAAATCGTGAAAACTGCATATTCCAGTACCTAAAGTTGTGTAAGTGGGTCATGCAGGTCCCAAAGGACATGAGGTGGCCAAATTCAGTGACATGGCATGCCATGTCACATGTCCACGTGGCGTAGTTATTTAAAAAAAATCAAAATAATTCCAAAAAACACAAAAAAAATCAGAAAAATCAGAAAATAATTCAAAAAATCACAAAAACTTCAGAAAAATCACCAAAAAATCAGAAAAACACAAAATAATTCCAAAAAATCACAAAAAATTCAGAATAATTCCAAAAAATCACAAAAAATTCAGAAAAATCACAAAAAAAATTAGAAAAATCACAAAATAATTCCAAAAATTCAAAAAAATTCAGAAAAATCACAAAAAAAAACAGAAAAATCACAAAATAATTCCAAAAAATTCAGAAAAATCACAAAAAATTACAGAAAAATCACAAAATAATTACAAAAAATTCAGAAGAATCACAAAAAATTCAGAAAAAATCAGAAAAATTTATAATATATATTTGTAAAATATAATATTTTTTCTTAATTTATTTAGATTTTTTAATTATAAATTGCGTAAATACTTTGAAAATACAGTGTAGATTTAGTTTTCTCAATTTTCTGGTTTTTTTTAATTTTTCCTGAATTTCTTATGATTTTTTTCTGAATTCGTAATAACTTCGTATAGCATACATTATACGAAGTTATACGAAGAAAATAATTTCATGGCCTGAAATGCATTATACACAAACTTTTGAACAACACAAGGAAGAATGTGTTATGTATTCTACAGACAGTGGTCCAAGCAGTTGAACAATATCTTGCAACAGAATATTGAAATGTAATCTTTAACTAAAAAAGACAATTAACGAGAATATGCCATATCCAATAATCCAATAAACATATTAAAAAAGAAAAGTA
Source organism: Raddia distichophylla (assembly GCA_005191435.1). Classification (NCBI taxonomy): domain Eukaryota; kingdom Viridiplantae; phylum Streptophyta; class Magnoliopsida; order Poales; family Poaceae; genus Raddia; species Raddia distichophylla. The sequence goes on from SPJY01015826.1 coordinate 827,251, forward strand.
ACCACATTATAATATAAAGGGCAAAAATCATATTTTGGCAACATCAGGATATCACCAGGAATAAAATTCAGGAAATTTGAGAGCTACAATCACTAGAAAAGGACATAGAGACATACCGTATGCCACAATCCATCAGCTTCAGTTATGGATAACTTTAAAAGTACAGCATTAAAAAGATCAAATAGAGAACACAAGTTCTCCTTGCTGAAGGACGGTTTGCCAGTAGTAGTAGCAAGCGACTTTATCTCTATAGAAGCTCTCAGGTTCCACAGGTTTGCAGCATGTGAAAGAGAAGCATTGCAGAGCTTTTCTGCAAGGTTCTTAGCTTCCTGCAGTCTTCCCAGTTTCAAAAAGAGGGAGACATATTGGCACGCAAGATCCTCAGAAAGACACCCACATGATTCAGCATTTTCATAAACTTTTAATACAGATGAAGTATACTCTGAAGCATCAAATCCAGAATCATGGAATAATGGGATGGAATCTTCCGTGTCAGAGAATAGAACACCCATACAAAATTTTGCATACAGCGAGTACATTTTGGAAGTAGGCAATCTTCTGACAGCTTCATCATACACCTAGAATCCAAAGAGATTTATTTAGAATGTTTAAGATGTAAAAAGTATTCAGTGAAAGTAATATATCTTGATAGGCAACTATATACACAATAACATATTCCTAACTGAAATAAAAGGACATACCTACTGTTTGGAAAACTCAGGCATAAAAAATACAACTGACAGATGCATTAAAGGAAACTCTGATAAACATGCAATACCACCTCACTACTTGAAAGTTACATTCTCATCAAGCAGGTGGTAATCAAGTCATGGGCAAAGTGCCAAAGTCACTGTTCAGCATGATTTAACAGTTCTATCTTGAGAACCCACACAAAAGCACACACAGCATTTGGGAATACAAAGGCTCTGTTTCTTTCAGCTTATAATCAGATTAAAAGCTGCAGCTTAAAATTTGTCATTTTTGTAATGGTTATATTTTGAAACATTTTATAGTTATTTTTTCGAAACTTTGCACAATTTGTCTCAAAGATCTCAAAAATATTTTTTTCATAATTTTTTTGGCCCTTTAAATCTTCTATAAAAC
>SPJY01015826.1:840770-863283 GCA_005191435.1 Raddia distichophylla
AGTACTCCCTCCAGTTCACAAATAATAGACGTTTTAGCTTTGTCCAAAGTCAAAGTTTTGAAACTTTATCCATCGATATTTTTTAAACTATTTTGATTGAGTACATAAAATTCATATGTATAGATTCGTCTTGAAAAGAACTTTCATAATATTATTTTTTAAAAAAATTATAAATATTTTTAAAAAAAATAGATCATAGTTGTACTTTGAAGAGCGTGTTAGTATACGAAAATACTATTATTTTATAGGAAGCAGAAGTAATTAGTAAAACATAATATTTTTTTTCAGAAATCATATGATTTTATTAATTCAAGGAGTAGTACTCAACTATTAATTACATCAAGATTTGAAACAAACAGTATTTCACCAGCAAGTCCATACAACGATGAATGTATTAAACTTCTTTAAATTTTTCCCGATCAACTCCATGTCTTGCAACAGTGTCTTGAGATTGTTGACAAACACAACAGTGAGAAAATAAAATGCAATGATTTCCAATAATATATTAACAAAGTATCCATTTAGTTTATAAATTTTACCTCGCTCTATTTTGATCCTTGCCTAAGAGGTTTTTACTGGCACATGAACTCACTATGATCTGTCTAAGATCTCATCCCTCTTTCTCTCTCCTTCTCCCTCACCATCGCCTACCTCCACACACGCCTCCTCCATGGCATGGTCTAAACCTTACCTCTAGTCCAACGTCTGTATGTCACCATGGTCCCCAAGAACCATTGTCATCCCTAAGTTCCATCACCGCCGAAGCAATGTCTGTCTCTTACTTTCATGTGTGCATACTTGGATGTCACGTCATGTAAACCAACCAAAACCGTTTACATGAACGTTATGTTAGCAAACCCCCTCCCAAAACAACTATTTTAACCAATTTAATGGACAAAAATGGTTAGATTTTAAAAATTCAAGTAGCAACATAGCTCGGTTTTAGAGTTTATGTACCAAAATGGTGCGAGGCCAAAAAATTGGTCAGTATTCTTTCCACAATATATAGGACCTATGTATGTGCCATTGATGGTGTTATTTGTAAAAGGAAAACATGCAAAATTTATTGATAGGTAACTATACAAGTCTAGTGTTGATCTTTAACGTGGACATCATTGTCGGATAATTGATATGGAAATCTTTGGTACAAGAATGACACTCGAGGATATGCCGCACAAGATATTTTTGTCTTATAATTATAATGAATATGTTTTAGATGGCCCCACATGTAAGTCCTTCATTTCTCCTCTCTCTACATGTCTTCTTTTGAGGCTTACTTTGATTTCTTGTTTTAGTTTTAGTTATAGCCCTGTTTGAAAATTTTGTTATTTTTGTACACGCCATTCAGCATGACCTTTTGCAATAAATTTTTCAAGACTTTGTAGACTTTTTTCTAAAACATCTTTAAAATATTTTTAATGATTTATTTAACCATACTGTACTTTTTTATGTAAATCATCAATTTTTCAACTTACAACAAAAAAAAAACTAAACAAAAACAGAGGATCAGAAGAGAGCGCCACTCGGCCATTGTTAGACAAAAGGGCCTAGTTTTTTAAAAGGAATAAAGAACAAAAATAGGCATAGTTTCAGGAAGGTGTAGGGACAATTGACGAGAAGCACCCTGCGTACTTCCTATGCCGGCAAGGTAAGAGGAAGCTGAACGCATAGATCACAATCAAAATATCCAGATACACCCTTCAAAAAATTTGAACTCCAGCCCAAAATACACATGATGCGGATTGTCTTGAATATATGACATTAAAACACGGCGCAATTAAGAAATTTGGAAATTAGGTCCTCTCAGATCAATGACCTAAAAAGACAATGCTAACAAGGCAGCACATTCCATTACATATAGTCAAATGTAGCAGCCATAACACTGAGCCACAGCTTGAGGGATTTCATCAAACACTGTGTATAAAAGTAGCCTGACAACCATGCATAACGCTACCTATTTCACTTGCACTAACGCTGCAAAAAGCAAATAGCTCCACCAAAAGGACTAATATACTTTGCTGAATTAATCTAACAGTTATGGTACCTATCCATTAAGGTCTGGGGTAGACGTGCCAAGAGGGCAACCATTGTGTCGAGCTCATGACCTCTTGCTTGCCTCGAACAAATTGACAACATGCCAAACCACTTCTTTTATTTGCGCTTTCCGCCCCTTTCCATAGTTCCATAGTTCTGCAAAATGACCCTTGCCGCACCTTTTTTGCTCGTTCAGCTCGATAAGCGCCTTTGTCACTGCATCATAGGCTTCCTTGCCATACTCCTCTTTCAGTTCTTGTAGCTTCTTGTCATCCTCCTTGATCACTTCCTATAGATACATATGCACCAACACACCATTAGTGGTCCTAATAAATATTGGACACCAATTGAACTGAATGCAAAAGCATTTCATTGTCGCTCCTAGAACTAATACATAGCATATATGCCTTTATGCCAATGATGCCCGACAAAATGAGCTTCACCAGATAAGCTGAACAACAGGAAATGTGTAAATTTCAAATACGAAAACTTGCATCAACATATGCTACCACGATGCTTTTATAGATAAAGTGCAAGAAATCACATGGTGCATGAAAATACAATTATTGCACTGCGCTTTGAGAGAAGCTAGTGGCTAGCGCATGCTTGTTTCTAGGAGTTCAGAAGAGCATTAATCAATCAAATAGATAAAAAGACTTTCGAGATGCACATTAATAGAATAATTAAATTAGAAGCATGACCCATCAGACAACAAACAATCAGTACTTACCATCAATTTCTATGCCCTTGGGAACGAAAGGAACTGATCCAGTAGCAATGATGATGTTCTTTGCAGTGATTTCTTTGTCAGGAAAACCAACTTTTCCATATCGTACCCTTTGCTTTCCCTGGTCACATCACCGATGGAAACAAGAAAATTAATGCAGGTGGCACTATGATGGACTGCTGTACTGGATAACTTGAAATAGAGTTATATATTTCGATGTTTGATGGTGAGATATGAGCACAAGACATAATTGTTGTTAAAAGTTTTACGACAAACAATACATCAGGTTATTTCAAGTGACTCGATTGGTTGAATCAAGCAGTTGAGAATTGCACCTCACATATGCCTATTTCAAAAAAAATTTTAGGTTCCACGACTAAGAAGAATTCATAAAACTATGACTTTCCATAATAAATTACTGCATATTAAGACGCAGTCAACAAATATGAGACATATATAAATGAAGTTCCAGATGCTATTATTAACCGTTTCAGTCAGGCATATTTGTAAGATCTGCAACCAAAAGGTCGGCATCTATAAGTCAAAAAGAAAAAGATATGCAACCAAAAGGTTGGCATCTATAAGTTAAAAATAAAAAAAAGGTTGCCTACAACATTACAACTTACTAATCGAGAAATATTAACCTTATGTTGAAAAACAAGAGTAATATGCATGTACATACACTTGATTGTACACCAGACAAGTTCTTTAATGGTTTGTAGATGACTTACCACGATTGTACCAAATCCAGTCAATATATCCACTCCCAAAGCTTTCATTGAATTAGTCAAGTTGCTTTGGATTTTGGAGGCAAGATTGTTTGCATGATCAGCAGCAGCTTGTCTGTCATATCCAGAAGAAGAAACCTAGGCAAATGCACTCTAATGATTATGCAGGAGAACTAGCATGACATGTGAAATTGAAAAGATAACTCATGCCTGCAGAAAATATTCAACAATGAAGGTCTTGTGACGTGTAGGAACAAGCAAACCCTAGCTGGAAACATTAAATTTTGGGCAACCACACCTAGTGGAGAGCAACATAAAGAAATGCAAATTCGAAATATTGTGAACATAACCAAAAAAAAAAGGAAAGCCACGTAGATTTCACATAATAAAAATTGCAGTAGTAGTTGTAAAGGTTTATATATTTCATTTTCATGAGCTAAATGGTAAACGCAAGATGAACCCCACACCTTTTACTCTCCCTATGCATAGTACCATTACCAATTTTGTCAACCTTCTCAAATAGAATCCTGAAAGGTCTACTAAAAGAAGAAATGATAATAGAATACTAAATAAAAGGTCTACTCATTTGTCAAACTTTACATGAATAGTCTTCAGCATATCGAACAAAGAACCAGGATCACAATACATCAACTGATTGAATTGTAATACCTTTAGACCCAATGACTTCATGTGATGTTCATCATGGAGCTCCCTCATTCGACCACTGACAGCAAGAAGTGCTTTTGAAGGAACACAACCTCTGTTCACACAAGTCCCACCAACTACATCCCCCTCAATTATGGCAGTTTTCAAACCCTACAAAAATCTGAATAGTATGAAAATTCCGAGACAATAAAATAGTAGTAATGAAAGCAGTGATAGCATGCTTATAATTTTACAAGGTTTTTTGCTTGTATGTTGAAGGAAAGACTTGATCTCAAAACTAAATAAAACAGCATAGATTTATTTTTTGGCCATATCACCAAATGAGTAAAAGATCATCTAACTCCAATAAACATAAAACAGCCTACACTAGCACCCAATGATCCAAGTGCGTCAAGATCAAATTCATTTTTGGACAAGGACCAGAGCAACTGATTAGAAACTAGCCGCTGGTGCAGTAGACAAGTTTATGTTTTTTCGTACAAGCATAAGTTGCAAACTATATATTCCATCATTCTGCAGCCACCGAAATTGACAGATGCTTCAGCTCATTATTAAGAAGAATATATGTTAGTAAGAGCTGCTGAACCTCTCAGCCTAAACATGACAGATCACGATGGCACTCCTGCTTCGCATTTGAAGGAACACTCAAATTTTCGTTGAAACACATAAATATCAATTCAATATCACAATAAATTCAGACAAGATACCAATCAAAAGCATCCGATATACTAATACTCGGGGTAAATTTCAACAGAGCAATGAACTCTAACGTGGTTCAGTTCCGACTTCCGACAAATTTGTGGCTCCAGAACATCGAGGATACTATCCAAAAAAACCCGTATATGACATTCGTCGTTCTCACCCAGTGGACACTAGTCAGTCCACTTCTCGTCAGATCGCAGCGCAGACGGTACAGAGCAGTGAGCACCGGACACTAGCAGCACTGACCTCCTCGACGGCGTGGAGAGCGGCGCCGTGCCCTCCGACCCCAGCGCCGATGATCACGAGGTCGTAGTCGAACCCGCCACCCCCCGCCGCGCCGTTCTCCGCGGCCGCCCTCGACACCGCGCGCCCCGCCGCGGCGGCCCGCGAGATCCGCAGCGAGCGGAACATGTGGGCCTCGCCCCGGAGCCCGCAGAACCGGACCCCGCCAGGCCGCCGCGCCGCCTCGGATCTGCCGCCTCTGGAGGCAGCGACCGCCGGGGCGGCCACGGACACAGACGCGGCCGCGGCGGAGTGCATCGCGGACGGGTGGAGAGGGGGCTAGGGTTCGCGCGGCAGCGGCGTAGCGCGCGAGGCTTGCGATGAGAAGGGGAGTGGGAGGCGCTCTCGGTGGAGAAGGCGAGGGAGGGGCGGAGTATTCGAAGCGGAAGCGGGCGGAGGGAGGGAGAAGACGGTGCGGGCGGTGGGGCCCAGCTGTCAGTGTTTGCAGCTGCGAGCATGACGCGTCACGTGCGGTGGGGCAGATAAATGGAAGCGGTGGATGTATAACGACTAAGCAAACCACGGCGGTTACTGCACCCTGCGGTTGAGTCACATCTCAGCCACAGTAGAGTGCAGTAACAGCAGAGGATCCGGATCCCCATACTTACTACAGCAAATGTGTCTTAAGTGTCTTGCCAAGTGCTCAGTGCATCGGTAATGTTGGGCATGCCACTACTTCTTAGGAAGTCTAAGGCAAGTCTGTCACACGACAATTTCGCCAAATCGTGGTGGACAGTTTCACGGCCACACTTCCGCGCCATAACTTTCCTCCCACTGCTGCGATCAAGATTGAATGGCGACGACGGCGCTCCATCAGTCCTCCGCCATGTCCGCCTCCACAACGGTGCCCCTTGCCGCAGACCCGGCGGCCTAGCCCCATGCCAAGGTGCGGAGGCTCGCATCTTGGTGGTAGGTCACCTTGGGAGGCCACTTTGAGATGGAACTGGGACTGGACAACCTAGACACGATTGAGTTGGAGATGGCATCGAGGAGGAGTTCAAGCTTGAGATCCTCGACGGGGAGGTTGACAAGGTCGACTCGCTCCCACTCGCCCATCAAGTACCAACTACCCCATGGCTGCCTGACTTGAGTGCATCCAAGTTGATGGTTTTCTGTTTCTTTTTGTTTCCATAGGGGGATGAATATTTGGCTGGAGAACTTCTAGGATGATGATGATGCGGTGCTAGATTCTTCCCATTTATTTGCCTCAGATAAGAAAGTTGGAACATGAGTTTTATGCACAAGAATCGGTGGGAAAGACCGATTGATTTGGATTATTGATGTCCTGTACATGCTCGTGAAATGCCTAACCTAACTTAGTCAAATTTTCTCCATGCAAGCAAACACTAGCCACAAATTTTTATCTAGCCTAATGTTAGTTGTGACTACAAACCAAACATCACCTGTAGGGAGTGCCATGTGTCGCAACCAGGAAGCACCTGATAGCTCTTTGTAATATAGAATAGATTATAGATTATGATGACTTGGATTATGGAGGCAAGGCGATCAACATCTTCAAGCTTAGAGCATCCTCTACTTCTTCAATTCCCCTCTATATTCATCTAAACCATCCCCACTATCTTCTCTCTTCTATAATTACAACACTCTATTCCAACAACCCCTCCGTATCTCTTCCTCTGATTTCTCACTCCTATATTGTTGACGTATTCCAGCTGACAGGTTTTTCCGGGACGTAGTACGATTGTTTGGCAGTGGGGTGTGCGCAGCTAGCTCACTGCTCTCTTCTCTCTTCGGCGCAAGAACACCAGAACAAACGCTAAGGTTTACCCAGTTTCAGGTCCTCTGATCGAGTAATAGCCCTAATCCTGCTCAAGTTTCTCATTACGTGTGAAACTGACTAACCTCCGAGAGTTCGATCTCAAGATCGATTTCTCAGCCTCCCTTTACAGACGCACCCTCGGCCCTTATATACTCGGGCTGGCATGGGTTACAACATGTTATACAGTGTTCATTAAATGATCCAGCCACTGTAGTGTCGGCACCTGCTGAACGAGTCGAGTCCCTTCTGTGCCTTCCTGTACTAGTCCCTGTATCAGTAGCTAGTACACACAGATTTCAGAACTTGGATCATAAGCATTCTAATTAAAACATTAAATATTACATCAGAGTGCGGTCATTAAGGCTATTAATACAAAAGACTGACACGCAGGCCATACAACTTCGGAAGCATGGGTATAAAATAAAACCAAAAGAGAACTCCAACACAATCCCATAGGCAAGGCTGTAGTAGCGATCCGAGGCGTCGGAGTAATCCACGTCCTGAACACCATTAGCGAAGTTGTCGTCTCTAGGCTCAACGTCGTCTGGGTAGTAACTCTGAGTCTTCAAACCTACTCGTTGGAATGAGCAGCCCCGCGAGTGAACGCGAGCGTGAGTATATGTGCAAATACTCGCAAGCCAAATTGACATATGCATATGAGGGCTTTAGCAAAGGAGTGATTAGGGTTTATTTTGCGGAAAACCAACTTTACAAATTTTCCTATATCTTTGAAAATGTGGAAAAACAGTTAAGAAGAGTTAAAACAAATATCTTTCTTTTGAAACTCCAGCTACCCACCGGTTTTATCCCACAAAGGTTAACTCATGGCTACCTGCCATGTCCATGGTTTTCTGTCGTGGTTTTCTCTTTAAAACACCATTTTGAAAACAAAATGAGAAAAAACGCAGCGCTCCGTCGCCCGCCCTTGACCTTGGGCACGGCTGTCTAAACAGTTCTACACTCTGCAGAGATTGCAAGCTTTACCCACGAGAGGTAATTTACAAAGTAAACCACCACAAGGTCTTTAACCAACTCACTCCTAGCTCAGGCATCACCACTAAGGATTCTATCGCTGGGCTGGTACTCAGTTGCCAGTGGCCCCCTCTTGCGCCAATAGGTTCAAATCTGCGTGACACCGTTATCCACGGATTCTGCACTCAATTCTGTGGCACCGTTACCCACAGGCACTGTCAAACTCTGCTTGGATTCTGAGAGGTTCCGTTAACCTCAGATCGGTTTCGTTAACCACGGATTCTGCGCGACACCGTGTGCTACGGATTCTGCGTTGCCTATTCCACCAAGTGAGATGTCCGAACTAAGGGTTTGAAGGTACTCAACCATGGCCTGCCCATATCAGCACTCGTGGTCGCACTGTTGAACTTAGTTTGTCTACCTCAAGGACTCGGTCCTAAAGGATTTGGGTGGTTCCCACGGTGGCCTGAGTCTTGTGCGTACTGCACCAATCCATACAACCATCCACCCAAACCAGGGTTTTGCCAAAAATCATTTTCCCTTTTATAACCCAACTATTGTACCCCAGTAGTCCCATTTTATCACACAGGGCTTTTAAATCATGTATTTCAAACATTGTATTTCAAACAGTACAAGCAATAAATAGCAGGGCTAAACATTTAACGATTAACTAATCAATGAAATGGCAACAAACAAGTTATATATTCCTAGGGTTAACAAGGATCAGGTTTATACGATAATAATTAAATTTTTGGGCATTTAACTGTTATCCTAATCAATTAGCATTTTTATAATTCAATTACCATGCATATTCACAAATTCTAGAAAAATATTTGTAATAATAGGTGGCAATATGATCAATAAATATTTGGGGAACAGGTCAACAATGACTTGCCGTAAATGTGGGCGTCTGGATACGTCCTCGGCTCCAACAGCGACGATATTAAGATCTAGCGCAAATAGATAAAACACACAATAAATATTTCAAGACTATGCTCGAAGCTACTCTAGCTAGATAGACAGTTGGAAGGTATTTCAAGATTATTCTCGAAGCCTGGGAATCACGACGATCAACTCCTCGCCGTATTATGCTCAAGCCAATGGCCAAGAGGAATCTTCTAATAAGAGTGCTATAAAGCTGATTAAGAGAAAAATCGATGAAAGACCGCAGGGTTGGCATAATACTTTGACGGATGCACTATGGGCATATCGGATTGCTAAGCATGGGGCCACCAAAGTGTCACCTTTTGAGTTAGTTTATGGTCAAGAAACTGTTTTACCAGTTGAAGAAGAGCAAAATAGTGTAAAAGCTGACGATTACAAAAATCTGATGGTGGATAAGCTTGATGATATGGTGGCGGTTCGATTAAAAGCTTTGGAACATATTGAGCGCTACAAGCAAAGGGTAGCCAGACACTATAATAAGAAAGTCGTGCCGAAAACTTTTGAAGTGGGAGATCTTGTGTGGAAAACATTTTTACCGATTGGTTCGAGAGATCCTAAATACGGGAAGTGGTCACCAAATTGGGAAGGACCGTTTAAAATCAATCGGATTATTCCTAAAAACGCATATATTTTGGAGACTCTTGAAGGACAAGTTTTCGGGAAAGCAATTAATGCTAAATATTTGAAGAAGTATTACCCGAGTGTTTGGATTGGAGCTTAGGGAAAGACGTTTATAAAAGCCGATTCTGAATGAATCGCCTATAGTTTAAAAAAAGTCGACGAATACTTTGGATTGGACCGAATAGATGGTATTTCACTCAACACGTTGCTGTTGAGCAAAAGCTGATTCCGATGAATCGTCTATAGATAAAAACGCTGATAAAAGCAAAGAAAATATGCATAAAAGAAGTAGAGTTATTACAAAGGCACGAAGGCCTTAAATGTTTTGCGCCTAAGGGACAGTCGATAGTATTTATCGGCAAATTTGCCGATCTAACCATAGAACAATGTTTAAATTTGGCTCGCAGGCCAATCATTCACAAAATTCGAAAATAGCCGCGGCGGCGTCACTAATCGTGTCACGGATCTTGTTGACAATGACAGTGTCTTCTGCGATTGATCCGGGCACGATCGGGATCTTTTTCTTCGCATCTAGCACCGCCAAACCGCAAGCTTTCACTATACCATACTGCTCCTTGCAAACCGATTTTGACTCCTCAAAGCTTGAGCGAGCGGTCGCTTCGGCTTTCTTCGCCTTCTCCAATTCTTGTTACAGAGATTTAACCCTTGAAATTGCTTTGGAAGCAGCGATTTTTGCCGATTCAACCTCTTGCTTTAGCCCGGGGAGTTTGTCGTTCTAGGCATTGGCATCTTGGGTCTGGGCTTTCAACTCTGCTTCGGCATCTTTGAGCGCCTCCCTTTGATGAAGCCGATCCAAGGCCGCATCGAACTCGGCTTTCTTCTCGCTGAGAGGCATCAGTTTCTGGATAGCCGATACTATTTGTTCCGGGAGGATCTCTTGGATGGAATCCGCAATGTCCTGAACAGCAGAGGGATTGGCTAAAATTTCCAATTCCTGCCCGATCAGCTCCCACATTTGTTTCAGTTTTTGGAGAGTGTCGGGAAGGAAACGGTTGGCCCTGGACGGTTCAGCAGTAGAAGGTTTGGCAGCGGCGACAGGAGGAGATAGAGTCCTGATCGGAGTAGATAAAATCTCCAGGTCGTTGTCGAGCCAATCCATGCTTGACGGATCGAAGTTCAGCTCGTCAGTTTCCCCCATCGTAAGTGATCACCTACGTGGATACTACTATTACCCGAACTGGGCTTCGAGGTTGAAACATATACTGGAGAAAGAAATTTTTAAAGTTATAAAGGATCGGAATATAAGAATTTTGCAAACAAGTTCAACGAATTTTCGATTACATCTTAGGGGTTGAAAGCTGGAGGTGTTTGAGATGCCGGCGGCGGAGCAGGTGTACTGTCCGTTTTCTTGTGGATAGGAGGGGTATCCTGAAATTGGAATTCCGATAAGAAAACCGAAAGGAAGTCAAGAATATGAAGGAAAAATCAAGTGCTTACTGTGTCAATACTGACTCCGTGCTATCGGGTGTACGCACCTTTTGCGGTCTTGGTTTTTTGCTGGCCAATTTCTTCTTCTGACCGGCGTCACCTTCGGGTCTCCCTGTTAATCAAGAGTAAGTAAGAAATCGGATATTTGGGGGAATGATTATTATGAACTGATCATACCTCTCTTTTTCGGTTGCTGCTGGGAGGACCCTTGGGTGAATGCCGACGCAGACTTGGCAGTCAAGTGGAGGCGTCCGGCTTTGTCCTCAACGAGCTTGGACCTGGGGCGTTTGTCTCCGCTCTGTAAAGGAAAATAAAGCAAGGTTAGTTATCGGAAAAGGAATGATGTGAGTTAGTAAACGCACGCAAGTTAGTGACCTCATTCTCAGACGACGATGCATGATATTGTGGTTCAGAAGAATTTTCCTCTTCGTCGTTGCTAGAATTATCATCATCATCGGAATCATTAGAATCGGTATTTTCCTTGCTGCTTTCTTCCGATTCTGATAAAGATTCTTCTATACCGGCAATCTTTGGCCAGTTGGGTTTGCAAACCTCTTTCTTGCCAGTGAACTTTTCGATTAAGGCTGTAGCTCCACCTTTAGTGGCATAGATATTCTTGGCAATAGAATCCCACCAAGTTCTGAATTGTGGAGAGGTTGCAGCCCACATTACAAGCTCCATCGGCATCTCAAAATCAATGTATGCAGCGGCTAGAATTCCATATGCCGATTGGGAGTTTAGATCTTCTCTGGCATTCAGCTGGCGGTAGATGAACAAATCAGGAATTTCTTGGCCTAGATTGAACTGCCGAGCAAATGCTGCAGGGTGATAAAATTCATACGAGGGTTTTCTGATATGAGTTCTCGAACTAAGGATGGCAAAGAAGATACCCGGAGAAATGAACTCTTTAAATACCGATAATACTTCGCGTTCATGGTGGCAGAGAATTGAAAAAAGGATGGAACTGCGTATCTGTCCAAGTCAGTATACAGATAAAAATGCTCTGGGCCATATTCCGATTCAGACATGGTAAAAAATGCAGCTAGAGAGTGGGAGAAGTCCTCTTGAATACTCAAGAAAGGCGCCTTTCCACCTCCTTGACGACCTCAGGCCCAAACACCTATGTTGCTCAAGGCCCAACCAAAGATCAAACCCAATTCGTCGTCCACGAGGCCAGTACGGCCACCAGGAGCAGTCCAACTTGAAATGATCATAACTCGGTCATACGAAGTCCGTTTTGGACGTTCTTGGTATGAACGGATAAGCCCACGATGAGAGCTTTCCAATGGATCTAGTTTGAGGCCCAAATTCTATCAGAATCAACAGAAATCGTGAAATCAAGAGGACGTCAAAATCTGCCGGGTGCTGCGCCACCTATTCTTTGGGCCCGTGACCTTTGGTCAATGTGAGGAAACCCGAATAGATCCTTGGGACACGCCTTATTTAGATCAGTGTAATCGATGCACATGTGACATGACTTGTTCTTCTTTTGCACAAGGACCGGGTAAGCCAACCAGACAGGATGATACACTTCCTTGATAAGGCCGATGGTGTTGACACCCAAATTTGGCAGGAAAATCGGATGTTAGACAGCAGCTAATGTCATCGGAATTATTGGGCCGAATCAGAAAGTGGGCTTCGTTGTCAAAAGGAAGAGGCATATAGGAAGATTCCGATAGTTACAAGACTCCGGAAGAATTACGAAGCACTAATCAGAAAATATTCCCCACGACGCGGAAAATTAGGTTGTGTCGGTTTCGGTTTTGTAATAGTATAAATAGGGTCCCAAGTCTCATGAAAACGATATACAACATACACAAAACACAACTACTATTCTCGAATCCGATCGACCTTGTCGAAAGGTTTCAACTCGCAGGTAGAGCTATCTCGATGGAATAATCGATTCTCTTCTTGTAACTCGTATGCATGGCTGTATCATCTTGATCTTATGTATACAAAGCGTGTTAGACTGTCTCGGGTTTACTGATCTTTAACATGTTCTCGCATGTTACACTGTCTCGTTTGATCGATCTGTAATATGTGTTTATCCTGCAATGCCGATTGTCAATTATCTTATATTCTTTTCCTGAATCCGATGTATGCAATTGTCTCATTTAATCGATCTTGCGTATGCTTCTTTTAGGATTTCTCATGTGTAGTTATTTGCCGACCAGCATTGCATTATCTGAATTAGTTCTAAACCTTTAAATCGGTTTATAAGTTTACATATAAATTTAGATCTGAATACTGTCTTGGCTTGACCAATCTATTCAATCTATTCCTTGGTTTTATCTAATAAATTGATCTGAAGATTTATGGCTAATTCTATTCATAAAACAATAAAAAGAGATGAAGAGATTTATGTTTAAATGCTCATTTACATTTATCGTTCTATCAGGCGTTAAGCCGATAGAATAACAATCGGATTCTTTAAAGCCGATTCGTAAAAACCTGATCTGGCTGTTTCTTAAAGCCGATTGGGGCCATGTCGCTGACAATTTATTCCTTGTCAATTTATAGGTCAAATTGACTGGCACGCTTGGTTCTTGGTTGTGACGCAAGCCTAGACTTGATGCTTCCGCACGTGTGTTCGCGAAGATCCAACTTTTCGTGTCAACAGATGGCTAACAATTTAGTGATCTCCTCCCCGATAGCATCTTTCCGATCTTGAGCAAATCTTCGAAGGTGTTGTTGGATTGGCTTCGCCTTTTCTTCGACATTCTGAGAGTGATCGATCACCTCCCTCGGAACATCGGGCATATCCGATGGATTCCAAGCGAATATGTCCCAATTTGCCCGGAGAAAAGCGACGAGCGTGTCTTCCTATTTGTCATCTAGTCCTGTCCCAATCAAGACCGTATTGGCTGAGTTGCACGGATCAAGACCTATCTTCTTTACTCCCTCATCCAACTGGATGGAAATCTTGGATTGTTTCTTTGTTGGAATTTCACCTTCATCTTGCAGGAAAGCCACGGCTAATCGAATTTTCTCCAATTCAGCAGAAGCCTCCAAAGTTTCTGCCAGCTCACTATTTTCCTTATTACACATATAAGATTGTTTTACATCACCAGCGAGCGTGATAACACCTTTCGGCCCCAACAGATTCATCACCAAATATGTGTAATTTGGCACAGCAATGAACTTGGCGAGGCCTGGCCTTCCCAAAATAGCATGATATGCCGTTTCGAAATCAGCCACTTCGAAGCTTAGGAACTTTGTCCTATAGTTCTCCTTTGTCCCAAACGTAAGAAGCAACAAGATTTGTCTGAGTGGTATCACCTGAAGTCCCTGGGATTACCCCGTGGAAAGGTAACGATCCCTGCCTGAGTTCAGAACACAGAATCTTCATATCATTCAGAATTTTTGACGAAAAGGACGTTCAGTTGACTCCCGCCATCAACCAGCATCCTTTTCAGCTTTTTGCTCGAATATCTTCCACGAAACAACACTCGATCGAGATGATTCGAGCAATCAAAGGTGATTGGGACTTCAGAGCAACGCAAGTATTGGGGTGTCACCGACATAATTGCATTGATTTCCTGAGTGGTAAGATTTTGCTTCTGCTTGGACTCATATGAATCCGATCCCCCAAATATATAATTGATCTCCCTAGCCGCCTCCCCATAATCTCCATCTTGCTTTTTGTTTGGATCGTCCTTTTCATGGTCCGATTGCTTATTACAATCGGCGAACTTCTGTAGGATGGTGCAATCTTTGGTTACATGCCTCCCCTTAGGGGTGGAAAGGGCATGGCACATACATGGCTTTCTTGTAGTTGTTGTCGTTTGGAGGTTAGGGCCTACCGCGCTCCGTGAATGCGACCAACTCATCCCCTTTGCGCCTTTTGTCTTGTTTGCTGGACTCATTGTCTTGCTTTTTCTTTGGATGATCATCAAAGCATGGTTTGTGGTTGATGACTGCCTCCTCAAAGTTAGAAAATTTGTCAGCCATGGCAAACATCTATCGGGCAGGTGCTGACCGTCGTGATTATCATGTCGATCATCGGGGCTATGAGCTCGATTCCGACTACGCTGACTGATGTAGCTTTCAGCTTAATGGTTGTGTCGGTCGTTGTCTATATGACGATCTCCTGCACTTCGCTCCCTATGCCTGGCTTCAAGATCTTCTCAAAGGTCGCGATTAGGTGGATCACCAGCCGCCGCGTTTCTTGGTGGTCCCAGCCGATTGCGAACTGATCCTACTGGATGATTGCTTCTAGTACGAGTGTTCGTATGAGAAGGAGTAGCCTCGTTTTGCTGAATGGCAGCCATTGCTATCATAGGAGTTGCTAGGTTACCTGCTGGGATCATAGGTGGTAGGACATCCAGCATGGTTTTCGATGCCACAATGTTTTGTTGAGGTGTGCGATAGACATCCTGGCCATTATGCCTTGCGCGCAGTATTTCTTGGCCAACATGACGTCCTCGATCTCGAAGAGCTTGGTTCTGATTCGCAGCCCGGGGCAGCCTCATCTTGCTGCCGCTTAAGCGCTTCTTCCTCTTCTCTTCTAATCATTGATGTTGTTCGGTTGTCTACAAGCACAAAGACACCACGGAAGTTGACATCTCCAATACTATCCTCCAACTGAGAGTCCGAGTGGGATAGGCTGACTTGTTCACTCTATCCAATGGGATGACCACCATTGATGACTCCAACTAAACAAGGGTTCTCTTCTTGGTGTTCGCCGATGACGGGCTCTTGTTGTGGGGGTTCCTCAGCCTAGTTCTCTCCTTGTCCAAGTCGCGGACGCCTTCGTGCATAGGTGGCAGTGACGTTCCATGACCTGAGGGGAAAGCCGAGCTGAAGCATGTTTACTCCATATTGGATCATATCCGAGACCGAAAAGTGTCGAAGAACTCTTCTTCCACTACATGTCCGAGTCGAGATGACATCCCTTGGGTTGATACTCTTAAGTAGACTGCCGTTGAATTCACCAATCCGAACGAAAACAACGACTGGGACATAGTGCTTACCTCTTTGGATTGGGTCTCCTCCGGCTCCGAGAGATGAAGGTTGTCGATGTCGTCAACGAGGAAGTCAATGCTCTCGAAGCAAAAGGCTTGACCGGGCACGAAGGCAACGACCAACTGGTTGAAAGAGGCCATCGAGCTTGGAGAAGACGATCTTGACGCTCCCCTACCTGATGCGCCAACTATCGACGCTTGTAGCTCAGGGTACTTGTCGGCAATAAATTATATGGGGTGCGCAAGATCTAAAGCTATATGGTAGCACAAGACAGGGAGGTTTTTTATTCAGTTTCATGTCCTCGACGGTGGGTTCCCGTGCGCATATAGACATCTGGGTTTATAATTATTGTCTCCTTACAAATCAGGATAGCCTTCTATCTTTAGGCACTTCCTTGTCGGCCAAATCCTTGGGAGAGTCCGACCAGTATACCCCATTGTATAGCCGACATAAGCCGTCCCCTTATCGATGCTCTTAGACCCTTTGTGTGAATACTCGAGGTCTATGTTGTCCACAATTCCCATGCCGAACATGCCGGTTGCGAGCCTCGGGAATGGGCCAGGGTCCCAGGCTCCCAGCAGGGTTTTGCTCAGAGGATAGAAATCCCACCTCAACCACCGCCCTCTGGAACTTTCAAGCATCACAGAAGCGATCGAGCAAACCTGAGAAAGCCTTCTCGTTGCTGCTTAAACGGAAATCAATTGCTGGGATCTGGATTATGGATGCATGGATTTACGGCTAGTAAAATGGAGGGATCAACAAGAAAAACATTAACATATATGAACCATCGTAAGTTGCCTGCAAAAAATACATCATCCACATAACTCTGTGATCCATCTTCCGTTAGCAGTGCATGGATGCCTCTGGCCCTCTACTACCATATCACCGATGCATATTTGACCAAAACAAAGGATTAGAACAAGGTCACCAATAAAAGGGGGACAACTTTGCATTGCAACAGAAGCTAAATCAAGCGACCACCAGAACCGAACGCGGTTTTTGCACTACTACATGGAGCTCCATGTCGTCCATCTTTTTTCAGATCCATGCACGTTTTTCCTGTGTGAAAGCAGTCGCTCACGTCGTAGCTTGTTGAGTCGAGCAGACGTTGTTGGCGCCGAGCATACAACCGAGTGCATTGGTCCGACGAACGGTGGTGCAGCGTGCAGCCCACACCGAGGCGGAGCACGGCGACCTGCTCGGCATGCTATGCTCGGCATGCTATCAAAAGGAAATACTCACCATCCAATTATCAGATAGTTGATAGCAAGGAAACTGCTCTTCTGAGGATGCTCTTCTGCTCGGAAGCTGCTGGAGTGGAAGGAGGGCTGGGCGGCACCGAGGGAGATTCCGAGTGCGGCGCTGAGGGCGACGGCGTGGTCGCCATCACGGGGGATCTTGGTGAAGGTACGACTTCTTTTTCCGATTTCTCTTCTGAGCCTGCGATTGAGCTGGTGGCTGCGGAAATTGGGTTGTGCTCAACTTTTTCCAGCAGAACCTTTCAATCTGATGCTGTCTTTTGCGAAAATTTCTGGAGCGATATTGGTTTTTCTCAAGGATCTCGATGGTGGGAGAAGTCAGACCCAATTCAGTCGGATCAATTGGCCTCCCGAACCCCAAAATCAACACAAAGTGCTGTTGCCGGATTAGCTACAGGTGACGAGGGTGTAAACGCTGATCGGCTTTATGCTCGTTCTCACGCGATTCATCCGGTCGTCCCTGGGCTTGAGGATGGTTTGTTGACTAAGAAGGGTCATGCCAAGGACTGTATTGTTGCTAAGGTTCACGATCAGCAGGGTCTTGCGAAGCGGACCCCAAAAAAATTTGGGAAGGCTTTCCCTCGCAGAGACTGCTTGATCCGGCCATGGAGAAGTCCGTTGCCTAGGCCACGATCGGCGACGGAAACGACGCTCGCTGCGTTCATGCCATCCGTTGCTTCGTCACTTGGTTCTGGGGTTGCGTGCAACACGGCGGTGTGGTCGCAGGATTCAAGCGGACGGGAACATCGCATTGATGAGCAGTGTGCCCAAGATAGGTGCGCGGGCGCGGCTGCTGAACAGGCGCTGCTTATCTAACGGGCCAAGAGTTTTGGATGCTCCAGATCGTCTCTCGCTCACTCCTCTACGGTTTTGGTTTGGGAAAGGTTTACTTCGTGTGTGATGGCGAAGAAGGCAGGCGTCTCGCTACCTGGCTCTCGTCCCACATACGCAGCAATGGCAGCTAGGTCGCCGCCCCCCAGGCACCAAGCCGGTGCTCAAGTTCCACAACCCGGCATCGCGCCTAACTCTCGTATTGCCGGAACTGCTCACTGGACTGGCAACCAGTGGCGAGGGCGGGAGCAGCGGTGGCAGCCTGGCCGGGGACGCGGTGGTTTCTAGGGAAGAGGTAACCAGGGCGGTGTTGGTCGTGGTGTTGCTGGCCGAGGAGGCCGATTCCCGCCACATCAAAGATTGCAACCAAGGGTGGGAGGCCGGCCTGATAATGCGGGTCGTGGTGCTCCCATTGTTCCCGGTGGTGTCTCTGCTCCCGGGGATTTGCAGATTGTGAATTTGGCTCCTGCGACGAGTATTGCAGCAGCAACTGAAGGTACGGCTCCAAAGGCTAAGAAGCCGCATCTCCTCATTGTTTTAGGTGCAAGTGTAATGGCCATGTCAGTGAAGATTGCTCTGCGGATTTAGATTGTGTGATCTGCAATAAGAAGAATTCCCACATTGCATCCAAATGTCCTTTGCTGAAGATGCCAAAGCCTGATGCATCCATGTTTGGGTTTGGCAAGAATGAATTGGGATTCTTTCGCATTCCCGAATTTGACTTTAAGCTTGAAACTCTAGACTCATCACCTACTGCTCTGGTCAAGGTCGCTGGTGGCCAGATCTCTGCTGAGATCGTACAAACTGAGCTTGCCAGGTTGATTCCGAAGGAATGGAAGTGGGAGGCGTTGCCTCATAGTAAGGATTCCTTTTTGGTTGCTTTCCACTCCGAAGAGGAGTTAAAAAGGATGGCAGATATTGATTTTCGCTTGACAAAACATGGGGTTACACTTACCATTTTGGAGTGGCAAGCTGATTGTGATGTTTTGCCTACCTATCAACTTGATGAAGTGTGGGTTCACGTAAATGGAGTGCCTCATGCCTTGAGACATTATTTTGGTTTTTGGGCTCTAGGAACTATTATCGGGGCGACTCTTGATGTTGACATGCTCACTTATAGGAAAAAGGGCATTATTCATCTGTTGGTGGGAATGATGAACAGGGACCACCTTCCTCTCTCCATAGACATCGTCTTTGGTAATTGGGGTTATGACATCACCTTTTCTTTGGAGGAGGATTTCAGTCCGGCTGTCCCACCATTAAGCAGTAAAGATCCTAAAGACAGTGATCATAGTGGTGCTGGGAAAGATAGAGATGAGGTTGAGAAGGGTACTGATCATGCAGTAAAGAAACAAAAAAGTGCGGATGGGTCTAGTAGTAAGGATGCACCTTCGGTTGGTGGAGGAGGGGGTCCTACTCCTATGCAGGTGGCTGCAATTCCATTCGGAAAGTGTAGGCCGGTGCGAAAATCTGGACCAATTGTTCTAGATGGGATTTCGAATTTACCGGCCATTGCTGTAACTCCGATGAGATCAGTGAAGAGTTCAATGGAAGCTTCTGTGCTACCCTTACAGTGTGTTAACCACCTTGTGAATGAACCGACATTTCAAAAGGAAGATGATCAGCTGGTTGCAATCAGTGATGGTGGTCTTAGGTCGGTTTTAGAATCTGATTTGAAATCTCTTAATCAGGAAGGTCCTGCTGTCCAAATCAGTTTTGGCACTCAGGTCAGTCCCTGCACCTTACCTGAACACAATTTTCTATTTTATTCCTTGCATAGGTTGGCTGAAAATGTGCTGTTCATGCAGGATTTTGTAGGAAATAAGTTGGGCTCAGGGACTCCGGAGTCTAATCTGAAATGCAATGGTTTTAGCACACCCCATACGGAGCACTGTGGGATGGTGAGTGTTGAAGGTGCTCCTCGTGATCAGACCATGCTACATGGTTGTAATGAATTGTTGACTGATTTGATTGTTTTGCCTGCTATGCAGGACATTTCGGTGGGAGGCTTAGGCACTCTGAGTGGTGGAGGGCAAATCATTTCCCCCGGTTTTGTTGGATCAGCTGGGCCTAGCACTACTGTTTCAGGTTTGCTTTTAGGACAAATTACTAGTCCCTCTGTCAAATCTTCATAACCTCGACGAAGTATGCGAATTAATTCTCATACAGTTGATGGTATCACTGCTGCAGATGAGGATTTGACTCTGAGGGCTATGCGACGGGCGTCGTTTCGTAACTTAGACGGACAACCTGTGTTGACGAAGGTGGACAGCAGGAATGGGTCAAATTTGCTACGCCCATCCCAACACTTTCTGACTGGTATGATAAAACCATATTGTCTCCCCAACCTTCAATTCATTACCTTTTGATACTTGTGTGTCAAACCTAAGAAATGTTGGGCTCAAAATCGGAAACACCAATGCAGCGGTACAGACGTCTATCCGTGCTCTAAAACGAATAGAAGTAGACAAGATTGGAGTGACGCCAAAAGCTAAGAATAAGTGTTCGGCTAAGGAAGGTCTTGTTGATAGTTTACAAAATCCTTTTAATGCAAGTGATGACGAGGTCGATGAAACTGACAGCGACCTACTCGCTCACTTAATTAAGGATGTTTCGGAGGTTGATTTTGATGATGCAGATTTAGACATCAGATTATGTGATTTGATTGCATCCACACGAAGGTCAAAGAAATCACCAAAGATCCGAAAGAACAAGAAGAGGAATAGTAATTATAAAAAATAGTTTCAGAATGAAAGGTTTTTTCTGGAATAGCAGAGGTCTTTCAGACTTGGCTAAATACCGGTACATCTCTGAGGCTGTTACAGAGCATAATCTAGATTTTATTGCAATTATGGAGACTGAAAAACAAGATATGTCAAAAAAGAATCTGTCCCGACTCTCCGGGGGTACAGATTTCGTTTAGCATTGTCTTCCACCCCGTGGGAGATCAGGAGGTATTCTTTTGGGGGGTTAGAGCTGAGATACATGTACTATCCTTAATTGTTGAAGGGGAATTTTACATTAAGTTCCATCTATGCAACAAGTCGGATAATTTTAAATGGATTCTGATGGCAGCCTATGGCCCAGCACAGAATGACTTCAAGTCAGCCTTTCTTGCTGAGTTGGTGAGGGCTTGCGAACAAAATTCGCTCCCTACTCTCATTGGTGGGAATTTTAATATTATGCGAAGTAGTAAAGAAAAAAACAAGGATAATTTTATTAACCGTTGGCCTTTTCTCTTCAATGCTGTCATCGATAGCTTTGATTTACGAGAAATTAACCTTACGGGTCGTCAGTTCACTTGGGCCAACTCATTGCAGGTCCCAACTTATGAAAAACTGGATAGAGTTCTAATGACAACTGAATGGGAATTTAAACACCCATTGGTTACAGTTCAAGCCCTAGATAGAGGAGTATCTGACCATACTCCTTTATTACTGAATACTGGTAATCAGGCCTTCAATGGAAACAACAAACAGTTCAAATTTGAACTCAGTTGGTTTAATCGTGAGGGTTTAGATGAGCGGATGGTTGAGATTTGGAATAAACCAGTAAAAGGAAAGAACTCGGTCCAAAGATGGAATAACAAACTAAGTGCCTTACGAAGATTCCTCCGGGGATGGGAAGTCCACACAAATGGCAAGTATAAGAAAAAGAAAGCTGAGCTACAGAACACAATTTGCAATTTGGACACTGCTGCTAAGGTATGGGATTTGACTGAATTTGAGCAAAACCATCTAACTCAATCTCGGGATCTTCTGATCAAACTCCTTAGGGATGAGGAGATTAAGTATTATCAGCGTGCAAAGGCAAAAGATATTCTCCTGGGCGATAATAATACAAGATACTTCCAAATTATTGCCAATGGTAAACACAGGAAGAAACAGATTTTTTCGCTTGAAAGTGGAGATAGCAAAATTGAGGGTCAGGCTAACCTCAAGAGTTATATAACGGGTTTCTATAAAGATTTATTTGGTGAACCTGAAGAGAACTCCTTCACCTTAGATGAGTCAATAACCCTTGATTTACCCCAAGTGTCCGTCTCTGAAAATGACTTCCTCACATCTGATTTTTCATAATGTGAAGTTAAGGAAGCTATTTTTTCGATTGAATACAATAAAGCGCCTGGCCTAGATGGCTTCCCAGCTAAATTCTATCAACATTTCTAGGAAATCATAAGCGGGGACTTGATGCAAATGTTTCAGGACCTTAGTAGAGGAGATTTACCACTTTTTAGCCTCAACTTTGGGGTCATTACTCTGATCCCAAAAGTGCAGGAGGCGAACATTATTCAACAATATTGACCAATTTGTCTACTTAATGTGAGTTACAAGATTTTTACCAAAGTGGCCACGAACAGACTAAACACAGTTGCAGATAAGGTAGTCAGCCCGACCCAAACCGCTTTCTTGAGGGGACGTAATATTCTTGAAGGTGTAGTAATTCTTCATGAAACTATACATGAACTTCATAGAAAGAAACAAAACGAGATTGTTCTTAAGCTGGACTTTGAGAAGGCTTACGACAAAGTAAGATGGCCATTCATATTTCA
>SPJY01015826.1:866035-897411 GCA_005191435.1 Raddia distichophylla
CAGTTCGAGTTTCTGCTTCATATCTAACTGTTTGTTCAATAGTATAATACTGCTTACAGAAGCTTCTTTCTCTCTCTGCAGTTTAAACACAGTAAAACATCCATAAAACTTGTCTGTTATATTCAAAATAAAACAGCATGCACACACATTAGAGGGACAGGGAGTAACCTTGTGTTGTTCCAGAAGCTTCAGCACAGTTTCATCAGCTTTCTGCTGCTCCAACGTGGCCAATCTAAGATTATTAGCTTTCGTCGCATTCTGTACAGAAAAGGCCACAAGTACATAAGATAAGATGTATGCGTTCATCCACATAAGTGGTCTAACTTTATTCTACATTCTGCTGCTGTTATGCTGCCACGGTTCATTAATTACATTCTGGATGACTATTCAAATACCAAAGTCTCTGCCCCAAGATATCTTGAGCATGAAGGGTAAACCACCTTACCACTAATAATCTTTGAGTAAGGAGAGTTAATCCACAAAAACTTCATTCTTTGCAAGAATAGCAGTCAAAGTTTAGGGAATAGGGATACTACACCAGATTATCACAATTACTGTGGGCTATCAGTTAAAAGAAAACTACACAGTACAAAGTAACACCCAAGCTGTTATATAATTCTTGTTGGTTGAACAAATGGAAACAGGAACAAGAAATGCTTCACCTTTTGCATCTCCAGCGCAAGGTTCCTTTTGTCCTTATCAGTCTGGGCCGTTAACTCATTGAGTTGTTTGCAACAATCAACACATAGGCAAGGAATTTTACCTTCAGACTACCATTAGAATTGATGAGCTGCCGAGGTTTATCCTCTGGAATTTCTGTGACAGCATAACCCTGGTGCTTGAAAATTGCTGCACCATGACGCTGCATTAGACATTGTCATGACTTTCGGAGTTCTAGATGGAACTAATTAATACTAAAAATCACTACGGCCCTCCCACCTGCCACTTTGTCTCGCCCTGCATCATATAACTTTACCACAGCATTCTTGGGCCAATGCTGAAAGTGCATCTTAAAGTCAAGAGGTTCGTGACCTTCTGTCATTATAACCGTACGAATGTTTGATGAATTGCCTTGAGAATGCACATAATCCTGTGAAAAACAGAAAATTGCTTTCAAACATAAACAAGACTTAATTGTGTACCACTAATCTTAGTTGTGCCTGTATGTTATCTTCACTACTAGCAAATTCTTTCTTGCTTTCTGTTTTCTGGCAAGACCGTGGTGAGGTAAAGACCAGGGGCTAGCGAGCATCCTTGCTGTTACTGACGTTATCTAGAAGAACAACTATGACATGCGTGGTAACAGGAAAAAGGGAAAATATCAGGTTTCATCTGCTCACTTCTAAGGCAGTAATGGATGTCTTCCTCTGTGAAACCAGTGTTGTCGTTCCTATCCATAAGAAAATTTCAGTACCACAGTCCAGAACATAACTTCTGTCTGAGTTCAACGTTTGTCTATCTAACAGATCTGTCTCCATGGGAACAAGGTTTCTCTTGTTAATCCTACAGACAAGAAAGTACACCAAACATATCATTAGATACTAATTCAAGGCTAATGAAGTCTGAATTAAGCTGAGGATAATCACCAAAAGAGATTCTTAGGTGAGGTAGTCATCGGCTTCCCATTGACTGTGTCTGTTACATCACGGGGAATAGGTGCATAGCCACCAAACAGGTTCCAAAACTCACCAGCATCAGAGTCACCGACAAGCTTCCCATCCTCTACAGCCAGCAGCAACCAAAAAAGCTAATAAAAGACTAGTCATGCTGATAAAAGAAAAAAAAAAGTTAATACAATAATACCTATTGTCGCAATCTCACATCTTCCACTATGTTGATTCTCCCTCAGATGCTTAACAACGTCTAATGCTTTAGCCCTTGATTGCACACTAGAATTACAACCACTGAAAAGGTAGATCTTTGACGGTGCGTCCACTATAAACGCTGCTTTATGATCCAGCGAGGACCGCGAAAATGGCACCTGATAAGAAACACAAGCTGTCTTATATCGAGCAATACCCAAACATGCTGTTAAATCTTGATATGGCAATTATTACTTCTTTGACACGAGCTACATGCTCTCCTTCACACCGATACATCGTGGTCCGGTTGGATTTCCCTCCAGATCCTCTCACGTGTGAAGAGAAGCTACCTTGAATTGGGATGATGCATGGCTTGAAGTATGACAAGAACTTGTCAGACTCTTCACCTTGTGTTTCCCTGTATTGGACCGTGTGGGAGCCCAGTGCTGCATCCAACTCGATGGTCTTGTCCGAGGCCACCAAACAATCTTCCTAGGTGACCACAATGCAGGATACAAAAGAAAGTCATAAGCCATGCAAGTATGACTAGAGAGACCAATACTGCAGCTGTAGGCTGCCTGCAGCACACACCTCTTTGGCTTCCTCCCCGACCCAGTAGTGCACATTGTGCTGCCGAATCCCGCTTTTAAGCTCAGCCGTCTGAACATTGTAGAACATGCACAGATCAGTGATGCAAATCGGCCAAAATACTGTGATAAATTTTGCAGCTGAAGCTGCTTGTCGTGGAGAAAACTTACATTGAGTATGATGTAGCTGTCCCCAGTGTAGAACTTGCCATGCAATGATTTAGCAACTGGAACTAGATTGCTGCCCAAAATGCACCAAATGTCGAGCCCTCTGGAATCAGAGTTCATTTTTCTCAGGAATGGCATAGGCTACTAGATTTGTGCTGACATATGAAGGACTGAGGTAAAAATCAAGAAATTAAATACTATGACATAATGGGCAGGATTTCGTCACATTGACATTGATTTATCTGATTCCATCCTCTCTCTTCTTTTTTTTTTTTTGCTTGATCCGGACAGAGCAGAATTCTACATTTCTACCTGTTCTTGGGTAAAAATAGATTCTCAAAGTACATTTTCTAAGGTCAGCACCTTAAAGCAAAAAGGGGAAAAAGACAGAGAAAATAAAGCAGAAGGAATATCCTTCGAAATGCTGATTCAAGATTGTCCGGTTCTAAGTCCTAGAGAACAATACAACCAGACGGCCCAGTCAAAGAAAAAAAAAACAGCAAGGCGTGTGTGTGTGTGTGTGTGTGTGTGAGAGAGAGAGAGAGAGAGAGAGGTGGAGGCTTACGGCTTGTCGCCGACGCCGAGGAACGCATCGTCGACGCCCTTCATGGTGGCCATGGCAGCGCGGAAACGGCGGCTCGCTGCTCAAACAGTCGCAGGCGGAGAAGCGGTGGGAGCTCAGCAAGCAGGAGGAGGAGCAGGAGCAGGAGCAGAGGGAAGGGGGAAGGGAAAGAGAAGGAAGGAGAGGAAAGAGAAAGGCGAGCAAGCAGCTGGTAAGCTGGTAGACCAGCACTTCACTGAAGAGAGAGAGAGATTAACAACAATGAATCACCTTTCTCCTCTCTCTCGCTGGCGGCGGGCTCCACCACCAACCGACGAGCTCTCTGCCTCCTGCTGCTGCTGCCCCTCGGCGAAACCGCAGGAGAGAGAGGAAGAGGAGAGAGAGAGGGCATTGCTTTGCATTGAAGCTGGTGACGTGAGACTTCCCCCGTGCTCCTTGACTCGCGCGAGGCACAGGCGCACAGCGCTGTAGCTGTAGTGATGTGCTGCCTGTGCATGTGCTAGGCATGCAGTACGCAGCCGTGGCGCGGCGAGACGGAGATCGACGAGCTCCGCTTTGCGCCTGCGCCGCCGGCGAGAGGGTGTACACAAACGGTGGATGCATGGAGCGGCTCAACCAACAGGTTCGCGGCTGCTGACGCCGGCCATGATCGGCACGGAGGAGGAGGAAGATGAAGCCGTCGTCGCCGTGCATGGAGGTGGATGCAGGATGCCGGCTCCTCCTCTCATCGATCCTGGGGGCCTTGGTTTGTAGCATTCGTTTGCCATGATTAAAAAAAAGTCATGTCTTCTCTAAAGGATCTTGGAACCTGTGTAATTTGTAATTTATTAACCTAGAAAGCTGTTTCTTCATGATTTGGCTACTATTTAAATGATGATCAATAAATAAAACGTGTCCTAGAAAAAATTTGGCATGTCCTTAACTTTTCTGCACGGCCAACTGATGGCGGAAAAATCGGCCGCCCTCCCAGGACGCACCCTCTTGTGCCCCTTCTCGTGCCTGGTCTTTCGGCTTAAATTAAATTAAATTAAATTTTTTATTGTTTTTAAGTTAAATGATGCAGTATTTTATAGTTATTTTTAGATTTTGTAAAATAATTTTTTCATAATATTTTGAACTTTTAAAGACTTTTTCGATGGCTCACAACCTTTTCATATTACAATTTTCAACAACTTTCGGCTAAAACAAACAAGGCCCCGCCCAAGGGCCAAGGCACAGTCATTTGCTTGCTCGCTCAGACGCAGTTACTTAAAAAAAAATGTGTCGGTATATTCTAACACCGGGGTGTACTCCCGCGCCGCTAACATGTGGGACCAATAGTCCACCTGGGAGTGCCCATACTCAGCAACATCGAGCCCAAGCGGGTCAAGGTCTGGTTTCAAGTAAAGTTAGTCAAGTGGTTAAACTTTAGCCATGTGTCGATCCGGCGAACAGGCGGTTGAGCAGGCCCCGACGCCGAGCGACCAGGCCACGTGTCGATCCGGCGAGCAGGCGGGCGAGCAAGCCCCGACGCCGAGTGATCCGGACTCATGGCGCGATGGCGAGCGGGTGGGCAAGCAGGTCCCGAAGCCATGTGACCTATACGCGTGTTAGCCCAACGAGTAGCTGGAGGGTGTAGGGCCTCGCTGTAAGAGGATGCGGGGCGAAAGAGGGAGGAAGCTTCCTTCCTAAGGACGAGCATGGATCGTCCCGGATCTGGTGCATTCAATGCGACGGAATTGGTCTGACAGAGTGAGAGAGGGTCTGACGAAATGATTGCCCCCGCCGCTCCATGGCGTCAGCTGCGCATTAGCTTCTACAGGCGCGTGTGACGAGGTGCAATGACAAGGGAGCGAGGGTAGGCTCCCGCCCTGTCATTTCCTTTCTGTCCCCCAGACGCTGCGGGGAGGGCGCTACAGGGTGGCGAATTCGACATGCGATCAGTGATGGGACAGCTACAGTGGCCATGATCATTTAATATACACCGTTCAATACTCTGTGACCCAAGTCAACCAAGGTAAATAAGGGTTGGGGGTGTTTCTGTTAAGGGATTGATCTTTTTTTTTATCGAACACTCGAAGGTAGCCAGTACTCATATTGCAAGAACCTCGAGCAGGACTAGGGCTGTTACCCGATCAGGGGGCCTGAACCTGAGTAAACTTGGTGTTTGATATTGCGTTCTTACTTGAGAGAGAAGAGAGGAGTAAGCTAACTACGCACACCCCCACTGCCGAACAGCCGTTGTAGTTCCCGAAAAACCTGTCAACCAACGCCGACACAATGTAACTTTGAATTGAACAGCTAACAAAGGGAATAAATCTTTTAAAACAGGCGGGCAAGCAGGCCCCGACACCGGGGCGACCAGGCCATGCGTCGATCTGGCGAGCAGGCGGACGAGCAGGCCTCGAAGCCAAGTGCCCTGTACGCGTGTCAGCCCAACGAGCAACTAGACGGTGTAGGGCCTCGCTATCAGAGGATGCGGGGCGAAAGAGGGAGGAAGCTTCTTTCCTAAGGACGAGCGTGGATAGTCCCGGATCTGGTGCATTCAATGCGACAGAATTGGTCTAACCGAGTGAGGGGGTTTGATGAAATGATTGCCCCCGCCACTCCATGGCGTCAGCTGTGCATTAGCTTCTACAGGCGCGTGTGACAAGGTGCAGTGACAGGGGAGCGAGGGTAGGCGCCCGTCCTGTCACTTCCTTTCTGTCCTCCAGACGCTGCGGGGAGCGTTTCAGGGTGGCGACTTCGACGTGCGATCAGCGATAGGACAGCTACAGTGCCCATGATCATCTAATGTATACTATTCAATACTCAGTGACCCAAGTCAGCCCAGGTATATAAAGGGTTGGGGGGTTTCTGTAAAGGGGTTGATCTTTTTTTATCGAACACTCGAAGGTAGCCAGTACTCATATTGCAAGAACCTCGAGTAGGACTAGGGCTATTATCCGATCAGGGAGCCTAAACCTGAGTAAACTTGGTGTCTGATATTGCATTCTTACTCGAGAGAGAAGAGAGGAGTAAGCTAACTACGCACACCCCCACTGCCGAACAGCCGTTGTAGTTCCCGAAAAACCTGTCAACCAACGCCGACACAATGTAACTTTGAATTGAACAGCTAACAAAGGGAATAAATCTTTTAAAAAAGGATAGAGTGAGTAGTTATTAATGAAATCGAGTGGAAGGATGGAGTGTTTAACGTGCATGTTAATTTTAGTTGATTATCGTCTTCTAATTTTCGTATCTATTTCATATAGTGCCCAATTTGTATGAAACAAATTGTATAATTCATATAAAATTCTAACCAGCTCATTTTATAAATTTTTTTTGCAATTTATCTGGTATTTTTTGCCTTATATATTGTTTGCATTTTTATCTAGCAGCTCTAACCAACTTATCTTGACGCCTTCTTTAGTATCAAGTATTTCATTGAGCACAACGGGGCAAAGCTCAATGCTTTGTGCCAAGTAAAGGCGGAATTGGACATATTTGTTGCTAAACTCTAAAGGCTAAACCTAGCTTTGTATTGTAGATTCAAGAATGTGAATAGTGGATTTAGGTGGATGAATAGTACTCTCAAGATAGATTTAGGGCTACCAATGAACGTGTCCTAGGCAAAGAGAGAATGGACGCACGGAGGCTCATTCTTGTGAGATGAGGCTGCGTCGTGGACACAAGTAGGAAACAAATGCAGTAATAAGATGAATTAACAGGATCAATTGCTGTACTTCTCTCAAATTCAGGCAGTATGGAAACAAGCAAGGACCAACAATGAACAACTTCATCAGCCATGCTGAGAGCAGAATCAAGTGAGCTACACAGACTATAATTGCCTACTCTAATCTCTATACTCTGGCTTTGATTTACTAATGGCATCAGAAATGGAGGTTGTCTAAGCCCTAATTGGAACTCTGATGCCAATATTACCATAGTTACCACATAAAAGAAAACCTGATTCAGAAGCAGTAGGTGTTCATCTCTGTTCAGCAATGGGACAATTATTCTCTGCAGAGCGGAGAGCCTCGGTGAAGATAATGGAGACGCTCAAAGCTTTCAACCACAGGATGTGGAGCTATTGACACCAATGCTGCTATTGCCTGCATGATTTGCCACCAAAGTCTGCATCTTCTAAAGCCTGGTTTATGTATCGGCGCAACTTGATGGCTCGAGGGCTGGGGCTGACGGTGCTCACGTCGCTCCACTGGGAACATGGGTCCTTGAACCAGCCCTTCTTTCCTGAGCACCAGGCACCAGGAACAGGTCTGTGAGCCAGACGCCCCAGTATGTTGCCATCGATCTTGTTTAGCAATGGGTCATTCTCCTGAAACCGCCTTGCAAAAGGCGCCCCGCTATCCACCATCTCATCATAATGTGCCATACTCAGAAAGCGAGGTTCTGTCTGAGGTGGATCATCCCACACCTTGTACCTCCAGTCGCTGTTCACGGTTACATTGCGGAAGCCCAGCGAGTTGCATATGACTGAGTGGAAATAACCTTCCTGAGGTAGTATCACGTTGTTGAAGTACATCAGAAGAATACGCGGGAGATTCTCCCAACCAAGAATACAGTACTCTATGAACTGCCGGTTTAGAATGACCCATGGAGAACCTGTGAAGATGGACACGTAGATGGTGACTAAATTATGCAGACCGATGAAAGAAAACCAATCGCAGAGAGGAAGAGATGCCTGTGAAGAACTTAAAAGCATCAGGAGTTGGTCGTTTCTCTGTGGCTCGGAAGAAGTTCTTTCTGCCTGATAAGTAAAGCCCGGCATCCACTATCATCGGTTGCACTATCTCAGATCTGCAGTGAAATTTTTATCAAGGCTAATACTGTTAGCAGCAAAAATCTTTCTAAGTTCAGATGATCCATACTCTTTCTGTCCAATGTCACTAGTGTGATCAATGAAGTTAAACTTCCTTGGAACGTATGATAGCACATAAATCAAGTCTGCAACAGGAGAAAATGGGCAAGAATACCTTGGTCGGTATAGAGTTAACTAACACAATGATAATCAGCAAACAAAATCAAACAGAAAATATCACTGAAATATATTAAGGCAGTAACAAGAGTTAGGTCACGAGCGTCGAGCCCTAGTCGATCGATTGCCTGTGGCTTAAGTGTGCCAACCAGATTTCTGCCTCCGCTTTACTGATCTTTCTCACATATTGTAAATCAATAATCCTAAGGTATATTTATGTATTGCATAAGTATTACGCATTACATTTGTTTATTGTGAAGCATGTGTTGATATGCAATGATGTTAATGTGTCCTAGCCAGGGTCGGCCCAAGGCCTGTGCAGGCAGTGCGCTGCACAGGGCCCTCAAAAATTGAGGGCCCACGGTATTGGGATGCACTAGACTCTAAGGCAAGTGATGTTTTGATAGAAAAAGGTCCTAAAAGAGATTTATCCCTTAAATATGGTCCTAGAGATAATTTTTCTAGAAGATTTTCAGCAGTTTATTTTACGAGAATTTTATGTAATGGTGAAAAATGTGATAGAGATTGGCTTGTTTATTCAAAAGAGATTGACAAGGTCTTTTGTTTTTGCTGCAAATTATTCAAAAATACATGTGCAAAAAATAATTTGGCCAACGAGGGATTACAAGACTGGATACATCTAAGTAATAGACTCAAAGAGCATGAAACGAGTGTGGAACATATTAGAAATTTGGCCACATGGTATGATTTGCGTTTAAGATTTAAAAATAGTCAGACAATTGATAGTTTTGCTTTGAAACAACTTGAAAAAGAAAAGGAACATTGGAAAAAAGTTCTGTTTAGGATTATTTCATTGGTTAAATTTCTTGCAAAACACAATCTTGCTTTTCGAGGTAGTAATGAGCGATTGTATGAGAGAAGTAATGGAAACTTTTTAGGTTTAATTGAAATGTTAGCTGAATTTGACCCTGTTATTGAAAACCATGTTAATCGCATTACAAATGACAAAATTCATGTTCATTATCTTGGTCATAAGATTCAGAATGAGATAATACTTTTGCTTGCTTCTAAAATTAAATCTGAAATTATTAATAGGATAAGATGTGCAAAATATTTTTCTGTGATCCTAGACTGCACTCCAGATGTAAGTCACCAAGAACAAATGTCTTTAATATTAAGATATGTGGATTTATCTTCAAATTCTGTTGAAGAATCTTTTTTGGGTTTTTTGGATGTAAATGACACCACTGGGCAAGGGCTGTTTGAAGTTTTAAAAAATGAATTAGAGATCCTTGTTCAATTGCTCTTTGATCCAGATAACTAGATTGCGCCTTTAAGGGAGTTAATTAATTGAAGGTGGGGTGAGGTGAGAGTCAGAAAATGGGCTGCCGTACCATCCTGTGTGACGAGCGGGTAGTCGGCGGCGTTGAGGGTGAGGAACCAGTCCCAGTCGGGGTCCAGGCGGAGCAGGACGGCGGCGGCGCGGAGCGTGCCGGCGAGGCCGGAGGACCCGACGGGCGTCCCCGCAGTGGGCGCGCCGACGACGGCGACGTTGCCGAATGCACTCGCGGCGGGCGCCGCGGCGGCTACCCCGGCGGCGAGGTCCAGGCGCTCGGCGTCCGAGGCGTCGGCGGAGAGGTGGAGGACGTAGCGGTTCCGGGGGTGGTACACCGCGAGGAGTAGCCTCAGGAGGCGGGCCCCGTCACCATGGGCGCCTGTGAGGAGGTACGCGAGGCACGGCGGCGCGCTGGGGTCGCGGGGGACTCTGGCGGCGCCGCCGGCGAAGGCGAAGGAGGACGAGGAGGAGGTTGTGGCGGCGGCGGGGCCCGGGAGGCGGAGGCGCGGCGGGAAGGAAGAGGCGGAGAGAAAGAGGAGGAGGAGGAGGGAGAGGAGGAAGGAGATGGACACCATCGCGAGGAAGAAGATCCACCGCCAGCGCTCGCCGGCGCCGGAGGCGCACGCTCCCCCTCCCCCGATCCCTGGCCCCACGGCCATGGAGGAAGCGCAAAGGAAGGCGCTGGAGAGGGCGTCGGGCTCAGATCACATGCGCAGCACAGGCAATGGCAATCGCGCGGTGGAGGCGGATCGGCTCGCCGTCGCCGTCGCCGTCGCCGTCGCCGGAGGAGGAGGAGGAGGAGCGCGTCGCCGCGGCGCAGTGAGCGAGTTTTGTCTTGTCTTGCGCACGAAATGTGCGCTACGAACTCGAGCCAGTGCCAACCGCGTGGCGTGGAGACCAACCAATAGTACGGCCCACAAGGCCATCCCAGGCCTCGGCCTTATAACATTTGGCCCATAAGGCCTACTTAAAGGCCGTCCACGAAGAAATTGTTTTTAACAACATGTTCATTTTTGAAAACATCTGCAGAGAATTTAAAGCCAGTGAAAACATGATATACTATGAGGTAAAGACTAAAGTATAGCGCGTATTCCAAATAACTGTATTGTCCATTCAACCAAATCTGACACACAAATTACCCTCACTCAATGTTTCAGATTTTTTTTCAGCGCTATCATTATGAAAAAAGATCCACATTTAGGTTGAAGCTATTACGCTCAAATCACCGAGCTAGAGGGATCTCTTGAAATTTAAACATTTCTATACTGAACAAAGAAGGATGGAGGTAGGGGATGGCAACAACACTAGTTTTTGGTCAGATGTTTGGATGGCCCACCAAAGTCTAAGAAAAAGATTCCTAGTAAAGATTGGTCTATAGCCCAGTGCTATAGAGCTCGCTGGAAGATACCTTGGAGAAGGTGACTTGATGATAAGCAGAGTGAGGAATGGGGAGAATTTTGAATGAAATTAGGGTGAAAACGTATTCGAATGAGAAAGACTGTTGTGTCTGGATGTTGGACAAGAAGGGGATGTTCTCGGTGGCCTGAATGTATGAGAAATTAAATGATCGTTTGCCTAATAACAAACGGAGAGTTCTTTGGAAGATTAAAACACCTTTAAAAGTTAAGCTGTTTATGTGGCTGATCTCCAAAGGGGCAATTATGTCTAAGCAGAATTTGCACATAAAAGGGTGGTGTGGGGATATGACATGTGGATTTTGTAGTAATGTGGAGTCCCATGACCATTTGCTATTCTCTTGCAAGGTGATTAGGGTGGTTTGAGGAGTGATTGCTAGAGCTTTTGACGTCATTTCATCCAATCTGAAACAATTGATTAGATGGGTGCGTGGGATGATGGGCAATCATTTCGTGTTGGGTCTATATGGGGTCTCAGCTATTTGTTGGGCCATTTGGCTAAGAAGAAATGAATGCTATTTTCAAAGAAGGAAACTAAGAGATCCCATTGACTTAATTGTCCTTTGTTGTTCGCTTATTCAATGTTGGACATGTATTCTCAATGCTTCAGACCAAGAGCTTGTGAAGATGGGGATTGCCAAGATATTCCAGGTCGTCAAGGAGACGCAGGAAACGGATGCTACGCGCCAGAAGAAAACTAAGCGCGGGGAAGGCAGAGATGACAATGTCTAATTCGTTTTCAGGCTAGTTGGGAGTGTGCTCTGCTTCTCTGCTTGGTGGTGGGTGTTGCTCTGTCTTTTTCTTTTGAGATAACCTGGCATGGTGTTTTTTGGGTGCTCTGTAGATGGTCTGTTTGT
Source organism: Raddia distichophylla (assembly GCA_005191435.1). Classification (NCBI taxonomy): domain Eukaryota; kingdom Viridiplantae; phylum Streptophyta; class Magnoliopsida; order Poales; family Poaceae; genus Raddia; species Raddia distichophylla. The sequence continues at coordinate 877,681 of SPJY01015826.1, forward strand.
TAGACGTGCAAGGACTCTGTTTTCCACTTTGGATGTAGCTGTCTGTGGTTCTCTTGTTAAACTTGTGGGTGTGTTGCTGCTGTGAGGGCCAGGGTCCATTCGCATCTTGTCTGGTCGACTTTGGTGGGTGTATTGACTGTGGTTGTTTCTGTTATGAAATGTAATGTAAATAGGGGGGGTCCCTTTTTGCAAAAAAAAAAGGTTGAAACTCTTACCCATGAAGGATAAATTGATGTATGATTAGGACACACAACACTAACAAAAATGAATTTTTAGATACCAAATTAATTTGTGATTTCAAGTAATAGGATCTATCATATCATCTTGAGTATGTTTAAACTGCACTAGTAATTAGAAATCTTTGGCAGATTTGATGGGCCTATAGAAATAGTACTTCTCAATAATAGAAATGAAATAAAAACACAGCGATAGGAGAGATCCACTTCCAGCGGTGCTCCAAGTTAGAGCATGCCTACCCACTTATGCAACCACGAGACTTGATGTCGACGTGGCCCTAGTTCTGGTTCTACCTGCTAAAGACGAAGGGGGGCCAGATCTACCACCGTTGGAGGGCGCCGCTTGTGAAGGAGACCAGATGTGCTCCGTTGGATAACGTCGAGCGGGGACTCAACTCACAGATCAACCACTTGGCAAAGCAAGGGCTAACAGATAGAGTGATTGTGCAAGACTTCCCACACAATTGCATCGGCCCACTTCGAGAGCGAGTGGACTAGTTCTGGGAGCTCCAAGGGTGGGATGGTCGCACCCTAAAGAGCAAGAAATGTAAGGAGAGCCTTCCTGGGCTCTAAATTTGATTCTAGAATTGTTTGAGTAATCCGAGTTGCGTATTTTAGCCCCAAACACGGAGAGGGTTGAAGCCCCACTCAAGGAGATCCTCGGACAACCCAAGAAAGATGAACCGAGCATTCATACAAATTCAAATTTGTGATTAGAACACCACCATAATTAATCTAGCCATTAACCCTGCATGTCACGCTCAGCGAATGAGCCCAAAATGGCTTAATGGAGTAACATGTGGCTGTGTTAATGATTTGGGCCAATAATAAAGTCCGCAGAGAAATTAATTGCGTAGTGCATATTTCGATATCTGGTTTGATTGGACTGTTGGAGCCATCACACCTTTTCACGAAGGGAGAGCCCAAGACACGAGCTCACCATTGCTCATGAACCAAGCGCCCAAGCTAAGAGCTTGACTTAACAAATTATACTAGCAAAGTGTTTAGTCGATCAAACTCAAATCAAGGTGTTCATAGAAGGATCAAAACAACGACGATCTTATCATATGTAAAGATTTTTGCATACCATACTTTTATTTTGTCCTCCATCACTACTTTCCTAGCTGCCAGAACCTCCTCCTCGACCACCGTGCAAAATAAAGGCAATAAATTTGATGACCCAAATCTAGCATACTTCGAACTCTTCCATGGTGCCTTTGGTCGTTGCTCGGCCATGGTCGGTTGACATGTGGCGGATCTAGCAAGTTGTTGGTCATGGCATTCTCCCCTTACCATCTTAGCACATTCAAGGAGGCTAAAGCACAGCTTCAATGATACCTTGACAACCATGATGGAATTCTAAGAAATGAAATAATGGCATCATATTCTTCTTATTTCTATATTTCAGTGGCTTGTAGGCACTCATGGAAAATCACCCTTCCGAAAATCCAAACAAAACTAATGCTAATTGCTAAGAGAAACAAAGTCTTAAATACATGGCAAACAATAAATAAAAAGAAAACGCATGCTATTGTGTAGCATTTTTTAAAGTACCATGGTAGAATTTAGGCCCTTTTTATTTATGGTTGTAAATTGGTTTTGGTTGTACTTGAAAAAGTCGAGGATTTTTAAAAAGACACAGAAAGACCAAAAAAATGAGATCTTTAAGGAATCCTCCAAAGTTTTGAAACAATTATTACAAATACTAAACTGAATGGTATGTATGAAAATGACAGACATTGCAAACCATATTAGAACCAATCTAGAATTGAGAGTCAAAGAGGGCCTTAGTTTAAGGGTCTGCACTACATATCTTTTCAAGTTTTATGTGGGAATCACTATGATGCAAATGAAAAGGTAGTCTATTTTTCGACTGACTAAAATTTTTTTGAGTTCCGATTATATTTCTTAGCCCTTAAATAAAGACCTAGCCACTCAAATCGCTCCCCTCACTTCACTTATTTTATATAATATATAATCCACCCTATGGTAAAAGATTTGTCAGATAAAACACATAATCAAGGGTCTATTCTTTTAGGCTGATCTGAACAGCTGATCAGTTAAACTGCTGAAATGACCGAACTTTGAGAGCTTCTCGAGATAGACTCGAGATTCAAATCCATCTCATTTGACTTGCATTTTTAAAAGCATTAGGGCATACCTTCGATACAGCGAAAAAACAGACTAAAAAAACTAAAGTTTATGCTCTTTTTCCACAATGATAAGCCATTAAATTGTTAAGCCGTTACACTGTTAAGCCCAAAAGAATCGACCCTAAATTTAAGAGCGTTAAGCCCTGTAAGCTAAAAGATTTAACCCGCACATGAATAAAGAAAAACCAGGTGAAGCCCTACAATTATTTTAAAAAGCGTGGACTGCCATGAAACATTACTACAACTGCACAACACTAATTCACGTTGTTAGACAATAGTGTGTAATTTAGGTGACTAAAAGATAAAGAGGTGAGCAAGTAAAGATAATATTTTTTTAGTGAGATGGGGACAATGTTTTTGTGCAATAATGCCACCACATCCCAAATGTGGAGGGGTTGCCCTATACTTACAGGGTCTGGACGCATACCGGATAACTTTATATGAGTGGTAGTAGCCCCCTGCAGCTTCCCTGCGTCGTGCAAAGCCTCAAGTAGAGTCCATTTCCCCCGAGCATCGAGCAAGATATTGATCTTCGTTCCTTCAGGTGCGGCTGCTACATTTCCTCGGACTTCATCTATGGACTTTGCATGATTCATAACTTTGGATACTGGGCAGAAAGGGATATCAGTCAAATGTCGAGGTTCGAGGGCCACACTATGGCCACATCATCTGTTTGTTCGGTGCGCCACATGCCGGCTCAACCGTCACCCCCGTAACACTTACCTTCAACCCTCGTGTCCCATGGTTCGAAGATCAATAACTCAACCGTGAAACGAATGACGAAAGGTATATTTGGGGTGGCACTACGACATGAGACTTATTATTTAAAAAACTACAAATGGATTTTCAAATAATATAGTAGAGTGGTGCCACAAATGTTTATGATCCACTCTTGCCATATAATAACCTAAGTCTGAATTTTTATATAAGCTCCCAAATCAATTTGTTCCAAAAGAAAAAAAAACTAAAACATTGTTTACTCTTTTCTAGGAACATTGCTTATTCTTTTGAACTTCCCTTACCACTGCATCTGACTTTTAAAATTGCTAAACCATTAAAATATTACTTAGCTATTTAAATAAAACACTTTTAAAGACTATTTTATTAAATTCACACATTCAATAAAAAGGGCAAAATTGGCAACACCAAAATCATAAGACCTTGAAAAAAAAACCCCTACAGAAGATATTTAACACTACCCAACCGAGGAAAACACCCCACCTAAAAAAAGAATAAAAGGGAAAAGAAAAGAAATCAAAAGGAAAACAACACACAAGCACATGGAAAGGGAGAAAGAGTTTTTAAAAAAGCGAGAAAGAAGGAAAGAAGAAGAAGAAAAAAAATGTTCTTATCATCATCCCATTCTCCCCGTAGCTTAGCTTTGCTTGCCTTCCCGTCTCACCGTCTCCCCACCGAAAATTACACGCCAAACCAGGCCCAATCCGACTATATATTTGGCCCAACCTAAAACCCTCACCTTATCCTCTCCTCCTCCTCCACGTCTCCTCGTCTCCTCCTCCTCCGGCTCCGAGAAGAACCTTGCTTCCACCGCTGCTGCTTCTTGCTTCGCTGCTTGCGGACGGAGCAAGAAGGCGGCCATGGCCACCACCGACGCCCGAGTCGCGCCCGCTGCCGAGGAGAGGCCTCTGGTGGCCGACGGGGACGAGTTCGCGCCGGCGGAGGAGCCCAAGAAAGTGAAGGCGGCGGAGGCGGCGGGCGGGGGTGGGGAGGGGAAGGGGGTGGGATTGGAGGGGAAAGGTGGGGGCTTAGGTGGTCCGGAGGAGAAGAACGGGGAGGTGGCGGCGGCGGCGGGGGGTAGTGGAGACGCGAGCTTGGGGGCGGCGGAGGCCAAGAAGGAGGGCGGCGATGAGGAATTGGCCGCCGAAGATGGGGAGGCGACGGCGGCGGCGGCTGCCGGGTCCAACAGCGGCGAATTGGGCGAGGGGGATTCTTCTGTGGCTTCCCCTGATGCGCCCGAAGGTGCGGAGAGGGGTGAATTGGAGAAAGGCATGAAGGAAGCGGGCAAGGTGGCGAGTGATGCTGAATTGGGCAAGGAGGAGAAGCTGGAGGGCGAGAAGGGTGCGGTGGTGGCTGCTGGAGGTGAAGATGGTGGTGAATTGGGCGGTCAGAAAGAGGTTGTGGTTTCTGCCAGCAGTGTCGAGACGGGAGAACCGGAAGATAAGGCGGCCCCTGGAGCTGAGGTGAATGGTAAATTGAGTGACACGGCAGAGGAACCGAGCGCTGAGTCGGTGTATGTGGGAGGTGAAGCTTCCGAAGAATCATTGGAGAAGGAGGCGGAGCCTGATCCAGTTAGCGGCTCAGGTCCAGTGGTGAGTGACCATGTTCTATCTTTCTTTTTTTTTTTTGCTGCTAATAGTGTGGATACTAATGGGGATATGAACAATTTGATGACCAATCCTGCAATCCAGGTTATTGACGATGGTAGCTCAGAGAAGCTTGCTCCTGCAGGCGCAGACATTGTGCTTGAGGAAAGTTCTGTGAAGAGGCAAAATGCTCAGGACCAGGTGGTTTCAAGTGGGGCAGTGGAAGATGCTAATGCTGAGAAACCTGCAGAGGCTGAGAGTGTTGTTGCTGGTGGCGCTGATGCTACCTTGTCTCAAGAGTTGGCTCCTGAACAGCTCAAGGAAAACAAAAATGCTGGTAAAGACAATGAAGGAGTTGCAGAGATTATTGATGGAGCTGGTGATGATGACATAGCTGTATCTGCAGCTGACAATGAAGCTGATGAGGACGATGATGGCCTGAGCTCTGACAGGAGGCCTGCGCGGGTTGCTATCTTAGAGAGTTCTGAAACTGCGAAGGAGATCATAAAGGAGCTTGGGGAAGGTTCCTCTAATGGTAGCCCTGTGTCTGGCTTGAGCAGCTCAAGGGATTACATTAATAGCATGGATGGGCAGATTGTGCTTGATGACTCCGAGGAGGATGAGGATGGTGACGATAACGATGATGACGATGATGACGAGAAAGGATTTGATTCTGCTGCCTTGGCTGCCCTTCTGAAAGCAGCGACTGGTGCATCTCCAGATGGGAACATCACAGTTGGTTCCCAGGATGGTTCTAGAATCTTCACCATGGACCGACCAGCTGGTCTGGGCTCATCAGCCCCATCTTTGAGACCAGCTGCACCTCGCCCACCTGCCCGATCAAACCTCTTTAGTCCATCTGAACTGGCAGTGACTGCTGAGCCTAATGAGGAAATGACAGAGGAGGAGAAGAAGTTGCATGACAAGGTTGAGTTGATCCGGGTAAAGTTTCTGCGTCTTGTGTACAGGTTGGGTGCTACCCCTGAAGAAACAGTAGCAGCACAAGTCCTTTATCGTTTGAGCCTTGCTGAGGGTATCCGACACGGAAGGCAGACAAACCGAGCTTTCAGCCTTGAGAACGCAAGGAAGAAAGCCTTGCAGCTTGAAGCAGAGGGCAAAGAGGATTTGAGCTTCTCATGCAACATACTTGTCTTAGGGAAGACTGGAGTTGGCAAAAGTGCAACTATAAATTCTATTTTTGGTGAAGAGAAATCCAAAACTGATGCTTTTAGTGCAGCCACCAACAGCGTGCGGGAAATTGTTGGTAATGTAGATGGTGTCCAGATACGAATTATTGATACGCCAGGCCTTCGACCCAATGTGATGGACCAAGGATCCAATAGGAAAATTCTTGCCGCTGTCAAGAAATATACCAAGAAATGTCCACCGGATATTGTACTATATGTGGACCGCCTGGATAGTCTGAGCCGTGATCTCAATGATTTGCCTCTTCTAAAAACCATCACTTCTGTTCTGGGCTCATCCATATGGTTCAATGCTATTGTTGCTCTCACCCATGCTGCTTCTGCTCCTCCCGAAGGCCTCAATGGTGCCCCGATGACATATGAGGTGCTTATGGCTCAGAGATCCCACATTATCCAGCAATCTATCAGGCAGGCAGCAGGGGATATGCGCCTGATGAACCCAGTAGCCCTTGTTGAGAACCATCCTTCTTGCCGGAGGAACCGTGAGGGCCAGAAAGTGCTTCCAAATGGACAGAGCTGGAGGCATCAGATGCTGCTCTTGTGCTACTCTTCAAAGATATTATCAGAAGCCAACTTGCTTTTGAAGCTTCAGGATCCTTCCCCGGGAAAACTTTTTGGGTTCCGTTTCCGCTCTCCACCTCTTCCCTTTTTGTTATCCTCACTATTGCAATCAAGAGCTCACCCAAAGCTCTCCCCAGATCAGGGTGGCAATGAAGGAGATTCTGATATTGATTTGGATGAGTATTCTGATATAGAACAAGATGAAGAGGAAGAGGAATACGATCAGCTTCCCCCCTTCAAGCCATTGACCAAAGCTCAGCTTGCAAGTCTGACAAAAGAGCAGAGGAATGATTATTTTGATGAGTACGACTACAGGGTCAAACTCCTCCAGAAGAAACAGTGGAAGGATGAGATCCGCAGGTTGAAAGAGATGAAGAAGAGAGGTAAAGCTGATCTGGATCCTTATGGGTATGCTAATATTGCAGGAGAAAACGATCAGGATCCTCCTCCAGAAAATGTATCAGTTCCCTTACCTGATATGGTGTTGCCTCCTTCATTCGATTGTGATAATCCCACATACCGGTACCGCTTCCTGGAGCCAACCTCTACTGTCCTTGCAAGGCCTGTTTTAGATGCACATGGTTGGGATCATGATTGTGGTTATGATGGAGTCAGCGTTGAAGAGACACTTGCTATCCTTAGCAAGTTCCCAGCTTCTGTGGCAGTTCAGGTCACCAAGGACAAGAAGGAATTTAGCATCCATCTGGACTCTTCCATCTCAGCAAAGCATGGGGAGGATGCATCATCCCTTGCTGGCTTCGACATTCAGACTGTTGGACGGCAGCTTGCGTATATTCTCCGTGGTGAGGCCAAATTCAAGAATATCAAGAAGAACAAGACTACTGGAGGATTCTCGGTGACTTTCTTGGGTGACATTGTGGCAACTGGGGTGAAGGTTGAGGACCAGCTATCTGTTGGGAAGAGGTTGGCACTAGTGGCTAGCACGGGCGCGATGCGAGCTCAGGGGGATACTGCATATGGAGCTAACTTGGAGATGCGCCTCAAAGACAAAGATTATCCAATTGGCCAGTCCTTGTCAACCTTGGGCCTTTCTCTGATGAAGTGGCGTCGCGACCTTGCTCTGGGGGCTAATTTGCAGTCCCAGTTTGCTGTTGGAAGGGGATCAAAGATGGCACTTCGTCTTGGGCTGAACAACAAGCTGAGCGGGCAGATCACCATCAGGACAAGCACCTCGGAGCAGGTTCAGATCGCGCTATTGGGTTTTGTCCCAGTATTAGCCTCCATTTATAAGAGCTTTCGGCCCAGTGAACCATCTTTTGCTTATTAGCTTGGCAGGAAGAGGATCTGTTTACTTATTCTATCATCGTCTCCATCCACCTTATTAGCAATTTTCCTTTCAAAATATGAACCATAATTCCTGTCCATTTCAACTTTACTCGTGTACTCCGCAGATCATTCCTGTCATAATTTTGGCTGAAGAGGGTTGTGGGATTTGTCTGGAACTATAGTCGGAATAATGTTGTTAGATCTATAATATCCTACTGTTAATTTATGATCTATCTATGGCTGGTGTTGCTCACATTGACAATTCCTTTTATTTTTGTCCTGGTGCTGTGCTCTGCTGGTAATCTGCATTGCATTTTGGCTGGTAAATAATCTGCTTCAGATGCAGATGCTTTTGCATGTGAATCGTAGGTGCAAGCTGCATGATTCCTGAAGTTGCTATGGATTTCTTGTGTTCTGTGCGCTTGAATGCCATGCAAAGAGTCACCATGTGGTTTCTACAGGAAAAGCGAAATCCTTTATCTGATGCTTCATGTTTCAGGCTTCAGCCTCCAGGTGCCAAGCCATACTGCCGTGGCTAACCTGCGATGTGATATTGTGGATTTGCATTTGCGTGTTTCTCTGTTCATGTTATACGCTAGCAAGTAGCAACATCCGAGACTCCGAACTGCTCACATGTGATTAAAAAACAGAACAAAATCAAATGCATATTTTTTGTTACTTTGATTTTTTAGATTTACCGTGGGGATCTGGCGTGGAGATCCGACGATTTGACCCCACAACTGTAAACCACACACTATTGCTGCGCACTTTATCCATTTTTTTAAAATTCTTTCATATTTTGCACTATACGTTAAAAGATTTCTTCTCTCTAACAAACACTCCCTTAGATACTCTATTTTACGTATTCTGCTGCAGATGTTCTTACCCCATAGAGACTTGAACCTCTGTGGTGGGTTAGCTTAATGGTAGAACGAGTTAGGTGTAAAACTCATCACCTGATGAAGTGACTATGCATTATAACTGATGGATTCATATTAATCTTCAAATGAAAACATGCGAGCTAAAATGCAGTATCCTATTGGCTGACATAGTTTGTTTCATTTGGTTTCATGCAACATTAGCTATTGCCTTTCGGTGGATTCGTAGTATCAATCAATTCTATATAACAAGGGCCTTACAGGCCGGCCTCCGGTGCGTCCAGGTTGACCGCTTCGCGCGCACCTTATTCCGCGCTGCCACGTCTTCGAAATAACCACGGCCATTCGATCGAGACCGATAGTTCAATCCGACCATCCATTTATAATGTACATATAAAAAGATTTATTTCGTCAAATTCTCCGCAAGGCGAAACAATCGCTCAGGTAATCTTTAGCGTTAACTTTCACGTGGCTGGCCATGGTTCGAATCCCGGCCGCTCAACCTTTTCTCTTTTTTTCTATTTTACATCATACCTTCTATTTTGTACCGTGCTTATCCACCCTTAACAACAATAGCACGTAGCTCAACTAGTTCCCACATGCGTGCACACTCGCAATTAGCTTTCAAATTTGGGGCAGAAACACAATTATCCCTAGTTTGTTTCGTTTGGTTTCATGCAGCATTAGCTATTGCCTTTCGGTGGATTCGTAGTATCAATCAATTCTATGTAACAATGGCCTTATAGGCCGGCCTCTGGTGCGTCCAGGTCGACGTCTTCGTGCGTTCCTTCTTCCGCGCTGCCACGTCATCGAAATAACCACGACCGTTCGATCGAGACCGATAGTTCAATCTGGCCGTCCATTTATAATGTACATATAAAAAGATTTACTTCGTCAAATTCTCCACGAGGCGCAACAATCGCTCAGGTAATCTTTGGCGTTAACTTTCGCGTAGCTGGCCATGGTTCGAATCTCGGCCGCTCAACCTTTTCTCCTTTTTTCCATTTTACATTATACCTTCTATTTTGTACCACGCTTATCCACACTTAGCACCAATAGCATGTAGCTCAACTAGTTCCCGCGACGCATGTGTGCACACTCGCCAGGCCCTGGGTTCGAATCCCAGGTGAACCTTTCGGCCTTTTCCAGTTTTTCCCAGAATTCAACCTCTCTATCGCCTTTATCAGTTTTTTTAATATGTGAAATGAATAATAAATAAAAAATGTGTCAAGGTTTTTTTGTTAAGCTACAAGACAAACCATCTCTTTCGTTTTCAGTATTTTTAGGAACAAAAAAAGAGAAAACAAAAAAATGGTCATAATATCATGGTGAGGGTCCATAAACGATTTAAGTTTCTTTATGGCGCAAAAAAAGTAAAACTAAAAATGTGTCATAATATCATGACGAGGGTCCATAAAAAGAGGTATGCATTTCTAAGAATTCTATGTTTGGTTCAGAAATGAATTAACAAATAAGTCGTTCTTTCCTTTTATTCTATCTTTTTGTGGCCAACTAAAAAAATCTTTAAAAACCAGACTTTAACACATTTTTCCTTTTCGTTCTAGCCTTATGTGGCTAACTAAAAAAAATCTTTTAAGACCAAACCTTTACAAAATAGAACCATGCTTTCATGGTAAGGGCCAAAAAAAATATTTCGACGTTAGCATAACCTTAACCATAGTTTCATGGAAGGGTCCATAAGAAGATTTAGGTGTTAAAGATAAATAAGTTTTAGTAAAAATGAATTAAGAATAATGAATTAAAAATGAGTGAAAAAATTAATTGTGAGAGTATAAAAATATTTAGCTATTTTAAAATCTTTTAACATTCACAAAAAAAGAATTAGGAAATGTACATCGCTTTATCTATTGATCTTTTGGTGACCATCAGATACAGTACGATAAGCATATCATACTTTCCTATGGTACTTTCCTATGGTTTAGGGTTTAGAATGAAATAAAAATGAACGAAGGGTTTTGTATATGAACCCTAAACCATATCATACTTTGGAGTGACGAAGTAAAAAACCATAAACACTTCATTCTAGCTTTTGTACTTAGCTTAAAAATCCGGAAATCCAAAATATTATAGAATCGAATCGTAATTTCATCCTATGATTTCATGAAAAGATTTAGATATTACACCGAAAACATAATAAATAATTAATAAATAATGCAGATGAGGAATAAAAAAACACTGAAAAATATAATTAAAGTTGAAGGTCAACGGCCCATGGAATAAAAAAACGAGGCTTATAAATGGAACCATAACCATGATTACATGATAAAGGTGCATCAAAATGTTTAGTCATTAAAAATAAATAGGTTTCACAAAATAGATTACATCGTTCTATTCGTTCGTCTTTTACTAAAAAATCTTTTAAATTTTAACCTCTGCACTTTAATGGGCTATTGATTGGATCCTGGTTGAAATAAAACGTTAGTTATTTTTTTAGCCTAGTTTTTTATTATTGAGACCAATTAGACGGTGTGCCACAGGTACACTTACATTGCTAGTAGTATACACTCTGCTATTTAAAATGTTATTGAGGTAGATAGGTCGCCATTGCGCATAAAAGAAAAAAGGTATACTGTTTTTTATTATGAACCATGACTTGCAACCCATTTTAGTCCACGGATTGTAAATTTGGTTTACTCGTTCTTTAAACTAGCCGCAGCTGACCCATTGATCCGTTAGTGGTGATTTGAGCAAAGTGGTACATTTTTTTTAAAAAAAAATAAAATGTTTCAAAAAATATTGTAATGGTATATTGGAGTCCTAATTATTCTATGAGCTCATAAAAATTTACTTTTTTTATTACGTTGTATTGATTTTTAAAATTTCCTATCATGTTATAGTAGTAGGCAATCATAATAAACTCGAATATATAGTTTATTTTGGATTGCGTATACAAGTAAAAATATATTAGTACTTCGGTAAAATTAACTTTGAGCAGTTAAAACCAAATTAATTTATTTACCAAATCACATCTCATTTTAACGTTTTGATGGTCGAGTTAATTCAGTTTGGGGGGAGAAAAAAATGTGACGTTTGCATTGAAGCAACGGCAATGCAGTGGCAAAGAAGGATGTATTGCACAGGTGTTCATGCAATTCGATCTGAACCGTTCATTCTTTACGGGAGATATGATAACCATCAAACTGTGTGATGGCCATGGAAGCATATATTGTGCAATGCTACGATCTGTGCAAGGGTGCAGTGAACCGTGACCCATGTTTGCTACGTGATGTCGCAAATTTTCGGGTCAGATTAGAGTAACTTTTAACTGATGTAATTTCCCCTAACATAAATAAAATACATGAAGAAAAAATATGCTTCCTCCATTCTTTTTTATTTGACGCCTTTGACTTTTGTACACGTCTTTCATCATTCGTCTTATTCAAAAAATTATGTAAATATCATTTATTTTGTTGTGATTTGTTTTATCAATAAAGCTATTTTAAACATGACTTATTATTTTACATGTTTGCACTAAAATTTTAAATAAGACGAATGGTCAAAGTCGTATTCAAATGGCCCAGTTATTTTCAGTTTAACAGCTTAACGACTTATCTACGTTTTAAAAAGCCATATGCTTTGAGTTTTTTAAGTCTGTTTTTCGCTGTTTTAAAGGTGGGTCCTAACACTTTAAAAAGCAAGTCAAACGAAATGTATCTGAATCTCGATACTACCTCGAAAAGCGCTAGAAATTCAGTCATTTCAACCGTTCAGCTGTTCAACCGTTAAGATCAGCTCGAAAGAACAGGGCCAAAAACGTTTTAAAAAAAACAAAGTGAGTAGAGAAAGAAAATTCTACGTAGGTTGAACGCTGCAAGACCACAAGAAGCATCTGCACCTCCCGGACGAAACTTCCAGATCGTTAAGATTAACAAAAAAAAATAATAAAATAAAAGCCTCCGGTGCGTCCAGGTTGACCGCTTCGCGCGCACCTTATTCCGCGCTGCCACGTCTTCGAAATAACCACGGCCATTCGATCGAGACCGATAGTTCAATCCGACCATCCATTTATAATGTACATATAAAAAGATTTATTTCGTCAAATTCTCCGCAAGGCGAAACAATCGCTCAGGTAATCTTTAGCGTTAACTTTCACGTGGCTGGCCATGGTTCGAATCCCGGCCGCTCAACCTTTTCTCTTTTTTTCTATTTTACATCATACCTTCTATTTTGTACCGTGCTTATCCACCCTTAACAACAATAGCACGTAGCTCAACTAGTTCCCACATGCGTGCACACTCGCCAGGGCCTGGGTTCGAATCCCAGGTGAACCTTTCGGCCTTTTTCCCGTTTCCCCATAATTCAAAGTTTTTTGTTAAGCTACAAGACAAACCATCTCTTTCGTTTTCAGTATTTTTAGGAACAAAAAAAGAGAAAACAAAAAAATGGTCATAATATCATGGTGAGGGTCCATAAACGATTTAAGTTTTTTGTGGCGCAAAAAAAGGAAAACTAAAAATGTGTCATAATATCATGATGAGGGTCCATAAAAAGAGGTATCCATTTCTAAGAATTCTATGTTTGGTTCAGAAATGAATTAAGAAATAAGTCGTTCTTTCCTTTTATTCTATCTTTTTGTGGCCAACTAAAAAAATCTTTAAAAACCAAACCTTAAACACATTTTTCCTTTTCGTTCTAGCCTTTTGTGGCTAACTAAAAAAAATTCTTTTAAGACCAAACCTTTACAAAATAGAACCATGCTTTCATGGTAAGGGCCAAAAAAAAAATTCAACGTTGAAATAACCTTAACCATAGTTTCATGTAAGGGTCCATAAGAAGATTTAGGTGTTAAAGATAAATAAGTTTTTAGTAAAAATGAATTAAGAATAATTAATTTAAAATGAGTGAAAAAATTTCATTGTGATATTATAAAAATATTTAGCTATTTTTAAATCTTTTAACATTCATAAAAAAGAATTAGGAAATGCTTTATTACATCGCTTTATCTGTTGATTTTTTTTGTGACCATCATAATAAATAATGCGGATGAGGAATACAAAAAACACTGAAAAATATAATTAAAGTTGAAGGTCAACGGTCCATGGAATAAAAAACGAGGCTTAAAAATGGAACCATAACCATGATTACATGGTAAAGGTCCATCAAAATATTTAGTCATTAAAAATAAATAGGTTTCACAAAATAGATTACATCATTATGTCCGTTCGTTTTTTTATTGAAAAATCTTTTAAATTTTAACTTTAATGGGCTATTGATTGGAACCTGATTGAAATAAAACGTCAGTTATTTTTTTAGCCTAATTTTTTATCACTAAAACCAATTAGACGGCGTGCCACGGGCACGCTTACATCGCTAGTAGTATACACTCTGCTATTTAAAATGTTATTGAGGTAGATAGGTCGCCATTGCGCATAAAAGAAACAAAGGTATACTGTTTTTTTTATTATGAACGATGACCTGCGACCCGTTTTAGTCCACGAATTTTAAATTTGGTTTACTCGTTCTTTAAACTAGCCGCAGCTGACCCATTGATCATTTAGTGGTGATTTGAGCAAAGTGATGCATTTTTTCAAAAAATAATCTAATGGTATATTGGAGTTCCTAATTATTCTATGAGCTCATAAAAATTTACCTTTTTTAATACGTTGTATTGATTTTTATAATTTCCTATCATGTTATAGTAGTAGGCAATCAGAATAAACTCAAATATATAGTTTAATTTGGCTTGCATATAAAAGTAAAAATATATTAGTACTTCGGTAAAATTAACTTTGACCAGTCAAAGCCAAACTAATTTATTTAACAAATCACACCTCATTTTAACGTTTTGATGGTCGAGTTAATTCAGTTTGGGGGGAGAAAAAAATGTGACGTTTGCATTGAAGCAACGGCAATGCAGTGGCAAAGAAGGATGTATTGCACAGGTGTTCATGCAATTCGATCTGAACCGTTCATTCTTTACGGGAGATATGATAACCATCAAACTGTGTGATGGCCATGGAAGCATATATTGTGCAATGCTACGATCTGTGCAAGGGTGCAGTGAACCGTGACCCATGTTTGCTACGTGATGTCGCAAATTTTCGGGTCAGATTAGAGTAACTTTTAACTGATGTAATTTCCCCTAACATAAATAAAATACATGAAGAAAAAATATGCTTCCTCCATTCTTTTTTATTTGACGCCTTTGACTTTTGTACACGTCTTTCATCATTCGTCTTATTCAAAAAATTATGTAAATATCATTTATTTTGTTGTGATTTGTTTTATCAATAAAGCTATTTTAAACATGACTTATTATTTTACATGTTTGCACTAAAATTTTAAATAAGACGAATGGTCAAAGTCGTATTCAAATGGCCCAGTTATTTTCAGTTTAACAGCTTAACGACTTATCTACGTTTTAAAAAGCCATATGCTTTGAGTTTTTTAAGTCTGTTTTTCGCTGTTTTAAAGGTGGGTCCTAACACTTTAAAAAGCAAGTCAAACGAAATGTATCTGAATCTCGATACTACCTCGAAAAGCGCTAGAAATTCAGTCATTTCAACCGTTCAGCTGTTCAACCGTTAAGATCAGCTCGAAAGAACAGGGCCAAAAACGTTTTAAAAAAAACAAAGTGAGTAGAGAAAGAAAATTCTACGTAGGTTGAACGCTGCAAGACCACAAGAAGCATCTGCACCTCCCGGACGAAACTTCCAGATCGTTAAGATTAACAAAAAAAAATAATAAAATAAAATCCGCACACAAAAAAGTGGCGTTCACACACCATCACGCGTGAGCACAAACCGCCCCACACGTCACGCCCACCGACGCGCCGGCCCCACGAGAACCTTCCCCACCTGTCAGCCACACGGAGCGTGAGCTTCTAGAAACCCCCGCGCCTCGCGGACGCGGGCAAGGAGCGAGCCGCCCAATGGGAACGACCCGCGGCCTGAATTAAGCAACCGCAAATTCTTAGCAATTAAGAAAAGGAAATTAAAAAAAAACTCACCATTTATTGCGACTCGTCTCCTTCCTATAAGAGGCGGCGGCGAGCCGGCGACCGATCCGTCAAGTCCTCAAAAACTCCCAAAATCCCATCACAAATCTCATCAAAAGCCCAAAGATTTCGCTCGATCCCACGCGAAAAACTCGACCTTTCTCTCTTGAATCAGGCTCCAGAAACCATGGCCGAATCCGCCAGCGACGCCCCGATCAGCAACCGGCCCGCCGCCGTAAGATTCCTGGCTGGGGATCTTCGATTTTGATTTGACTGGGGCTTTGGTTTTGATTTGCGTGGTGTTTTTGTGTGCGCGTGCAGGAGGAGGAGGTGAGGGTGGAGAGGACGGCGGAGGAGGAGGAGGAGGAGAGGCTGAGGTACCTGGAGTTCGTGCAGCAGGCGGCGGCGCAGGCGGTGGTGCTGGCGGCGGCGGCGTACGCGTACGCGAAGCAGGGGGCGGGGCCGCTCCGCCCCGGCGTTGACCACGTCGAGGGCACCGTCAAGGCCGTCGTCGGCCCCGTCTACGGCCGCTTCCACGCCGTGCCCCTCGACCTCCTCAAGTTCCTCGACCGCAAGGTAGTAACCACCACTATCAACCAGCCTCCCACCCCCGTAGTCTTCTGCTCTTCTTCAATTCTATGATTCCTTGGTCCAGTTTGATTTTCAGACGGTTCAATTGTTTAATTTAATGTTCAATGAACATATTGGAAGAGGAAAATAAGAGTTACGAGAAAGGACACTGATGATGGTATATTCGTAGATCAATTTTGCTAGCGACATGCTTGACATCGCTGGATTATTCAATCCAAAAATGAATGAATTTTGCGGTGCTTTGAGTAGTTTTGACTTTAGATAGTTCAATTGTTCGATAAGCATTTTGAAAGGGGGGAACATAGGAACAAGAAAGAACACTTGATGATGAATTGATGATGGTATAGATCAATTTTGCTAGCGAGAACCTTGACATAGCTGGGGTTTTTCAATCCAATAATGAATAAATTTCGCCGTGTTTTGAGGATGGAATTGGGGGGACTTCAGTTGTCTTGTAAACCATCTAACTTCTGTGCAATCGAGGTGTTATTTTGCTCTTTCAAATGGGGCTAATTTGGGGAAAAAAATAAAGGTTTAATTGGTATTTGACCTATTAGGGGCAGGTAGAGGCGACATGGCACGCATGATAGATGCCACAAAGGTTGAGTTACTAACATTGATACCAATTCACAATCAGTAAATAATGACATACTTTGATCGTAAAAAGAAACATTTTGTTTGCTTTGATTGAGATTCGAGTTTTTTCCCCCTTAGATTGTACTCTCAAAAGATAAAAATGAAACTGGTTGCCTGTCGGCACAATTTGCCATCATCAAGGCATCAACATTTGTAATATATTTTCTATAACCATCTGTCATTGATGCTAGTCCATGCAAATGTTTACCAATTTGTTTAACTATTTGTAATCGATGTTAGTCCACGCAAATGGTTTATAGATTTAACCGTGAGGCAAAAGATCGTCACCATGTTCAGTAACCTCCCAAATGATCGACATGGGATCAGTACCATTAACGGGTTGATCAAAAGAATCTTGCATTCACACCCTGTGCTAATGTTTTGCCCTACAGATATGATGATAATTTGGTGTGTTGGAAGAAGCTTAATAAGCTTAATGAGCTTGTCACCCTGCAGGTCGGCGAGTCTGTCCAGGAGCTCGACCGCCGCATGCCGCCGGCGATGAAGCAGGCTCCGACGGTGGCCCGCTCGGCGGCGGCGGAGGTGCGCCAGGCGGGCATCGTGGGCACGGCGGCGGGGCTCGCCAAGTCGGCCATGGCCCGCGCGGAGCCCAGGGCGCGGGACCTGTACGTCCGGTACGAGCCCGTGGCGGAGCGCAAGGCGGCGGAGGCGTGGGCGGCGCTGAACCGCCTCCCGCTGGTGCCGTCGGTGACCCGCGCCGTGCTCCCCACGGCGGCGCAGCTCTCGGCCAGGTACAACTCCGCCGTGCGCGACGGCGCCAAGCGCGGCAACGCGGTGGCCACCTACCTCCCGCTCGTCCCCACGGAGCGGCTCGCCAAGGTGTTCGGCTACCCGCTCGCCGACTCGCCGGCCGCCGCCGCGCCGGAGATGCAGCCCATCCCGTCGCAGTAGAGACGCGAGAAACAAAGCAAGAAGAAAAAAATGCTACCTTGAGATATATAATAGCATCTGTGGAGTGTGGTGATGAACTCCATATGGCAGTATCATTTGCGTTGCGCCTACGTGTGAGCTGAGCTGAATTTATGTTTCGTCCAAGCTATGTGATATGTGAGATATACGGAGTACTTACGTTCTGTTTGTAATTGTAAATCGACAATTCTGTTTGTGATTTGTCAATTCGCAACATGTTGCATGCTTGTGAGTTATCGTAAGTTGGCAGTACCACCACGACCACAAGGTGCTTTAAGATAGAAGAGATAACTGATTTGTAAGATTTCGACGGCGCATTTTTCACGATCGAGGCAGAAAACCGGGCATAGCTTAATAGCATCTCCAATGGTGCCATATCAACTAGCTATAAGACATAATGTTTATGTTGAGGAGAGCTTTTTGTTTATGTGGAGGAGAGAAGTGTGCTAGTTACTATTTTACAGCATGGCTATAGCTGATTTTAAGTCAACTTACCATCTATTACATATGTGCACATTTAATCTTGTAAACAATGTTATACTCCCTCCATCTCAAAAAATAAGGCGTACATGTATTTCAAAAAGTCAACAATCGTAACTTTTGACCGATATTTAAACTAAAAACTTATATTTTTCGTGTTATGCATGTAATATGATTGGATTGGTATTTGAAAGTTCTTTTATATGATGTTAATTTTGTATTTTTTAATAATATATTTTGAAAGAAATTGATGGTCAAAACTCTGCTTTAAAGACCGCACCAAAAAATTATATGCCTTATTTTTTGGGATGGAGGGAGTAGCTAGTTTATTGAAAAGGTTGTCTATATACTAACTATATATAGCTAGTGATTAGCTACACCATTGGAGGTGCGATCTCAATGCATTTCACCCTCCACCGAAAATTCCATCTGCCCCTACCGTACTCCAGCTTGATAGTTTCCACCGCCTGTCCAGAGGGTTGAGCCTTGGGATTTAACGGCGGACTTGAAAAGCCACCTATGTAGGTTGAGCCCTAGGATTTGATGATGGACTTGAAAAGCCACCTACAGACGCTTTACGTCTAATCATTCTGGATAACGCTTGCATCCTCTGTCTTACCGCTACTGTTGACACAGAGTTAGCCGATGCTTATTTCTTTCTTCTCCGAGAAAAGAAGTTGATGACCCATAGGCCTTCCACCTCCTCGGCCTTGCTTCGTCAGGCTTTCGCCTATTGCGAAAAATTCCCCACTGCTACCTCCCGTAGGAGTCTGGGCCATATCTGTTACGCACTGGTGGCATTGCTCCGTCAGGCTTTCGCTCATTGCGAAAAATTTCCCACTGCTACCTTCTGTAGGAGTCTGGGCCTCGAACTAGTAGCAGGAGAACTGGGCTCGCGGAGGTTGCATCCTACGAGCCTGGGCAAGGATATTATAGCCAACCAAACCCGTACTCGTGATGGATGGAGAGTTTAATGTAAACCATTACAGATTCAGCAGAGGATGAGGTTACAGGAAACTGATCAAGAACACATCGAATGTATAGGACCGATGATAAGACCGTGCATCGGTGCATGCATACCTCTCCCTGCATATGTAATTCATACGTAAGAAATACATGTGTACATTAATACATACATATATATGTATATATATACGTACGTAGACGTAGTTCTAGTAGCTAGTACAATACTCCAAACATATTTGCAAGACAGATTTAAAAAGCGAATGTATAGGAGTAGTATGGAGTAGCATATTTGCAAGACAGATGAAACCCAAACAAATCTTAAAAAGCGGGACACGTCTCAAGGAGCACCGCACGCACGTAGGCGCCGAGCCGCCTCATCTCTCTACAGCATCTTGTAGTTTAGCACGGCGAGGAGCACGGCCCACGCGACGCACGGCTTGGCGAGGTCGCCGGCGACGGGGTTGACGCCACCGAACCCGCGCGCGCACGCGGCGGCGCCGGCGGCCATGGCGGCGCCCGCGGCCGC
>SPJY01015826.1:897431-936282 GCA_005191435.1 Raddia distichophylla
AGCGCGAGCACCGGCCACGCCGCGGCCGCCGCCAGCTGCGCCACGAACGGTGCGAGCGTGGCGGCGGGGCGCCGGTGCAGCCCGCCCTCCGCCCACACCATCCACGCCGCCAGCGCCATCACTGCCTCCACCGCCACCGACCCGGCGCGCGCCACCGCCACCGCCGCGCCCTGCCCCTCCCTCGCCCGGTGCGGCGACCCGACGGAGTAGAACGCCCCGCCGGTGAGTGCCACGGAGAGGGTCACCGCCGCCGCAAGTGACCGCAGCCCGTGCCTCGGCCGCCCGGCCTTCCTCGGGTCCCGGCTCCCCGTACCAGCGCCGCCGCCGCCGCCGCCGCCGCCGTCGTCCCGGGCGGCGCGGTCACGGTGGGTGAGGCCTTCCTGCGCGGTGGTCGCCATGGCTGGAGACGTAGAGACTGCTTGATCTGGAGCTTCGCACGTGTGGTTTGCGCGCGTCTTGTGCGAGTGCGAGTGCGAGGAGGACAGGACGAGGCGGTCTAAATACGCGCGAGGTTGTCTCGCGAGGCGACACGTGTGGAGCAGAGGTGGCACGTGGCGAATGGGGTTCCCTACCAATCCATTGTTTTTGCCAGGTGAGTGAGCCGAGGAACGCACGGAGCTTCTGGAGCCGAGGTGACTCGGAGTCAGAGGTTTCTTAAGTGCAAATTAATATGATGAGCTTGATTTGATTTCCTTTTACGGCTCAACATTGCAACCGTCCAGAAACTACACTCAAAATTGTTAAGGGTGTGTTTGGTTGTTTATATCAGGTCGAATCTGTATGAGATGGTACAAGTTAAGGCCCTGTTTGAAAGTGGAGTTTTTTAAAATTATGGTTTTAACTATGGTTTGTGTTTTGCTATCATCATGAAAAATCTCGGTTTTGAAAACCATTGTTTGGTAGCACAAGTGAGAAAACTTTGGTGTGGAGTGGAGTCTACAAAACTCTAAAAAAAACCATGATTTTGTCAAAGCCATGGTTTTTAAAACAGAGTTTTGAGGTTGCTTCCAAACACCTCATGGTCTTTACATAGAAACTACAAAATAACTCCACTTCTAAACAGGGTCTAAATGGGATGGTTTTGACGGCGTGTTTGTCGGTGTAATAAATACCAGGGTGTGAAGAGTCCGGGAGAAGACCGGGCGAGGGCCCCACACGTCAGGCGGGCGACCAGGGCGAGCCCCTCAAGCGCCGGGCGAGGGCCCCGCACGTCAGGCGGGCGACCAGACCCCAGCGTATGGGCGAGCCCCTCAAGAGCCGGGCGAGGGCCCCACACGTCAGGCGGGAGACTAGGCCCCAGCGTGTGGCCGAGCCCCTCAAGTACGCGCCGGCCCCTCAGCGAGTGTCCCGGAATGAGTCTTCTGGGGGAAGGCTTCCTCTGCTGCGAAAGGACGAGCGCATTCAATGCGACACTACACGCGGATAGACAGATGAAGAGATGATTACCGCCACAGTGACCTCTGCGGCTCTGTCCTACTGTCACTGTGGCGCAGCGGAATTGACCGGCAGAGAGAGATAGAGTTCGCCATCATCAGGCTGGCCGCCCGCGTCAGAAGGAGCAAGCTGGGCCCCCACCCGCAGTCTCACCGGCGTGTCTGAGCGGGTCAGAGGCCACTTGCGAAGCACGCGAGGGCGGCGCCATACGGCACAGTAGCAGCACATTTTCGTTTCTCCTGTCCCGTCCCTTTTGTCTTATCAGTGTACTGAGAGTACTGTACTGCCTACCCCCTCGGCTCTCTCCGCCAGCTCAAAGCTTGTATAAAAGGGGCGGAGAGAGAGAGGGGAGAGGAGAGTTTTTTTCGAAGTTGGACAGCATTCTGTAATCACATTCCCACAACCACAACACGAAAAGAGTTAAGGCTCGGCAGGAGTAGGACTGTTACCTGCGAGGGGGTCCGAACCTGGGTAAACCCTGTGAGTCTCTCCTCGTCGTGCCCGACGCTCAAATCGAACCGAGCTCGAGCTGATCGGCTAGCAACACAAAAATCTGACCGGGGTGTGATCCGCAGTGGTTGAGCGGAGAGCACGCCGTCAGTGTTCTTCACCGAACCACAGTGAATCACACCCCTATCAGATTTCCACTTCTACTAGCCGATCAGCCCGAGCTCGGTTCGATTCGAGCGTCGGGCACGACGAGGAGCAACACGCAGAGATTACCCAGGTTCGGACCCCCTCGCGGATAATAGTCCTACTCCTGCCGAGACTTAGCTCTTTTCTTGTTGTGGTTGTGTGGGAATGATTACAGAAAATGCTTCTTTTCCTTTCTCTTCTCTCTCTTCTCTTTTTATACAAGCCGCGGGTTGGCGGAGAGAGCAAAGGGGGTGGTAGTACAGTACACATAGTATGCTGATAAGATTTGAGAGACAAGACAGGAGAGACGAAAACGTGCTGCTACTGTGCCGATCGGCGCCGTCCAAACGTGCTTCGCAAGTGGCCTCTGACTCGTGTGAACACGCCGGTGAGGGAGTAGGCGGGGCCCAACTTGCGCCGCCTGACGCGGGCGGCCAACCTGATGACGGCAAACTCTCTCTCTGCCGGTCAATTTCGCAGAGTCCACAGTGATAGTTGATCAGAGCTGCAGAGGTCACTGTGGCGGTAATCATCTTTTCATCGGTCCATCCGCGCGTGATGTCGCATTTAATGCGCCTGTCCTTCGCTGCAGGGGGAGCCTTCGCCCGGAAGACTCCCCTCGGGACGCTTCCTGCCGCGCAGGCCCCACCTGGCAGTGAGGGGACCTCTCCCGCTCGCCCTGCGCCCTGGGGCCTGATCGCCCGCCTGGCGTGCTGAGGAGCGGTGCGCTGACTCGTCTGGTCTTCTTTCGGACTCTTCATACCCCGGTATTTATTGTACCGATAGGTTCCGTACGGTATGATTTAAGTGAGATGTTTGGTTGGTTGAATAAGATCATACAAGATTTTGTTTGATTCTCGAATGGGATGATGTAGAATGCTTCGAGCATTCAAATACCATCAAATAACACTTTACATCTTGAAAATATTTAACCATACATAGAATTTTATTTAGGATGATCTACACTAAATTTAATTTAAACTAAAACATTGAAACCAAAATTTTAAATTTAACATTCAAATTGGATTTTAAATTCAAACTAAATTTAACATTTGAATTTTTAAATCAAATTCAAATTGAAAACAAATTTTGAATTAAAAATTCAAACCAAATTTAAGTTTTATTTAAATTTGAGATTCAAAACTCAAGTCGTATTTTCAATTCAAGATTCAAGCAAGTTATAAAAAATGATTTGAGATTTAAATTCAACCCAAATCCAAAAAAATCAAAATTTAGTTTGAAAACTCAAATCAAATTTTAAATTCAATATTCAAGGTGTATTGGAAATTCAAATTATTATTTTTAAATTTAAACATATTTTTAAATTCAAAATATAAAAATTTAAAACTGATTTAAAGTTTAAAATGAATTTCAAATCTAAATCAAATGAATTTGAAATTTGGTATACTATAAAATAAAAAAATATGAATTAAGAAGAAGTAAAAACTTGCGAGAAAAAGTTGTATGGTGTCGTTCGACCAAATCGAGCGAACGAAGTCATACATATTTCATTTTTCTGTATCCCACTGTTGAAGATGATTTGATACAGTTCACCCAACCAAACAAATGGATAGACATAAATTTTGTACCATCCCATATAGAAACTATCTCATTCAGGTAACCAAACACACCCTAAATTCCTCGTCTTCATTTTCATATTCAATTTTTATGGAGTTTCAACCATATATGGTTTGTCCCCTCACCAAGAAAGAGGCTGGCAGGACATGTCTAATGGTAGTTCGCAGTTCCAAATTCAACATTATAGTTGATTCTAGTGCTGTAGCAACAGGGTTATATTCATGAGTAAAATATAAGCGAGGGAGATATAGGGATTGTATAGGAGGAAAATAGGGTAATGATTTAATAGTGGATGATTATTGTTGTGATGGAGTTAGGATAGGATCAAACATTGGACATGTTCTAAGGGCATCTCTAAATTCAGATCTTTATATCAAAAAGATGAGATAGAAGAGATTTTATAAATATAGGCACTCAGAGAGAATATGAATCTCTAAATTTAGGGTCTAACGTAGAAATTACACTAGAATGATATAGTCTTTAAATATAAATAATATTCCCATTTAGAGATCTTGTAAGTCATGCTCTCTAAGAGATAAGGTCTGTTTGGTTGATTACTAACCTTACCACATCTTGCCAAGCCTCATGTTAGGCAGGTTGGGTATGCTATTGGTTCATTGCCACACTTGTGGCAAGATCTCTCTTTTCTTTACAGGTCCCACATTTAGGTGACTAAGGAAAGTGTGGTAAGATTTTATTACGCAAGCCAGAGTGTGACGGGGAATATCTTGGGCATAAAATGTGTGACTTGCGGCGCACACGGCTAATGCTAGGTTAGGCAAAGATAGTATTGAACCAAATAGGTCGTTGTGCAGTAGGGATCTAGGTGTAGGTCAGTGGAAAACAAACCGCGATGTGCCACCACTTAGTTAGCCGCATTTTATTTTCTAAGCATGTTGCTGTTTGGTTTCACATCTTAGACATGTTATATAATCATGGTATCATGTCCACTTGTCATAGGCGCAATTCTTTTGTCATATTGTGTCATATTTACTGCTAACAATTTTGGAGGCACACAAAATTGTGCCATGCCCAAAAGCTTATGTGGTTTATAGCCAGGAACCAAATATGTCCACAAACTTAAGATGTTGTAAGACCAATATGCATGCTCAAGATGTAAGGAGAACACACGCAATAAAAAAAAAGGGGCACGATGCGAGTTCCATGCACCTATAAATGCCATGGACGAAAGCTTAATTATATTTTTGGCTTGTCTACTGAAAGCATAGCATGTTGTCTACTTAATATTGAAAAATATTTTAATGCCAGTTCAAGACGTAACAAACTGACAAATACATGATTTAAATGGCAACGGGGCTCAAGGCTCAAATTTGCTCTATTTCTTGGGCCGAGGACACGGTTACTTAATTGGGTTACACTTTTGGTGTATATGGGCTGATCACTATATAAATAAAAAAATACCGAAATGGTTATTAACTATAATCAAATTCATCCCTAAAGCAAAATATCCGTCCCACAACCATCAAAATGAGCTTGGCTAATCCTTTGAATATCAAACTTGGGTTTTATATGGTTTTTCGCTAATGTGGATGTCACGTGGATTCCCACCTTATCCCATCTCTCTCACTCTTGCGCACATGCTCGCGCTTGCTCTCGCTTTCATGGCAGTGGATGAGGGGGTAGGCATTGGCGGTGACACATCTATGCTGGTTTGGCCTTGCTCAACACCGACAGCGAGCGCCACCCTCCACCTCCTTCTCCTCATCTTGTCTCTACCTCCCTCCCTCCCTATCTCTCTCCTTGTCATTGTCACACACCTCCACAGTGTGTCTCTGTGTAACATCCCAAATTTTAAAAACCAATTTGGCACGTTATTAATTTCTTAACTGCATAATTTTAAAATCGCAAATCATTTAAATTGCATCATGGCATCTTGTCATCGTCATTGCATGCATTATAATCAAATTTGAAAAAAATAATAATAATTTAAACCTTCCAAGTTTGCTCCTTTGGTGGGAAAATTATAATGTCTTGTTTAAAGGTGCATAATTATATTTTCTTAAAGCCAAGCCTTATTAAATTAATGGGAATATTGGGAAAGCAAAATTATATTTTCCTAAAGTATTAATATGTTAAAGAGGTTTTTGGGAAAATAAAGGTTCCATTGAAAATCAGAAAAGTGGTTTATTTTTCCCTCGGCCCAAGTTTCAGCCCATTTCCCCTCTTCCTCTTCTTTTCCTCCTCCCTCCTCCTTCCGGTTGGGCCGAAGCCGAGCCGGCCGCTTTTCTTTTCCCCTCCTCTTTTCCCTACTCCACTGGACCGCGAAAGCCATCGCCTAGGGTTGCGCGTTCCTACAGCCCTCGTGCCTGTGGGATGGATAAGTATTTAAATATTGTATTAGGCCTGTATCTCCGTGTACTCTGATGTGCGGCCTGCGAGCCGTTGTATGTGTTTGTACTGGACTATGTTCCGTTTGTAATAATAATATCGTTGGCACTGTTCCGTTTCTGTATATCTGTGTGTACTAGCCATGATCCTTGGGACTAGTACGTGTTTACGCAGGTGGAATCCGATATTGTAAATCGGGTGCCGACACTCTGCCTTGCTAATGGTGGAGAAAGGTGCTCAAGAAGGTGGTGGCGCCCATGAGCTCGCCAACGCCCTCAACACTTTTGAGCTCGCCATCACCTCACCTACCGTCACGCACCTCTTTTGAGCTCACTATACACCTTTGCCTTTTGTCGTCGTGCATCTCTACCTCCTCTGCAGTCGCGTGCTTTCATCGGTCTCACTACACGCCTCTGTCGTCGCAACAGGGAGGTGCACGCCGAGCTTTGTGAAGGTAACCGTCCAAACGGAGACAAATTCAGGGCGCGGGAAAGTAAAATACAAGTTTAAAAGGTTAAGTGAGAAACACTGCAAGTTTGGGGGTTATAGTGCAATTTTCTCTATTTTTATTAAAATGAACAAAAATTCTAGAGTACAAAATCCTGGGAGGCATCGCTGTTGGGCTGTTGGCTTCTCATAGAGAAGGGAATAGCAGGCAGAAGCGGCCAGCTTACGGCCCACCTGACAGTCCATGAGCCCATCTCAGGGGTGAATGAATCCCACGAAACTAAAACCCTACCCCTACCACTATATATATGGCCTCTCCGCCTCTCGCCGCTCGCCTCCCCCTCACTTGTACCTCGGCGGCGGCGCGGAAAAGAACAGAAGCGGCGGCGGCGGCGAGGAGCGGAAGGGGAAGCACGGCGACCTAGCCCGAGCTCGCAACCATGGTGAGAGCCACCCTACCCACACCCCACCCCTTCACCTCTGCGCGTGCCCTCTCTCACTCGTAGCGGTAGATCTGGCCCATAGGCGTAGCGCCGCCGCCCGCCGATTCGCCGCGGGAGCCTTTTGGTTTAGATTCGTCGCGCTCTTGATGCCCCCGACGGGGGACTCCCTGCGCTGTGCTGCGTGGAGATTAATGTGTCACTAATTTGTAGTGAGTACGCCGCTTCATTGCGCATCTTCCGAAGTTTTTTTTTTTTGCCGGCTAGCGCCGTCGTGCCATGATGCGCCCAGCGAGGTTGTCATCTGTTGTTGCTGCTTGACGAGGTTATCCGCTTGGTTCGGTGGAATTTTGGTTCATGGCTGTACGTTACAGATCATATTTCGATGTTAAAGGTTTGAGTTTCGTGGGGAAGAAATACTATTTGCAGAAGTAGGCTGAGGAATCCTCCGAGATGCCTTGCGCATTCTCATTCTAGGGGCAAGGTCGTTGGTTCTGCTCTTGGTTGAGGCTTATATTTGCGATCGTGGATGCCTGTAGTGTCTATATCATGGGTAGGTTAGTGGTTGAACCATTATGGTGTGCTTCTTAGCCGTGATGCTTTGGGACAGTTCATGTTTCAGGCGCATGATTGGGAGCTGTGATGGTCAAGAACTTGTATTTTTGTTGTGTTCACTAGAGCTCACTCTTATTTTTGCACTATTGTTTTTCTTTTATATGCACAGATTTTGTACAATTGGTACTGCCAGGCTGTGAATTTTTTTTTAAAAAAAAATCCTAATTTCTCACCAAGAGTTAAAACACAACTGAGTCTACACGATTCCAATCTGTAGGCTATGCCTTCAATGTTGCTGGGCAATTACTCTGGTTTATACTAATTATGGTGTGCTGCATTTGCGCACAGTGTTTCTCTTTGTTATGTATGGTGTTGTACTGACAATTGTTTTATCTATTATGTGCAAACCAGGCTAGGGGTTTAAAGAAGCATCTGAAGAGGCTCAATGCGCCGAAGCATTGGATGCTGGACAAGCTGGGTGGGGCTTTTGTAAGTTCACCAATTCTGTCATATTGTACCTCTACAACATGTGAAGGCTGTTCATTTTCTGATATTTGAAGTGTCTTTTATAGGCTCCCAAACCATCTTCTGGTCCTCACAAGTCCAGGGAGTGCCTGCCTCTTATACTCATCATCAGGAACAGGCTCAAGTATGCGCTCACATACCGTGAGGTGATTTCTATCCTGATGCAGCGCCATGTGCTTGTTGATGGCAAGGTCAGGACTGACAAGACCTACCCAGCTGGTTTCATGGGTATGTTAAATGTTTCTTCTAAAAGCAACGTATTTCAATGCTTACTGTAGAACACAAGATTTTACATCACCACTAATATATGTGCCTATTATTTTTGGTAGATGTGATTTCCATTCCCAAGACTGGTGAGAACTACAGGCTGCTGTATGACACCAAGGGTCGCTTCCGCCTGCAGTCCATCAAGGATGAGGATGCTAAGGTTAGGTTTATTATTGTTTGTAGCATGTATCTTTTGCTAGCTGGAAACATTCTTATTAGTTGAATGTCCTGATTTGTATTGATCCGCTTGCACTGTTTGATAATTGCACCTATGTTTTCCTTGTAATTTATGTATAGTCATGTTATGCAATGGAATTTTTGTTATGCTGCTGATATTGCTGTACACGCGGTTTATTTATTTGATCCTGTTGCATTCTATTCTTGCATTTATCTTAATTTTGTATGTGCTATCTTATGTCTATGTATCATACAAGGTCAAATGCTAATCGCCAGTACTTTCTGTGTGTGCAGACCAAGCTCTGCAAAGTTCGGTCTGTGCAGTTTGGTCAGAAGGGCATTCCCTACCTGAACACCTATGATGGCCGCACCATCCGCTACCCTGACCCTCTTATCAAGGCAAATGATACCATCAAGATTGATCTTGAGACCAACAAGATTGTTGACTTCATCAA
This sequence comes from Raddia distichophylla, assembly GCA_005191435.1. Lineage (NCBI taxonomy): Eukaryota > Viridiplantae > Streptophyta > Magnoliopsida > Poales > Poaceae > Raddia > Raddia distichophylla. The sequence goes on from SPJY01015826.1 coordinate 906,295, forward strand.
GTTTGATGTTGGCAATGTTGTCATGGTGACTGGTGGAAGGAACACTGGCCGTGTTGGTGTGATCAAGAACAGGGAGAAGCACAAGGGCAGCTTTGAGACCATCCATGTTGAGGATGCCCAGGGCCACCAATTCGCCACCCGTGTCGGCAATGTGTTCACCATTGGCAAGGGCAACAAGCCGTGGGTGAGCCTGCCCAAGGGCAAGGGTATCAAGCTCAGCATCATCGAGGAGCAGAGGAAGCGGGATGCCGCTGCACAGGCCGCTGCCAATGCATAAACGCATCTCATCATTCGAGTTTTGCTGTAGCCAGTCTACCTGCAAGAATATAGAACCATCTGCCAGACTGCCTGTTTTAAGTTTTGCCAGTTCTTTGTTGATTTGCGAACTCATGTTTGCTGCTAGTTGTAATGTGGAATGGTTTACCTTATTTAAGTGCTTTTGAAGAACACACCTGCCAACAAGTTTATGTTTTGAATGAAGTTACAGGCATCGTATTGTCGTCAGATTGCTTCCTTCCTGTGGTTAGGAAAGCTTTACATCGAAAATATCTTCTGCTCTTTTGTTTGAACTAACTCAAACTTCCTTACACTGAATTTTACCCCTGTTTCATTCATACTGAAATATGCTCATATTTATTTTGAGTTGATGTTTGGTGCCACCAGATCTCCCCGTCTCAAAACGAAAAAATTGAAATAATATATTAGTATTAGTATAAAATACAACCATCCGTGGTCGAACTCTACCTCATTCTGTCGACATTTAGGACGCACGATCCCGATAGCCAGCTAGACTTCCTTCACACACGCTTCTTCTTCCACCTCTCCACCGTTTCCTTCTCTTTTTCTCCCATATCTTCCATCAGTCCTTCCACCTCTCCGCCGTTTCCTTCTCGCCGTTTCCTTCTCTTTTTCTCCCATATCTTCCATCAGTCCGACCTCGCCGATTCTTTTTCTATAGGGTACAACATCAGGCACACATAAACACCACAACACACTCACACCACACGCACACACATCAAACACACGCTAGCGGATGAAAAGGAGGCTACTAATTCTGTCCTAACACACACGCCGATTCTTTTTTTAGAGGGTACAACACCAGGCACACAAAAACACCACAACACACGCACACCACACGCACGCACACGTGTGTGCGTCGAACACTACCACACGACGAGGAAAATCCGAAACGATCCGAGGATCGAACGTGGGACGCCAGCGCAACACTCACGCTGACCAACTGCGCTACCCGCATCCCTCCCAACCACACCGATTCACCATCCAACTTCCGCCGATTGGTGATTTATGAACACTATAAATTTGAATAAAAAATAAAAAGAACATCGTAATAAGTGACCCCTCTATTTTTTTTTATATAAGATGTATTTTTATGACATGTTTGAAATGATTGAGCTGAATGAATAAGCAAATTGAGTTGGAGGTAATTACGTCTGAAACTAAATGCATAAACTGGCTGAACAAATAAAATTAAGCCACTTTAAACATGTTGACACATACAATAGGCATATATCAATTGATCATGCATCGGAGCGGTCGACCTGTTCTTGCACCTAAGAATCATAATGAGGCATGATCTACCCTGTTCATGTTTGTTCTCAGCCTCTCAGGTTTACGAAGCTGAGAAGAGGATCACCAATGCATCACTAACGAACGAGGCATGATCGGTCTGTTCTTGTGTTTTGGTCAATGATAGGCAAATTGCAACCACACATTTGTGAAAGTTTCTGATTCGATGAAATAATGAAATATCGCTTATGTCTGATCCTCTTTCTACGAGGTTTGGTTTTGTTCGATTAAACCAAAACTTGTCATTTTTGTATAAATCATTTATCATAACATTTTGTAGATTTTTAGATTTTATATTTTTTTCTCAAGGGTCTCGAAAAAATAACTTTTTTTCTCACTTAAAGATGTTTAATTTTTTATCAACCAAACCGAGTTGAATCAAACCGACGCAAATTTAAAGAGGGCCCGTGTGACATGGTTCACACGTCATTGTAACACTGAGTGATTATTATTATTTTTTAAAAAACATGCCGATTTGTCCCTCAACTATGTCCGTTGGACCACTTTGGTCACTAAACCTTAATATCGGACTTGTAAGGCCCCTCATGTTGCAAAACCGAACCAAAATAGTTCATTGATCAGGTCAGTAGGCGGTTTTAGGCTTTTCTTACTTGTGTGGAAGCCATATAGGATTTTTACTAATTTAGCAATGACGTGTTAGTCCAGGTGTTCACCATGTGTGACGTTGCAATGACGTGGCAGTCCAAGTGTTCACCATGTAAGACGAGGCAATGACGTGGCAGTTCAGGTGTTCATCATGTGAGACGTGGCAATGACGTGGCAGTCCACGTTGGCAAGAAAACCCTATTATCGCTGTTTTGACCAGTCAAAGGATCGGTTAAGTCCGGTTTTGCTACATAACGGACATCACAAGTTCGGAGTTAAGGTTTAGGGACCAAAATGGTCCAACGGGCATAGTTAAGGGACCAAATAGATCAAATCGGCAGTTTTTCCGTATTTTTTCCCTATCGAACGTCAGTTGTTTATAGTGGCATGTCTCTATGCGAGCTGGAAGAATCCTCTGGCGATGGTGCCGTTGGCGCCGCGGGGCAGGAAGCCGCCGGGGCGCTGCTCGTCGCGGGAGCCGTAGAGGATGCGGAGGGCCTCCGCCGGCGAGCGGCCGAACCCCAGCGAGTCGTCGCCGGCGCCGAGGACGTTGCTGACGGTGCGCCGCTCCGCGCCCTGCCGCCGCTCCGCCACCTTTACCCCCTCGTCCTTCTCGCCGCAGCCGGCCACGCCGTCGCGCCACCCGGAGATGCGCCGGGTGAACTCCGCCACCGTGCGCCCGCGGTACGGCGCCACCGACTCGTCGGCGCGCTGGTACAGCAGCAGCCGCACCACCGCCTCCTGCCCCGCCTCCACCGCCAGTATGCCCGCGTGCACCTGCCGCCGCCGCCGCCGTGGGAGGGTTCAGTACTTCAGCTCGAGCTCGTCGGAGAGGAGCGCCATGGCGGCGAGGGACCGGAAGGATTACCTGCTTGGAGCGGTAGCCCATGAGGTTGGGGCTCACGCCGACGGCGGCCGCCGCCGTGATGTGGGGGAGGATGTAGGAGGCGAGGAGGAAGTTGACGGTGCTGGCGTAGGGGTCGAAGGGCGGGTCGAGGTGCGCCCCCATGGCCTCGTCCATGATGGCGGCGAAGCGGCCGGCGCTGAGGTCGATCGCCGGCCGCGGGAACCCGCCGGCGAGCCGCCGGATGGCCCTGGGAAGAAGACGACGGCCGCCGTCATACCGCCGCCATGGGTTCTTGTGGGGATTTACACCTACACTACACTTACCTGATGTGGCCGAGCTCCTGGTAGCCGAGCTCGGCGGCGAGCTCGGTGGTGGCGAAGTCGAGGGCGGCCTTGCGGGCTCCGGCGGGCTGCGGGCCGCCGGCGGAGAGGTTGCGGTCGAGGGAGTCGACGCCGCGGCCGAGCGCGGCGTGGAGGAACCACTCGGCCTCCACGAACTTGGCGTTGAGCAGGAACTGCAGCTGCTCCATGTCACTCGGGTACACGGCCACGGCACCCCGCCGCGGCGGGATCGGGTGGCACCGCGGGTCGTCGCCGCCGCCGCCGGCGGCGGCGGCCGGGGCCAGCGCCGCGAGCCGCAGGAGGAGCGCCACGAGGACGAAGGCGCGAGCCATGGCTGATGGCTGGCCGTGTCACTGTCGCTCAGCTCAATGGGCTGCGTATTTGTGCTGCGAATCAGCTGATGGTTAGCGTCGTGTTAGGAGGCGAGTTGGTGGCTGCTGGGGATTGGATTCAGTGGGATTCGGTTGGGTGTTTAGCTCGGCGCCGTCGTCGGAGACGATGCCGGACGCCGGCGGCGAGGTAATTCTGCGTCCCGGTGCATCCTCTCAAAAACTCCCTTCTCTCCCTCTCCCTCCAACCTTCCACCAACCTCGACCTCTCCAACCATGGCCAAAGCTCCCTGCACCCTCAAACCCCGCCGCCTCACTGGCTCAACTCGGCGCCACCGCTACACCACAACTCACAACTATTCCCTTCCTTATTTACAACCGTCCGATGAAGCGAGGGCATCATGGATCGAAGCGGTGCAACAAAGATGAGCTAGGTCGGCGAGAAGGGTACGAAATTAGAGGACGGCGGCGGCGGCGGCGGCGGCTTAGGAAAGAAAAGGGGCGAGCTCTGCGTCGCCCAGATCTGGCATCGCCTTGCGTCGGCAGCAGCCCTCTGGGCAGCTGTTGGGTAGAATGTCGGGTAGAAGGAGCACGGATCTAGGTGGGGCATTTGGGATCTGAGATTTCTTCATCAGCAGACAGAGCAATAAGGTGTGATTTTTTTTCATTTTAGCCAATAAAATACATTGTTGTGTCGACACGACGGAGGAAAATGATAAGCTTTGGGTTGGGTCTAAGTCGACGCGGCGATCGCGGCCGGATTGGTGATTTGGATCGAAAGCAAGGCTTCTCTTCCGGGTTTCCGGTGAGGGCCAAAATAAAATTATCGATTGGGGAAAATGGAACCTATTTTGCCTTTCTTCATTTGCTAGATCTGGTTATTTCTGATCTGTTTCTTGTGCCGGAGATCTTGGTGGAGTCGAGTCAGCCAAGTGCGTTTTTTTTATGGTTATTCCTTCTTTAGATTGTTTTTCGAGTCAGAGATTCAAGCTACCATGACTACTTTTTGATATTGATTTTTCAAATCTGCTTTCCATGGTGGACGAGGATGAAGAATATGATGCTATGATTAACTACGGAGGTTGCTAGAGTTCACGAAGTTGATGGAGTCAAAAAGAGATTCGGATATGATGAATTGTTAGCAATAGACCCTTGTCATTATCACATTGTAATTATCTTTTTGTGTGAGGGCTTTTATGGAAGAGAGACATTGATATTTTAATGATAAGTCTTTTTTCCCAACAAAAAAAAAAGATGAGCTAGGTCGTCATGGATCAGTGCCAGATTTGAGCACCTTTAGCGGAGACGAGAAATGTGTTATTCTACTTTGATCATATTTAATAAATACATATTTAAAAAATTATACATCATAACATGTATATAAGTAAATATATATGCTAATGTAAGGTGAATCTCAAATTTATACATCAGAATAGCGGATGGAACTATGGAAGGAGTTAGGTCTACTTACTTTATATCTTGTTTTAATTTAATGGTGAGTTCTTATCTTTTTCGTTCCTAATAAATAATAAAAAAGATTTTTTATTTAACCTTCATGTTTTATCATAACAAGTCCTGTATGAAAATTGCACTCCAAAGAGAAAAATCATTTAGATAGTTTTGTAGTCAATATTGAAATTTAAAAAGAAAAAACAAGAATTTTCTTTTTTTTTATAACATTAAGAAGAAAGAATAAAAATAAAATGGAATTGGAAATATACTTTTTATGGACTTTTGAAAGAAAAAGGAAGGTTTTTTTTTACGATTGTTATTTTCCTACCTGTCATATCGCGTAAACCTTTGGATTTGGAGCTGGGAGAGATGGCTAGCTGGACTAAAGTAGTGGATTGCTGTTCCCTTGTACAATATTTTTACTAAGGGTTTGAATCCCTCTCTTTCCGCCTTCTTGGAACATTTGTGATTTTTGAATGGAAAGAAATTCTAAGCCTGGATTTTCTCATAAATAAATGTATTGTGATGCTTGCATAAATGTAATGTAATGCTTGCCTCCCACCGTACGAACTGAGCTGGTCCAACAGACCGACGGCCTAACGTCTTAGCTAGACCTATTCATGGGTAGCTCGAACTAGCAAGCCCAACCCGGCTCGAGGCCATTGGTGCATCGGCCGGGCTCGTGGCTCGATCTAAAGATCGATCGCGGGGCCAAGCTAGGCTCGGACCCAAAAAATGCGCGTGAAGCCGTGACTGAACTGGGCTTTAGGTATTTGGGATGGGTTCAAGCCCGAATCCGAAGCCTGAGGAACCGGGCTGGCCTGGGCTCGGGCTTGGTCCCTCGGGATCAGGCTTCCAAAACCCGGTTCGGCCCGGGAAATGATCGGGTCTAGTGTCAGCCGAGAATTGGTTCGGTGGATTGGATCAGGTTGGCCCTTTCTACGAACGATCCGGGCCAGCGGGCCTGGCCCATTTGCCCCCTCTAGCACCCGAGCACCTAGGTTTCACGGCAAATGGCAATAGTAGGTTATCAGGTTATGCAAGCGCATCGACGCCGTCCATCGGATCCATCTCCTTTCCCTCCCTCCCGTTCTAGGGTTTTTCATCTCTCCACGATCCAAGCCTTCCCCAATGGCGTCTCCCGCCGCCGCCGCCGTCACGCTCGGCGGCAAGGGCGGCGCGCTGTCCCCATCCGCCGTCTACACGCTCTCTCTCGGCCTCGCCGACCCCGTCATCGACACCTCTGCCCTCCAGAAGCTCTCCGCGCACGCCCCCACACCCCAGGAGACCCCCGAATCCCTCCGAGCCCTGGCGCTGGCGCCGCCCGAGTCCCGCGCCGCCGCCGCCGTGCTGCTCAACAAGCTCCTCCTCACCGCGGTCGACTCCTCCTCCGCGGACGTCACCGCCGCCACGGCGAGCCGCCTCGCCGAATCGCTCGACCTCGCCGCGGCGCTGCCCCCCGCCACCCGTGACGAGGCCAGAGTAATTGCCGCGTCCGCGCCAGTGGCCGTAGCCTTCGCCGCACTGATCGACTGCTGCGCCTCCCCTCTCGCCCGCGTCGCCGACGCCGTGGCCGCGCTGTCCTGCGAGGCCGCGCGAGGTGATACCGCGGCTTTCGACGTGCCAGTCTCCGGCGACGGCCTCTCAGCCAAGGACGAAACCGATGTCGCCGCCGATGTCAATAAGCTCCTCTCTGGTTCCAAGCTCGTCGGCGTTGGTGGAGGCGCCTCCTCTGCCAAGTTTGCTATGATACCCACCGTGAATGGGGCCTTTCGCGAGGCCGTGCGCGGGCTGCATGCGAGAGTGCGGATCGAACTCAGCTCTCCTGTGAAGCTGGGGAAGAGGGATGCTGGTGAAACCGGTGAAGGAAAGGAGGCGGCTATGGTGCTGCTGGCGACACAACTTGCGAGGTCGGTGCAAGAAATGTGCAAGCTGAGCGTTGCACGGGCAAGATTCTGTGCGGAGAACATTGCTGATGCTGAGCTCCGGGAGAAGCTTGCTGGTGTTGTTGTTGATGATGATTTGAAGAGCATGCTTAATAAGGTTTTGGTTGATTCAGATGCTGTGTCGATCTTGCGTGGTGTGTACATCCACTTGCTCAAATTCAGGGATTTCCTTGCGTGGGAGGCAGCTGTGGCCATGGCTGTGATCGAGATGGACAGTTCAATTGAGAAACCGCAAGCTGGTGGGCAAAATGAAGTGGGCAGCTCAATTGAGAAGCCACGAGCTGGTGAGGAAAAAGGGAATGGTGAGAAGAAGGCGAAGAAGAAGAAGACATTCTGAACGGGCACTTCTTCTGTACTGATGCTGCTTAGGGATTATGCAACAGATGGAAAGGAGGTCACTAGCGTGAATTCTGCTCTGGTTGCACAGTGGGGTACAGATCTTGCAGTGTTGTTTGACCCAAAGTCTCCCAAGTTGGAGTACCTTGTGGAGAAGGTGAAGGAGATTGTTGAGAGCAATGAAACAAGGAGAGTGCCTAAAATTCCCAAGGTGAGAATCATTTTTCTATTCTTTTTTTTGTATGAGGTGTTTTTCTATTCTTTTTTGTTTTTCTGTTCCCTTGAAGTGGAGAAGATTTCACAAGCATCCTTGTAATCATGTCAATGTATATCCTTATTCCTGTTAGGGAACACGTGACTTTGGAAAGGACCAAATGGCCATAAGGGAGCGTGCATTTTCAATAATTACAGGTGTATTCAAGATGCATGGTGCTGTTGCACTTGATACACCTGTATTTGAGCTTAGAGAAACCCTTATGGGTAAATATGGTGAAGACTCGAAGTTGATATATGACCTTGCTGATCAGGTACTGATTCAGTGTCCTTTTTACACTTTTAGGTTGGTAACTGGGTGTGGTTTGGTCAAAGTCCCAATTTTTGTTTCAGTAGCCATGTGCTGATTCTTTCTATAAAAGATTATTGAAGTGAAGTGAAGGATAGCATTGCCAATTTTTACAACATTCAGCCGCTCAGACACTCATTTGTTGCAGTATTTTCCTTAGCTTGTGCACTTGTTGTAATGGTTTGGTGTCTTAACCTGAAATAACATGCAGGGTGGTGAGCTCTGCTCTTTGCGGTATGACCTGACTGTTCCATTCGCCCGATATGTTGCCATGAATAAAATAACTTCATTGAAGAGATACCAGATAGCAAAAGTATACAGAAGAGATAATCCATCAAAGGGAAGATACCGGGAATTCTACCAGTGTGATGTTCGCACCTTCGCGTGCAGTGGTGGAGCTTGACGCCGGCTTTCCCTCCCTCTCCCCTCTTTCCCCCTTCCCCCTTCCCCTCCTCCTAGACCTGTCTTGGCGGTGACCGTCCGGGGGGGACCGTTCTGTGCGAGGCCTGGATTCGCGGGCAGGAGACTCGGATCTGGCAGTGTGTTAGCCGGAGCGGTCGGAGTAGGTGTACTCCAGGGTTATGGGACCGGTGGCCTCTTAGCTCGGCGGAGCTCGGCACCGGCATCTTCTTCCCCTCCCCCATGCCCGTCTCGATGGAGGCCGCTTGGGGGGTTCGCTTCGGTAGCTGGCCGGAGCGGACGGAGCAGGTGGGCTCCAGAGGCATGTGCTCGGCGTCTTCTCGGCTCTTCCCGTGGTGGCTTGGTGGGCCGGCACCCGTCCTTCAGCGGCACGTCGACCCCTGTTTTTAGCCTGGTCCCGTCCTCGTCCACCTTGCCCTCCCCTCCCTTTGAGGTGCTCGGTGGCGTAGGTTGGCGTTTTCTGGGTTAGCGACAGGATCACACTTGTGCTGCCTGGGTGGCGTGGCGCCCGGTCTATTTCGCTTCCCGTGCGCTGGCACCGGTCTATTTCGCTTCCCGTGCGCTGGCCACCACGCGTGGTGGCCCCTCTCCGGCGGCTTTGGCTGGCGACCTTTTCTCTGGCAACGTCCTCGTTCTTTGTCTCTTGACCCGGTCCCGTCCTCGTCGTCTGGATCCTCCCTTTCTCCGAGGTGTTCGGTGGCATGGGCGGCGTCCTTCGTGTCAGGTGGCGGCGTTCGTCCGCGTTTTTCGGCTCTGCGTCTTCGGCCGGCGACTCGGTTCTTCTTGTGTTTCGACCTTAAGCGGCCTTGTGCCCTAGTAGGGCAGATCTTGGACGAAAGCCTCGCCCTTTTGGGCTGGTGTTGACATCACCTTTGGTGTCGTTCCCTCGTTGGAGGCATCACCTGTTCGATCTTTCCCTGCTCTGGGTGAAAACCCTAGCGGGTTTTCTCAGTCACTACCTCGTTGGAGGTGTCGTGATCGCCGTCTTGCGCCTTGGGTTTCCGCTTGGTCTGCTGCTTTAGGAGTCGCTTGTTGCTGTGTGAGTGTTGGTGGCGTTTCCCCTTCTCCCTCTCTTGTATCTCTCTCTTGTTTGGCCTTTGGCCTAGGTGGCAGCGGTGGGGCTGCATTCCCTTCTTTCTCCTCTGTAGATGGTGTTTCCGGTGGTGGTCGGAGGTGTCTGGCTTTGGCCAGGGTTGCAGCGAGGTGCTGCGGTTGTACCCTGTGCTTGCACGGGCTTTTCTTTTTATTTTCTCCTGCTGATTAATGAAATAGGACGTCAGTTCTCCTGCCCCTTTTTCAAAAAAAAAAATTCAGCCTCTATCTCTCTCTTGCTCTGCTCAAATTCAGGTTCTGGTCTTTGTCAGTGCGCTGATGGTGCCGAAATCTAGTTCGATCTTGAACTCACTAGCTAGTTGGATGAATCTTGTAAATATTTTTTCTAAAAAAAGAGAGTGTTAGGTGAACTGTCTGCATGTTCTACTGGTCAAGGTTAATGAACGTTATGCACTTTGTGAGCAATTCAGGTGGTTCTTTTCCAAGACGAAACGATCCTATGACATGTAGTAGGTTCATATTAGTTAATTCAGTAGTAGAAACACTCTTTAGAGTTCATATTCTCATACTGATATTGATTACAATTTACATGTGCTTGAGTGCCTCCCACCTGTATTCGAAATCCGTTGACACCTTCGGACTCGTAAATTTTTGTGCAGCCCTGTTGAGAGTCAAAATGTTTAGTTTCAAGGATCACAACATCAAACTTTAACAGGTTTAGTTATTGTTCCATCATCTTAGTCAACAACATCAGTGTCTATTAGATTAGCTATGATATGAATTCTTTACCGTCAGAAGTGCATAACCCTGTTGTGCTCACTTCCCAGTTGAGAACAATAGCTAATCTGATATACACTTCCATTTTGCCTCCGGGAAAGATAACTTTTACAGATTTATCTGAATTAGACAAATGGGAAGTTGTTTGTCATGGTGTCAATGTTAGGACTTAAGTGACTCACATTCACATTCTTAAGTTCTTTCATCCTATGCTGTTGTGTAAGGATATATTTAGTGATATGCATGTTCAATTTGTTGATATCGAGATTTTGCTAACTCATTTTTTGTACTTCTTGACAGGAAGCAAGCCGTTTGCTATTAGGGCTGAATTGTGCACGACCTCTTGAGGCAATCTCTCTGGCTGAGGACACAATCGCTCTCGCAGAGAAGCATAATTTTGATGTGCAGGTTATGTCCAAATAAATTGGCATTGTTGTTTAAATAGCAGTCTATGCATGCAAATTGTTTATGTGATTTATTATAGACATGTTATCCTTCTCAATCCATCAGCTGCTAACAAACTGAAACAGATGTTTTGTCTTCTATTGTGATGAAAAATCTATAAAGTGATCTACTTCTGTTGTAGGCATTCCATTTTAATGCGGACAAAGAGTTTCTGAGGTCACCACGAGTTGTTCGAGTTGGTCTAATTCAGAACTCAATTGCTGTTCCGACTACTGGTCATTTTGCTGACCAAAAGAAAGCAATCATGGAGAAACTAAAATCCATTATAGATGCAGCTGGTGCTTCCGGTGTCAATATTTTGTGCTTACAGGTACCTTGTACAGTGTTTTTTTTGGGGGTGCATAATTGATGAGTTATTTGTAGTGTTGTCTTGCAACTAATAAGTCATATCTGCATCTTCATTTTCAAACTTGATGTGCTTCTGGGAATTTTTATTCTCGTTAATCTGTTTGGCATAACAGCTGGCTTCTCTGCCCAGTTCCTCGAGAAGTTGAAGCCTGTTCATTCATACGAAAGCTGTTGGGGGACTAGGAGTGGTTTTTTGGCTTCTTTAACCTCTCCCCATTCCACCTTTCTTAAAAGCTGATATTTCTAATCTTACTGCACAGATGCTCTATATTATATGAGAATCAACATTTTTGGGGTGCTTCTCCACCACTAGCACAAAACATTAATTTCTTGAAGGCGTATTCCAGTATTCCCAAAGATGTCGATCATTTCTAAATTCTACTGAATCATATCCCAAAATTTCAGGAAGCCTGGACAATGCCTTTTGCCTTCTGCACACGTGAGAAAAGATGGTGTGAGTTTGCTGAGCCCATCAATGGGGAATCTACCCAGTTCCTTCAGGAACTTGCATATAAATATAACATGGTAATTGTGAGCCCAATTCTCGAAAGAGATGTTAACCATGGAGAGATTGTGTGGAATACTGCTGTTGTAATTGGAAATAATGGCAACATAATTGGCATTCATCGAAAGGTAAGTACATCAATAAAAACTTTCCTTTTCCTTTGGCTGAATCTCCATCCTGTCTGAAAGCATTTTTCGGCCTCTAACAAAACCCTACTCCAGAATCACATCCCAAGAGTAGGTGATTTCAACGAGAGCACATATTATATGGAGGGCAACACTGGACATCCAGTGTTTGAAACAGCCTTTGGTAAAATTGCAGTAAATATCTGTTATGGAAGGCATCATCCCCTTAATTGGCTTGCATTTGGACTCAATGGAGCTGAAATTGTGTTCAACCCATCTGCGACAGTTGGTGAACTTAGTGAACCAATGTGGCCTATCGAGGTCAGATAAACAGTTGCACTATTTTCTGAATGATCGCACATGTTTTCCAGTAAATGCATTTGGATATTTGAGATGATATGCTCACTACGTATTATTCGTTCCAAGTTTTTTCTTCATTTTGTACCATATTGATGCTTTTCAGGCAAGGAACGCCGCAATTGCAAATAGCTACTTTGTTGGATCAATTAATCGGGTTGGAACAGAGGTATTCCCAAATCCATTCACTTCTGGCGATGGGAAACCTCAGCATGCGGACTTTGGTCATTTCTATGGATCCAGTCATTTCTCGGCACCTGATGCTTCTTGCACCCCATCACTGTCTCGCTACCGAGATGGCCTGATGATATCGGACATGGACCTCAACTTATGTCGTCAGATCAAAGACAAGTGGGCCTTCCGCATGACTGCTCGCTATGACATGTATGCTTCCTTGCTTTCGGAGTACTTGAAACCTGATTTTAAGCCTCAGGTCATCAGTGATCCCTTGATCAGTAAGAGGTTGTGATTCTTGGATGATGGCATGATGCTGAGTTAGTTGGGGTCTGATAGGAGGGCATTCTGAACCGGGACTTCTACAGTTGGAATTTGCTGATTGGAGGAATAATATTATTGAAGGATGCATGGAGGAAGTCGATGGCTTTTTTCTTTTCACACATTGTAAAAAGGGAAACAGTGTGCACTTTCCTTAAGTTTTCTCAAGATGTCTTTTACATAACGTCGGAAGCATTCATTTTCATTTTGATCCCTATTGTAAATTTGCGAGCAAATGTAAAATACATGAAACGGGGTTGCATGGATAAGAACTAATAAACTACCCCCAAAAAATGACGCAATTTGATTTACATGTTCCATATATGTATATACAACTGAGGATCATTTTTCAAAGAATCAACGAACTATGTAACTGGTAATTTTGTCATCCTTGATATCTCTTGGTCAGGGTTCACAAAACCGTGGGAGGGCTCCGAGCCGGCAATGGCACAGAGCCACTTTTTGTTCTAAATTCAAAACTGCGTCTTGCCAATTTTGTTTGCGGTTAGCCACGGTTTCTCGCGTTTTCTAAAAACAATGGTGAAAACTGATGAATATTGATAAAATCCTTTAACATATACATTAGAAATTTGAATTTTAAAATTTTATTAAAGCAAAAATGATTAGAATGATTAATAGTATTTTTAGGAATTTTATGTATATTTTACATTTAAAATTTAATTAAACGAATTTTGACCAAACTTCTAAACCCTAAACCACCGGTTTACCAAACCGGCCCTGCGGAGACGTGGTTAGCCGCGGTCCGCCGGTTTTTGAAACCATGCTCTTGGTATCTTTCGCTACTATCTAGATGAAAGAGAGTTTCTCCTACTCTTTTCTCTTCTCTCTCTAACCTCACTGCCATGAACGTGTGTCGAGCTTCACTACTAATCTAGAGGAAAAAAGCGAGTTCCACTTACACCTCTACCCTCTCTTTGACCTCACTGGTCAACTGCCATGAACACGTGTCGGCAACACCCCGCATGTACGTCGTCCGACCACACACCATCCGTGCTTGACGTGCCATTGTCACCGCTACTGTCCGCGCCGCCCACCCCACCATCGTCCTTGCCACACGCACTGCTTCTCATTCTTACATCTCCCTCTCCCAGCTACACAACTTGCCCTACCCAGCTGACTGTTGCCCTTGCCACATGCACCGCTGCTCATTCTTACCTCTCCCTCTCCCAGCTACACAACTTGCCCTACCTAGCTGACCGTTGGCCATCGCCGACCCATTCTACCACTTAGGACTGGGAAAACAAGCTTGCGGCTCAAAACTTGTCTCGGGCTCGGCTCGGCTCGGAGGTGGGAACGAGCTCGAGCCGAGCCTATTTTCCTGACGTGTAAATGCTGAGCCGGCTTGGCTCAACCGCCGGCTCAACGAGTCAAACAGGCTCAACAAGAAAAGCGTATGTTGTTGATTGGTGAAAAGAATATGGTTAAATTCTATAACCTATGATGTTGATCTTGTTTTGATGCTATTATGTTCATGAACATTACATTTGTTGGATGGTACTATAAATAATCATGTTGCACATATGATGAAAGTATCAAAGGAAAGCCATGTTGGCTGTCAGAGTGTAGGCTCGACAAGCCAAACAAGCCACTCGCAAGCCACTGACGAGCCGAGCCGAGCCAAAGTTGTAACTTGCCAGATTCACCAAACCGAGCCAAGCTCGGCTCGCAACTAACCGATCGAGCTCTACCGAGCTTGACTCGGCTCGTTTCCACCCCTACTGCCACCAGTGCATAGTCCTCCTACTGCCACAAGTGTGCCGCCCTCTGCAGCCCCTCATGTCCTGCCACTCCAACACCTTTGTGTCTAGGGATGAAAACTAAGCGGATACGGACGAATAGTGGCTTTACCATATACGTATCCGCCTTTTCTAACCGGATGCGGATACGGATACGGATAGGATTAAAATGGATCGGATATTAAATCGGAAACAGATAGTAATAAGACGGATAGTACCGGAAATCGGATTGTAACCGGAAACAAAATGAATATATAACCGGATAGTATGTTGTCATCCTATGTAACAAACATTTGATTGGTATAGAATATTTGGATAACATAATATAATGCAATATTGATAGTCTCAACTTAAAATATTAAAAGTGTACATATAGTTCACAAATTGGCCATACATGATGACGAAATACTAATGACACATAACACGTATAGCAACTATCTGCTTCATTTTCATCCCAGTGTGAAGGTGACTATCATGATGGACTAAGGATGTGGCCGGTGGGCCTCGTATTAGCTGCTAACTTGCTATGGGTTGCTGCCTGAGTTTTGGTCACTATTCGTTTAACTATCCGGGTAGCTATTTTTTCCGGATATCTGTATCCGCTCTGTTTCCATATCCACTCCACTATTCTCTGGATCTATTCCAATAATTTTTTGTATCCGTATCCGTCGGATACTAAAATTTCTTACCAATTTCAAAAAAAACAGATGTCTGATACGGATACGATTTGGATATTATCCACTCCGTTTTTATCCCTACTTGCGTCATCCTCTGTGGCCGCATTGCGCGCCATCTGTTGTGAATGTGCCACACACCTCCCTTAGATTGTGTCATACATTGTTGACCTATCCTTATGTGCACACTACTTGCTAGGAGCGCACCCTGCGTCACTCGCGGCCTATCTCTCCCTCTTGCTAGCTCGGCGGTGACGACAATGTGATCTCCGACATAGATAGTGGCATGAGCTCTGGCGGTAGCAATGTCGGCGATAGCAGCATGAGCTCCAACAGGTGTGACGGATAGAAGTTCTAGGAGAGAAGAAGAAATATCTAATCTACCCATGACCTAGTACCTTGAGGTACCTCTTGGTACCTCTTCAAAGATGGAAAAATCTCCAGGACAAAAAGCTTCACATATCTTTGACCAAAAGGTGGCAATTAGTAATGTTTTCTAGGATGAAAAAAATCATTAGCTTCAGGGTGTAGAACAGACCCTTAAATGCATTTTAATTCTTTTCCTTTTGGCCTACTTCAACGAATAAATGGCGGTTGTGCTATTTTCATAAAAAAAAAAAAACTTCTGTTTTCCTTTCCTTCTGCCTAAAATCAACAATAAAATATTAATGGCTATTTATTATTTGATGCTTCTTCCTTCTTCCATATCACTAATCTCTTCAGGAAGTCCATCACCTGCAATCGAAATAGCATATCGGATACAATCTTTTTTCAAAAGTATATATTCGGTACAATAATGCAAACAAGTTTGCTGAGAACTAATGGATTCTCTATAAAGTCAGCATTAACTTATGCAACTTGCAATATGACATATAACAGTGAGAACATGACCAAATCTCTATAAGAAGTCATAAACCTACCTCAGATGGATCCATCAGAGAATACAGTGCATGGGATTCTTTTGAAACAGACGACACCAGAATTCCGAAACCCCGCTTATTGTCTCGCAGAACCTGTAAATCAAACCATCGGATGAATTTTGAGCAAGAAAGTACATGGAAATTTGTATTTGCATTAGAAACAGAAATGCGCTCCTTAAATGCGTCCTCGTCAGTACGATCGTCTCCTATGTAGATAGGGAGCACATTGTCACCGTCAGCTAGCCCTAGGGATTCCAGCAAGAACTCCACAGCCTTCCCCTTGTTCCAGTCTATCACTGGACGAACCTCTAGAACCTGCATATTGCACCGATCAGATTCAGAACAATTTCTATAGCATTTTCCAGATACAGGCTATTACCTTTCGTCCATGAGTCAGTTGTAGGCGAGGGTAAGCTTTCAGGACGTCGTCTGTGCACCGTGCAACGAGTGGCCAATCCTGAAAGTCGAGTGAATCAGAATTCAGAAGCAAGGAAATGGGATGTTTTATCAGTATTCAGTAGTTCTTCCCATGGATTGATGATTTTGAGTGAAGTGAAAAATCACCTTCTCGTTGACGTTGCGATAGTGTATCGACACGCAGAACTTATTGTTTTCGACCTTTGCACCTTCAATCTCTTTCGTCTCCTCGACGAGCGATCTAAAAACCTGCATTGTGTGACACACTGATGAACACAAAGCTCAGAACATGGAGTCAAAAAGTCTGAAACATTTTCTACCTCGTCAATCATTGGTAAGAACTGGCTAGCAGCGTGGAAGATCTTCGCCTCCTTACCCTACAAAAATCATTCCAGTTCAATAAACAACCATCATACTTGTGAATAACCTGCTAAACAGTGAAAAGTATATTTCTTATTAACTGTCGTTTGAAACTTTTCCCAACTACCTTGTTACTGAAATTAGTGCAGCTTCTGTTGTCGGTAACATTTTCAAATTTCCCTACTGGACCCATGATGTCCATTCCATGGCTACCAGCATAGTACAGTTCAGTTAGTTTAACAAAATCAAACACCTAAAATTGGTAAAAAGGAGCACAATTAACACACATGATTACAGTTAAGACTAAAAGGAAGAAAAGAAGCAATAATCTTTATGTGAAAGATTGTCAATAACTTGCGCACCTTATCTCGAGATCTTCCACTGATAATTGCAGTGGGGAAATAAAATGAAGCATTCTTCACCACCTCACGCATCTGGATATATGATATTGTGAGTTTGTGACGCATGTTTAGTAAGTGTAACTCGGAAAAATAGAAGGAGATAGTTTAGAGTTAGACGTTGCAATTAACTTACCTGATCAGTCATGACAGCATTATCAGGTTCGTCAACAATCGGCGAGAGGGTGCCATCATAGTCTAAGAACAGAGCTATCTTCTTGCCTTTGCCGTGGGCAACGATTTGGTCAAATGCATTTAGAGCTGAAGGATACTTCTGCAAAGACAAGGAACGCACGATATGACCAGATCTTACAAGATCAACACTGCAACTAAAATGTTTTAGTAAAGGTAGTGAACTCACCATCCATGCTCGGTAAATCGGATCAAATGTGCCAGATGCACCGTTGTTTACACGGGTAGCAGTAGGTGAAGATACCTTCATGTCATGCAGCCAGCCATGAGCGCGTAAGGGCATCAGTTTTAGAGGTAAACCCGATTCTTTCTGTTCCTCCAATGATGGAGATTCATCAAATTCATAGTTGCTACCATTATCATAGGAACCCATACTACAGAATTTTCACTGTCAAACTCTTGGAGGTCTTCTTCTCAACACGGTAGGCGACTCCACGGTTTATGACAAACCGCCTCTCTTTAGTTTCTTCTTGCAATCACAGAACCTTTTTTGGATGAAAAGAAAGCAGCCATGCAATTAGATAAATCTGTTCTCTGCATATATCAGACAATGCAAATGGAAAGGAAACAACGCCATACATAGATCAAGAAGGCCTTGAATCTCCACATGATTCAGAACAAGAAAAGGCAGCATCGGTCATACATATATAGTTTCACAGATACTGAAAAGTAGTAGGGTCTTGCAGAGGAATCTGGTGCAGCAAGCCACTTATGGCCGGTTTGGAAGTCAAAGAAGCTTACGCTAGCTATCAGGGATTAATAAAATGGATGGCTTCAAGTCAGGAGCAACCAATTAGACAAAGTCTTGCCATGAACGGCAGTATACTCCGTGCACACAACAATGTAGACTGGAATATTATGCCACTCGGATTAATGTAAAAGAGAATTCCTTATTTGCTGATTTGCCCCCAGAAAGTTAGTCTAATCCATAATTTACCATCTTTTCTAAAAAACTTAATTCATTATTTATCCTTTCATTAACCCAGTTAGATTTAGCAGTTAGAATTAGAAAGCTCCACTAATGTCCAAAATAACCCCTTGTGATTTAAACTTTGAAACATTTTATCTCCTACATTTTAACTCTAAATTGAGTAATACAAATTTCTAGAATTATGTAAAATCATGTTCTACTTGTTTAAATTTCATAATTTTCTCTATTTTTAGCCTTTTATCTCTTTTGCATGGAACATGCAGGCACCATTATTTTTTAAAAATAGATCCAAAATTTTGAAATCCACTTTCCATTTTGATAACATATAATTGTCTAAATATGCAGTATTTTTCCAAAATTTTATAAATTGTTATAATTTTTTTCTACCTTGCAACGTACTAAAAAGACAAGGACAAAGAGGATATTTCATAGCCGATTAACGGCAAAGGGGCGAAAAGGAAGAAAGTTAATGGAATACGCACAAATGGTGAAGTTTAAAAAATTATAGCAAATTATGAATTTGACTAACTTTTTAAAAATTAAAGGGTAGGATCTTTGTCAATTCATTTAAGTAGAAGAAAAATACAGAAAAAAAAACTACATAGTTTCAAGCATCAAAACGCATCGTAGCTCAACGCTGCCAATTGGCCTAAAGCTACACCACAATGCAGCTGAAACATTGCAACACATCAAAACAATGCTTGCCACAACGGCCAGTCAAAACTGGCGAGAACAACGACCAACATTGCACAACACCACCACTTGAGCGACAAACGACCATTAGAAAAGAGACTTTCGAACTAGAGCAGCATGAGAATACTATCATGACACCTTCAACAAGAAAACGATGATGAGGTCGACGCCATCACCTGTCCACAACTGGGGTTTCACCTTGATATTAGGGAATTCCATTGACGGTGCCAATAAGGAGGAAACGACGCTAGAGACGTCACCATCGCCGGCCCAAGTGCAAGCTAGGAAGAGCTTTCGCCCGATACACCCTCATCCCGAAACAATGATGAAGTAGCAAAATCAGAAAGCGAATGTGAAGGACAAAGCCGCTTGCTATCACCTCACAACCACCTCCGGAAGCCCGCTGAGACCGCCAACCACTTGAACGCCCTAACGCCACGTGGCTCCCACAAAGAGTGGGGATCGAGGTGAATAGGAGGATGACAAGCAACAACGACGACGAAGACAAACCAGAAATGTCAAAGGCGATGTCGAAATCACTTGGGAGAAGACCGGGAGGAGGGGAGCTTCGACCAAAAGCACCCTCCATAAAGGAGAGCCCCTGGCCGACCCGCTATGACGGCCATCAACAGGAGGCCATTGTAACCACCATCCGAACAACAACCTCGCCACACTGGTTCCCGCAAAAGGGGTGGGAGTACCCAACGTGGAGATGCACCAAAAGCGACAATAGTGTCGTCAAGAGGTAGAAAAGACCAATGCCAGTGCCAATTAAAACAAGGCCAATGGGGAAACTTGTCTTAGCCACCCTGTGGCAAGACTCGGCTACATATTGGACCTCCTCGCACCTTCAAGATGAGACTAGCATGAAGTAAGAAAACTACCCTTGCTGCCGGAAAATGCGAGCAAGGCTACGAACCCGCGAGGCGCTGCCGGAGGAGTCGTGCGTGGCCGTCGGAGGTTCTGCACGCCATAGCCATGAAGACTTATATTGATACGCCATAGTGTAACTAGGATTCAGAGATAGAAGGGCTGTCTGCATAGGAATGTTCTGCGCGCAGCCATGAAGACTATATTGATACTCTATGTGCATGAAGTGAAAGACGAGCAAGCAACGAACACGGAGTTTCCAAGGCAGATCAACGATAATATTAACAAAGGCAATGAGTTTTGTATGAACGCGCACGACCAATTATGCTGTGGAGGAACTAGTAAGCACTGACATCTGCATTAACTTTGGCAATTGGTATACTGTAACATAATTATGTACTCTCAGGAGGCATTAATTACCTGGTGTCTGATTTTAGAACTAAGAACCATAGTTGTTTTCCAAATGTTTTTGTAGGTTCAAACATGTGAAATATATAGCTTTATTAGTTAGTTGCCTTTGATATTTGTCTATGAGATGCTGTATCATTTTTTCTACAAGGGCGAAATAACTTTCTAAGTCATGAAGGAGGAAGGAGGTGCATAAAAGAAACAAAATCTGAGAAGTTGCATGGGAGCTAACAAAAGAAAGGAAAAGAGGCAGCTGACCTTGTCCCTAAATCAAACTAAAATTCTACATACATCGATGGCTTGGTGCAGAAGTTAGAAGAACACGTGCGTGTTTAACAGACGTCGGTGAACATCAACATCATCGAGGCCTTGCTTGTTTCGGTTTAAAGTTGAGTTGAGTTTTACTATAACAAATTTGTGACCCCTCAAAAAATATTTTAAAGAATTCAAGAAATTATAAAAAAAATATTTTACGAACTCTAAAAAGATTTTTTAAACCCCATAAAAATGACTAAAAAATATTACTCCCTCCAGTCACAAAAAGAAGTCACCGTTGACTTTGAACACGCCTTTGACCATTCGTATTATTCAAAAAAGTTATATAAATACTCCCTCCATTCCAAAATATAAGGCGTATTTTGACTAGAGAAAAGTCCAACTTAGTAAATTTTGACCATAAATAAATCAAATAATATGCATCGTTATTATACCAAAGTTGTACCAAATTGCTCATATTTCAAAGTGCTTTTTGATACAATATTATATTGTAACAATTCATAATATATAATAGAGTAATTTAACAGTTAAACTCTACCTTTAAAGACTTGTGGAGTCAAAATACGCGTTATATTTTGGAACGGAGGGAGTATTATTTATTTTGTTATGATTTGGTTTATTATTAAATGTATTTTAAGTATGACTTATATTTTTACATATTTGAACTAATTTTTTAATAAGACGAATGGTCAAAGGTGTGTCCAAAAGTCAACACGACTTCCTTTTATGACCGGAGGTAGTACATCATTAGGCTTATATAAAAATAACAAAATTTAATTAATTTAAATTGAAACAAATAAGGCCTAAAAAATATTACATCATTTGGCTTGTATAAAAAAACTGAAACAAATAAGGCCTAAAAATATTACATCATTTGGCTTGTATAAAATAACAAAATTTAAATTAATTTAAACCGAAACAAATAGAAACTTGAGGTGCATAAAAACAATCCCATTTTACACAGTCCCTTTCACTCTATATAAGGTCCTCCCTGAAGAGCCCAACCGACCAGTAGTACAACAATGGAGTGCACTTCTTTTGCCAATCAAAAAAAGATTTGATTACATGAAAGAAAGACCCAAATAAGGACTAGGGTACTTCAAATAATGGAGTGGATTGCAAGCAAACAACGCAATATGTATGCATATTAGGTCAAGGCATGATGGATGCAAAGATCGGTTGACGAACTACAAGGCCGTGCGATATAGCATAATATTAATGGCCTTGTCGCAACAATTGAAATTTGATGAACCAAGAATTGAAAGCAAACAAAAAAGTCAAAGCACTCGTAGCTAGTAAAGTAAAAATCGAAGGATCAAATTAAATTATCAAAGTACTAAAAGACATATATATCGTGGACTGCTTCTACTAGCCTAGCTCTAGGTTTCTCCCGTGGAACTGGAACGGCTGGGATTTTACAGAAGAACTAAAATAGAATCGTGTAGTTTTTTTTCTTCAAACATTTTATTCTTTTTAAACGCTTTGACTTATTGATATCGTTTCTTCAATATGTCAAAATCACATTTTCAAATCAGATTTCGATTATCATTTATCAGTTTTGGATTTTCAAAGCCACAAGTACTTAAAGCGTTCAAATTTCAGTTTTAGCAAAGGAAAAGTCTATATTATACCCTAAACTATGAGGCTTCGTCCACTTAACCCCCTGAATTACTAAACCAGATATTCTACCTCGCAAAACCGGAAAAAAGGTACAAATAACCCCCTGAGGTGGATTGACGGGAAGTTTTGCATACGTGTCACATGGGGTGTTAGTCTAGGAAACGAAAACAAAAATAGAAAAATATATTAAATAGATGGGCCCACTACCATCCTCTCCCTCCTCTCTCTGGCTCTCTCCCTTCTCTCTCTCGCATCTCTCCCCTCTGCCTCCAATTCACCGGCTGCCACTTGCTTCCTCGTCGCTGTCGTGCTCGGCTGTGTATTCCTTGGCACTGGTGTCAATCCCAACATGTCAGACTTCACCCTCCTGGCCGCCTTTAGTCCCCCTGTCGCCGGCCTCCCCTACCGCCCCATCGCCGTCTTTCCCTGTCGTTGACGCCTCTAGCCTTCCTCGCCGATAGCCTCGAGTTGCCCCACCGCCAGTCTCCCCTGCCGCCGCCGCCTCCAGTCTCCCCTCGCCTCCAACCGCCCCACCCCCTGCCTCCCCTCCCTCACCGTTGCCTCCGTCCTCCCCCCTCCGCCACCGGCGTTCCGCCTCCCGAATCCCCTTGCCTCCCCCAGCCATCTACCCCATTGAACTATGAAACCAGGTATTCCAGCCCACAAAATCGAAAAACTGATGCAAATAACCCCATGTAGTGGTTTTAGACAATGGTTTTGTCTACGTGGCAACCGATGTGGCAGTTAATCACAAATAAACAAAAAAAATTTGGGGCCCCCATGCAATTATCTCTTCCTCTCCCTTCTCTTTCCCTCTTCCTCTCCCCCCTTGAATACTTGGTTTTGTAGTTAAGGGTGTAATATAGACTTTTTTCTTCAGCAAACAATCAGATAATTTCAGTGTGACACTTCATGCTAAAACTAAATTAACAAATAAAGAATAAATGGCTAGTGCTGAGAATTGTCTAGGTGCCATCTAAAGAATGATCACATGATTTCATTTTGTAGGAAGATATTGCGAGAATCACAGACGCAAAGTAAGGTATTAAAACAAGTAATGATCCTACATAATCATTTTAGTTCCACGGTTCTCTTCCGTAGTTACATTAAGAGAATAAGAAATCAAAACAAAAGAGACACAGACATCGGCTCAAAGGTAAGAAAAAACTAGATCCATGCACATGCAGGCCTAAAATTTTGCAACTGTGTAACAACTAACAACCTTATACCAGTGGTGGATCGGAAAGGGGTGCTTCTATGATTTTAATTATTTCGTTCAAGGAAAGAATCAAATTGAATCAGTACGTGACATGGGAATAATTTAGGATAGGGCTGGCTCGGCACTTTAATTTCGCCGAAAAAACTTGTAAGAAACACGCTATGCGTTTCCATGTAAAAGGGGAATCCAATTGGAATTCGTCGTTGAATTGCTAAATCGATCTCATCGATCCACAGTATAGCATCCATGGATGATGGATTTGGCTAGTAGAGTATAATCATGTTAATGTGAGACAAGAACTAATTACGTCCGCCGAATACATTAGATTGATAGATTTGCGCAGCAACGTCTATATTGTATTGCAATTGACAGCCAATGCGTGCATGCATGTTGCAAAACATGATGGAAAGGCGCTTATAATTTTGTGCACTGACCGATCGATAAATTGCTTGTATGCGCAAGCATGCATCATTCTAATTTTGCATATGTAAGTTTGACATGAGAATATTAGCGAATGCTCACCTGAATTAATTGACCGAAATCGAGAGAGGGTGAAAAGCAGAAATATAGCAATGGAAACTCGTCAATTGATCAAACTAACGGAGAGAAAGAAAGAGTTGCATGTAACATTGATGAAAAGAGGCGAGAAGAGAGGGGATGGGATCTCCAAGAAGGCCATTTATAGAGTGAGAGAGAGAGAGGGAGAAAAAGAGAAAGGGTCAATGTGGCCAGCTGGCAATATTCGAGAAGTTTGAGATACCACCAAAAATACACATATCTACCATTTCAGTTAGAATTGACGTAGATAATGATGAAAATATTAGCACTTTTAGATTTATTTTAATTCAAATATAAATCATGAGCATTATTTGATAAATAAGCATCACGAAACAAGAGCTTATTTTAGATACACATGCACTAGCAGCGCATATATACCCCTCTTATAAACTCGCCAACAACACAATGACAAAGAATACGTATGGGGTACTGGCTGCTAAACTGGATGTTGGCACTGACGTTAGGAACGACGTTGTCGTTGTTGCGATAACGACGTTCGGGGTGTTGTTGCGATCCTTGCAGGTGAAGACATCAATAGAGACCAATGTAGAGGAATGCGTGGTGAAGACGAGTAGTCGCGCTAGAGCGCTTCCCAAAAATCTTATTTGTCCTCTTCTGCAATATAGAAGTGTAAGGACAACGCTTCCCAAAAACCTTATTCGTCCTCTTTCGGTGTAGAAGCAAGCAGTCGCACCAGAGTGCTTCCCAAAAAAGCTTGTTCGTTCTCTTCCCCATTGTAGAAGTGTAAGGGCACAAAGCACTCATTGGCGATCAATAGTTGAATTCCTTTTCTTGCGGAGATAGATTCGCACTTTCACAAACTCCGGAGGCACGCCACACAAAGATCGGCGACTCACCGGCGACACCTAGCCGTCTAAGAGCCCTTCAAGCCTCCAAGAGTAACAAATGCGATGAAGAAAATATGAATCGCTAAGTGCTCAAGAATTGAATATCTAATTCACGGAGCACTTGGGTTGCCTTGATCTCTCTAGATTTAGATCTCACAAGATGAACAAGAGAGGGAAAGGCTAAAGCTTTGAGAAAATATGAACAGGAGGTATTAGGTTCAAATCAGAGGATCAGTAACCTTTTGGCAGGTATTAGAGAAGGTCTTAAATAGGGAATCTCGAAAACTAGCCGTTGCAACAGTTAATCATGCGTTAGATGTTCAGACCCCGTCGGATGTTCCGACCCGCGTCGGATGTTCCGACCGAAGTTCCGATGGACCCCTTACTGGATGTCATGAAAAAACTGGCAGACTGTATTACCATCGGATGTTCCGACCCTCGTCGGATGTTCTGATGGCATAGGTTCTGTATAGGGTGTATTTTAAGTGAAAAACTCACACGAACTTCGAGATACCTATTTTGAGCACTTAGAAACCTTTTTAAGCTTCTCCATTGCATCCCTCTTTATAGCACGGCATCCCTATGACTCAATAAATTAAGATTTACAAATAAATACTAGTCTTGATGCCTTCTTACAATATATCCACTTTGAGGGTTACACCATCTCATTTAAACACGCACCTCATGGAATTAACCTGTATAACATGTGTGCACAATTCTCCAATACAAATATTAGCTCTATAATTATTACTCATTAATCACCAAAATCACTAAAGGGCATAGATGCACTTTCAAATGACAAAGAATACGTATGGGGTACCGGCCGCTAAACTGGATGTTGGCACTGACGTTAGGAACGACGTTGTCGTTGTTGCGATAACGACGTTCGGGGTGTTGTTGCGATCCTTGCAGGTGAAGACATCAATAGAGACCAATGTAGAGGAATGCGTGGTGAAGACGAGTAGTCGCGCTAGATCGCTTCCCAAACATCTTATTTGTCCTCTTCTGCAATGTAGAAGTGTAAGGACAACGCTTCCCAAAAACCTTATTCGTCCTCTTTCGGTGTAGAAGCAAGCAGTTGCACCAGAGTGCTTCCCAAAAAAGCTTGTTCATCCTCTTCCCCATTGCAGAAGTGTAAGGACAATGCTTCCCAAAAATCTTATTCGTGCACTTCCCAAAAACATTATTCGTCCACTTCCTAAAAACCTTATTTGTCCTCTTTCGGTGCAGAAGCGAGCAGTCGCGCTAGAGCGCTTCCCAAAAAAATTTATTCCTCCTCTTCCACGGTGCAGAAGTGCAACAAGAGCGCTTCCCTAAAAGTTTATTCATCCTCTTCCGGTGCAGAAACGCAAGGACCTCTTTCGAAAAAGCATATTTGTCCTCTTCCACGATGCAGAAGTGCAAGGACAACACAAGGACCTCTTCCTAACAAAGCTTATTCATCCTCTTTTGAAAAAGCTTATTTGTCCTCTTCCGCGGTGCAGAAGTGTAAGGACAACGCAAGAATCTCTTCTGAAAGCTTATTCGTCCCTCTTCCGGTGCCCTCTTTCGGTGCAAAAGGACAGTGTGGTTTCGGAGACCTGCTCTCAAAAACCTTATTCGTCCTCTTCCGGTGCAGAAGCGAGCACTGAGTAGTCACGCTAGAGAGCGTTGATAGTGCGGTTTCAGAGACCTGCTACGCTGATTCCCGTTAGAGCTAGCTGACTAGTGCGGTGGAGCGTTGTTGCCGCACGGCCATGCTGGCTGCAACAACTGCTCGTCCTAGTCGTACGAGAGGATGATTAAGGATGCAAGCAGGTTGACCTGCAGGCTGCCTGCAGGACGCCGCTCCACACCGCCAAATTAAATTGGTCATTAGGCAGAGACTGCTACCACCTGCTAATGAGCCTTGCGGGCACCTGCCATAGCCCGTTTGAGTCCTGCCAGTTTGCTGAAGAGAGCTACGATCGCTTCATAAATTGACTCACCTATCAAGACTCGATCTCCAATCTCATTCCCCATCAACAGTATAAAAATTCACCAATCCGTAGCAGAAACTAGCAACCAAGAAATGCTAAACTCATGAAAATCCTGAAATCCAAGCCCATAATCTTTGAATCGTGCTCGATTTGAATCAGGATGTTTGAATCTGAGCCATCAACTTCTAATCAGGCTCTATCTTGCAAGGCTCACGAGGATGGAAATCTCTCAATCTTGAAGAACACGATGAGAAATCCACACACATAGACAAGAATAATGGTTGTACCCTGAGGAACGAGGCGACGAAGAGAGGACAATGTGTTTCGGATCCGGAGTGACTGTGGCGACGCCGGCAGCGGACGAGCGATGAAGAGACGAGGAGACCAGTAGACCGCGAGGTGGCGGCGAGCGAAAATCAAGGGGAGGAGAGCCGGGCCACCGCGAGGTGGAAGCGAGGAGGTGGCACGTGGGCGGCGCGCCGGCCGCCGCCGCGCGCTGGAGAAGAGGCAGCGATGGCGTGTTTGATGGCTGAGGCGGCGCTCCTGCAGCGCAGATGCGGCAGAGACGATGTGAGTGGGCAGAGGCAGGACTTGCAGGTTCAGCTTAATGCCCGGCAGGTTTTGCAGGCTGGATTGTTTGAGCCCGCACTATATTTTTGCAGGTGTCTGCATGGGCCACTAATGCCGTTTTTGCAGGTGGGCTTAGCAGGCTTGCTGGCCGGCCCGCGCCTGCCTGCATCCTTAAGGATGATCACATCCGCTAGGTTTGCTCCGCCTAATGCGACATTGCATTAGCACTCGGAGCATCAATTGGCGCTTTGACCGAAGCCGTCGCTTCCTCTCCCTCCTCCAAGACCGAGGAGGTTTGCCATGGGCTCGCCAGCGAGTGATACTCCTCAGCCAGGCCATCTGCATTGGTCTCATAGTTGGCCACTCCTTCTCGGCACCCACGTCACTGGACAACTCTCTTTATAGAGCCACCACAATTAAGGAGTCGTTCTCCCCGTCGGAGATAGTCCTCTAAGACAAAGACGATGAAGAGAAAGATATTGAGGCTAAAAGGAAAGGACTAAGAAAATTGTGAAGTGTGCGATAAAAAGTGATCAATTTCTCCGACACTTATAAAGAGATCAACCCAACTAAAACAATGTGTGAAAACAAAAATCCTGAAACAAATCGCGTAATAGAAGTTGAGCGATTGTGCATATGTCACAATAGAAGATGAGACAATCACTCGTGTGATCTATCAGAAATTTAAAGGCCTCCTAGGGGCGCAACTAGACCTGATCACGGGAAGCCCGGCCGGGCAACCTGCCCGAAAAAGCCCAAGGCCGACCGGTGCATCGGGCTAGGCTTGGGCCTCATTTTCGGAGCCCCGGCAGTCGGGCCGGGCCTGGCGCGGGATTTTTGTGATCTAAGCCGTGGCCGAGCCGGGCCGCCGGGCTTCGGGCCAGGCTCGGGTCTGGTTTACGAGCCTGACACCCTGGGCCGAGCCGAGCTCAGGCCTGGTCCCTCGGGACCGGGCTTTTCTAGGCCCGGCCCGAAGCACGGCCTAGCCCGACGTTTGATCAGGTCTAGGCGCAACTGTTCCCACACTACGTGAAAAAACTCATTAGTGACGGGTAACAACTGTCGTTAGTGATGGATTTTCTACGCGTCACTAAAGAGTCATCATTGGTGACGGGTGAGCGCTCGATACTAATATGGTCATTAGGGACCAGTGGTAAATGTGACCCCTCACCCATGACTAATCATGGGCATGCTCTATATATTTCCGGGCATAGGGATACCATGCATACATTTGGGCATGAGTCATTCTTGCCTATACTACAAGGAGAAACCCCCTTTACCAACGCATCCATGCGTTGTTAAAAGCTCCAATAGGCGTTGTTAGGATCTATACCAACGCATTTAAAATGCGTGGCCACAGGGGCCGTTGCGAGCATCTATCTCTACGCATCTGAATGCATTGGTAACATGCTCAGAAAAGCGTTGTGGGGTAACAACGGATACATGGCAACGCTTCTTATGCGTTGCTATGTTGCATTAATAGAATCATGTTTACCCAATATATTTTTTATGCATTAATGCTTTGTAGTGGTATATTTATTTTTTACCTTAAAACTGGAAGCTAACATAGATAATAAATTATTTTACAGAGTAATCACTGATATGGGATTAGAAAAAAAATATATTGCATTCCAAATAATTCTTGTACAAAAGATCCCAAAATAGGATCTACGTTACAGTTATATCACCTAACCACTAACGAAACATAATTTCAAAAGAAAATCTTTACATAGTAAATGTCTATACAACTACTGAGAAGTCGCGCATTGATATTCTCCATCTCCGTCCTTGTCCATGCAATTGTAAGTGGATCTCATGGAATATTCTGCAAGATTAAATAAACTATATAAGGACAAAGGTATTATAAAATTTTTGGTGTTCATAAACCATACAAGGGCCAAAAAATATTATAACGACATTTTGTACTGCACATAAACTTCAACGCATACACAAGTACTTCTGTGGCATCTAATGCATATATCTTAAGAAATATATTTTTGCGAAGCATAACTTGCGAAGCATTATTTGCACTTTAAGAAATATATCTCAAGGACAATTAATTTGTAAGCAACAACGTTTTACTGGACATGATTATAATATGATGGATAGACATACAAATTAATATTAGTAGTATCGATCTACTGTTATGTTCAGCAATCCAAGTAGCAGAGGTAGATCGAAGGAGCACACACTACACAGGTGATACAATGCCAACAACCTACTAAGTGCAAAAAAAAAAAAATAGACCCCAATTTTGTTCTTTGAAAAATAAATAGACATCAATCTTGTGCTCGGAAGATTAAAAAACTAATTAAATCATGGAACTAGGGATTAGATTATTAAAACACCTCAGCATTGACCTTTTACTTCCTCAGTTCCTCTAGCAGGTGCCTAAGAAAGTTTGGCAATAATCAGCTTGTGTTCAAAACTTCAAAATCATAAGAGAACAGTGCATATTGAACAAGCAAAATAGGTACTATACCAAAGTATATTGGAATGTATAGCAGGTTCTGCCTCTTCTAATTGTAGGAGGATTTTACAGATGACAGCACGGAGTACCTATACAAATGTATTAACATGATGTAGTGTCCTCAACTCATGAATCATCCAGCAGTCATAGTGAGAAGAACATGGTCCATTGGCTATTTAATCCATTAACAATTCGCTACTTCAGCGGTGTCAGGAGTCTACTGTTCATTCCACCATATTAGAAAAAGAAATAATTGACTACTGAATACCATCATGTAACATATATATTAGTCCATTCG